>OY992530.1:127806417-128406417 GCA_963921185.1 Dasysyrphus tricinctus
TACTGGAAGTGGAGTGAATTGTACTAGGTAGCGCATATTTTGGACCAAGGGATAGAAGGTATTGAATGTCTTCAGGTATGACAACACTGGTTTTGTTTACAAACCACTTCTCATTTAATCGTATATTATATTTTTCCCTCATCTTTTGTTTTAATGATTTTAGTTTTTTATCATGTATTTGGATTGCGAGACTTTCTTATTGTTTGCGTTGATGCTTTCATGGTGAAGAAAGCTTGTGTACTCTTCTTCAGTTAAGGTCGATGCTATTAGGTGAAGGGTGCTTGTTATGTTCTTTGCCGTGGAGGCCATGTGTTGGTGTTTGGCAGAAATAAATATATTTAAAATTTTGCAATGGAAATTGTATAGTTTTAAATTCAATGTAGCTATTGTAAGTTCCATATTGTTTTTTTTATGTATTGCATTTTTTGTTGAAAATCATCTTATCAATACAAATATAGATAACTATTTTGTTTACACCTGATGATGTCCATAGACATGGACGAAACGTCGTGATTTCAAAAAAGAAATTGTTTTTATTTATTGACCTGAAGCCCACAAATAAACCAACAAATTTCATCAAAAAAGGTCACCTATTCTACAAAGTAAACTAATTATGGTCCACTGATAAAAGATGGTTAAGCATTACAACTTTGGAAGACCTTTTTAACTTTAGGTGCATCATAGAGATGTAATGTCTGAGTTCTTGAAGGTTAAGCCAAAAACGCTAGAAGAAATATTGTCGGTTGGAAACTATTCATTCAAAAAGCACAATACATAGTTCAAATACTTAATATTTATTATTATTTTTATTTATTTTATATTTATTCACGTTCATACATACTCGTATCATATACCTTATGTATTAAATAAACTAATCTAAGATTTAAAAAAAAAATATATTTTCTTGTGCACCAAAATCGGCTTTGAGAAAGGTGGTCATACTATGTATGTATCTCTATTCATCTTACTAAGTGACGCCACCGCAAATATAACGTGATAACACGTACCAGTAGCCCAGATAAACTAGTACTAGACGAACAAAATGGCAATAAGCATTTAATAAATGTTATATCTTTAATTTGGCCCGGGACTTATATTTTTTGGGAAGGGCAGGATAGAGAAGGGAAATTATTTTTTTCTAATTTTTCATTTTTTGTAAAAAATGTAAAAGTAAAAACTGTAGCTTATGTTAATCTACACTAAAAAAATAACCTTACTTTCCATCACCTATCATATATCAACCTAATGACCACTATAGTCAAACAAATGTATTAAAATTTCATAGCAACATACATATTTAAGAGAAACGTACATTTACGTTTCAAAAGATTTCATGGATGTCTTTTCCTTACTTCCACTGCGGCACGCTGGGGTAAGGGGAATATACTGAGCACATTGATTTAACACATTTTTCTCAAAATCTGTTGCCCTTAAGAAAAAAGTGTTATACAATCTTTTATGTATACACTTTTATAAGCTTAAATTTTAATAATTTAAAAATTAATGGATTATTGGATAATGGATAATTGGAGATATTTATAAAAAAATCTGTATTTTGCCCCTTTTAGCATACAAAATCTGAAGTCACATTGAACCGGTTCCTAGATTGATATACCTATGTACTTTTAAAATAAATTATCTCATTTGCTGTACAGGTTTATTTTGGAGGAAAAAAATGTATATCTAAGGTTGGAGCAATGTCTGGAAAAAAGGGGCCCTTTAATATGTTAAATATGTAAAACAAAATATAGACAAACTCAGAAATAAAAAAAAACAATTTTCCGCAAAAATACAGATTTTATAAACCTACTGGGTGTTTTATAGAAATTACAAGAAAAATATTAACCTAAAAAGTGACTGTTAAATTCAGGTAAAAAGTTTGTCAGTTAGTCGGAAAAAGAAATGTGAATGTTGAAAACTAAACTGATCCAAACAATAATCTTAATTAAACTTTGTGTTGATTTTTCACTTCTTATTTATAAAAATGGATACCTACGTAATAAATTTACTTAAGTTACTATGTATTTTTTTACTAAAAAATACAAAAAAAAATAAATTGACTATCTATTAATTTATAAAAATGTATATCTACCTCCTTTCATAAAATAACAAAACACCTGCAGCACCTGCAAAAATAAAATGCACGACTGAATCGAACGTACTTGCTCTTATGTTCAAGTTGTGTGGGACTTAAGAACTTTCAAAAAATATTCAAGTAATTATAGAAAAAGTATAAAAAGCATTAAAATCGTTCTTTTAATTGTATAAACAGCCTGATAAATAACTTAGAGCTCAAAAAAAAGTATGCCATTTGATTACTTGAAAAAATATGAATGTATGTAAAAACAAAATTAAAAATCGTTGGAGCCGTTTTCTTAAAAATTAATTTTTTATATATAAAATTTTTCAAAAAAAAATTCGGTATGCCAATTTTGAGTATATATTAATATACATTTAAAACTGAAATTTAAAAACAAATCATCAACCCGTTTTTGAAATATTGAATTTTCAAAAAAAAAAAAATTGAATCTTTTTTTAAAAATCCAAAATTTATTTTTTCCAAAATTTTGGTATACGGTAAAATTTATATTTTAACATAGCTTTTGTACAAAATTTTTTATTGAAATCGGATGAGCGGTTAATGAGAAAACCGAAAATCAAAAAAACCGTTATATGGCAGGTACCGTTAATGAATGTTTTTGGTGATTTTTTTTTTCTTACCAGAAAGTACACCATGTCTACAACAATACACTGATTTTTTTATCAAAATCGTTGGAGTGGCTTTAGAGATAAATTAACTTTTCCTTAACGGTTGTATGGCAAGTACCGTTATTTTTTGAGCTAAAAAAAAATTTCAATTTCCCCTCTGGAGAGTTACAAAAAAACCTTAAGTTCAAAATTTGAAGAAAATCGCTTCAGTGGTTTAGGCTGTAGGTTGAGGTACGGACAGACAGACAGACAGACCGACAGACAGACAGAATTTTGCCACCCACTTTTTTCGTGTTCTCTATCATCGTAATGTCATGTTTGATTGTTATCTCGAATTTTTTTTTTGCACGAATCCAAAACTTGCCCTATAGTACCTACATATATCGCAAGTAAAAATGAAAAAAAAAGTATTTCCAAATGAACACAAAATCTTGTGAACCTTTTCAAAAATAGTTCCATGACTCTATCAATAATTTTTAAAATGAAATCTAGTAAAAATATTAATTTAATTTGAAAAAAAAATGTGCAAGGCCATTTGGTGGCAGCCACCCTCTCTCTCAGAAAAAAATCCCAAACAAATCATTTTTGGGGTTATTGGTATGAACTCAAATTTAGTTTTAACACATCCCTAGATAATGCTCCCCTGATCACAAAAATATCCAAGACCATTTGGTAGCGGCCAAAAATTGAAAATTATTAAAGTGCTATAAAATGATAAAGCTTGTGGTTTATTTTTCTAAGAAACGACTGAAGATTCCTACTTACAATATTACTCCCTACCTTTTTTAAAGGCAGGTCTATACATACTTTCATACTAATTTAAAGAGACACAGTTTTCAAACGTGAGGGCAAAAAACAAATTGATCTTTGTAATTCTTTGGAACTAGGGATACGTAATGGTTGTTCAGATAGTGACACAGATGGAGATTTTACGTTTATAGGTCACAAAAGAAACTAAGTTAGACTATGGTCTTGTAGGAAGTGACTGGTGTGAACTCTTAAGTGATTTTTCGGTAAGAACACAAATATTTTCTGACCATCTTCAGATTGAAAAAAAAAACAACAATAACCGCAACAAAATATAATTGAAAGATGCACTTGCAGCTAGTTATAAAAGGTCTTTGACCGAGAACCTCAGAAATTATACAACCATCAGCAACGAAATTGTACCGATAGAAGATCTCAACAAAATTGTGTTGGAATCGATTCCTAGTTGTTGTAGCTAGATCTAAAAGGAAACCGAAATAGTGAGTTGTTCGAAGCACGGAAGAAATCTTTTAATTGGCTTACAATGGCGAGACAAAATTCCCACAGTGATTTCTTCAAACGAAAATATGTTCAGGCTAACAGAGAATTCAAGGTCTTGATGAAAATTAAGCGTCCAACACGAACTCATACCAACCAATTATTGCTCGAATAATCTCTGGGCCCTATTTCATAAAAATTGACAGGTGACAATTCTACAAATTTGTCGCACTTGTCTGACAATTTGTTGGTTCATAGACAATTGACATGTGACATAATTGTCATTTAAATACAACGACAAATTTGTCATGACAATTTTGCCATTGTCAGGTTATAAAAAAGTGTTACTGTAGTTGGTGACAAATTTGTCGTGACAATTTTGTCATTACAAGATTATGACAAAATTTTCATTGCTTTCACAAAATAATGTAGCTGGGTAAGATGAATTTTAACGTCAGAGATCTTGTGACAGTTGAATTGATGATAAATATAGTTGGTAAAGCTCTCGTCCATATAACCAACAATATTTAAAAAATAATAAAATAATTTTTCTCAAAATTCAGCTAAAGCTAGAGCCATTAAATATAAGAAAACAAATTGATGGAAATAGCAAAATATGCTAAATGTTTTTCCAAGTTGGGCAAATCCAAAAATAATCTCAGATTGTTCAGGCTTTTAGTTCCGATATTGTTTTGAGCACCCACGAACATTTTCTTTTAAGTTTCGACTATTTCTAGCTTATTATCTACATGAAATTCTTTTTGAGTCAATTCATCATTTTCACTCTAAAAATATTTCTAAGCTATTAAACTCGTACCTTTCACTTCATTAGGCGAGCTCAGGAAAATGAGATCTCAGAGCCCTCAGCAATCTCAGTCTCGTGAACAGGATTCCTCAGAAATTTTGCTGTCAAATAACTAAGGAAAGAAAATATTGGATTCGCTTGCTCATTTGTTGGCACTGAGCCGTCGGAGATATCATTTTCCTGAACACGCCTATTATCAACACTTGACCGAGACTAAATTGCCTGTCACAATTGTCAATCAAATACTGACAAATATGTATGTAAAATGTATATTTTTTCTGTCTCATAGAAAAATTGTCACTACAAATTTGTCAGACAATTCATGACAATTCTCGGACTAATTCGTGACAATCCATTGTCATGACAAGTTTTTTATGAACCGAAAACTTGACAACTGTCGCATATATTCTGACAAATATACAAAATTATCAAATTGTTTTTGGGACAGAAATTTGACAATTGTCAAGTTGTAAATTTACAAATTGTCACCTGTCACCTGTCGCAATTGTCAATTTTTATGAAACAGGGCCCTGGTTGTAGAAATGAATTCTGGAAAAACGCATCAAAACCAATATAATTTGCAATACTGGCTGATTACTTCAGAAGTAACAGAGAACAATTATGGCGATAATTTCCAATTTGGGGTTCCAAACCACCAAAACAACACTCTAGATGTTCCTTTTACACTTCTGGAAGTTGAGACTGCACTCAAGAATTCAAAAACAGATACGGCCCCAGGATCGGATGGTGTTCCAATTGAGTTTTTAAAATTTAGCTCATCAAAATTTACTATAAAACTAACTGTAACTGTTTGTATAATAAATATAAATAAAAAAATTAAAAAAATTTATTTTATGGCGTTTATTAAAAAACTAATTTTAAGCTTTTACACATTAATCTTAAAAATTCAATACGTAGCAACGCATTTCGAAAGTAAATTCCATCTTCGGGCTAATTAACTTAATTAAGTTACTCCGAAACGCGTTGCTATGTATTGAATTCTTAAAATAATTGTGTAAAAGCTCAAAATTAGTTTTTTAATAAACGCCATAAAATAAAATTTTTTAAAATTTTATTTATTTATATTAAATTTAACCACACAATTGGAGACGACAAACCACAAAATGTTACTGTTTGCTTGACTCTGGCTCAGTTCCCGATTATTTTAATAAAGCCCCACTGAACACAATCTTTTAAATCTTTTAAAAAGTTGAACACAGTAACCCAGAAAACAACAGAGGTATTTCAGTATTGAACGAATCAATGAAGATCCTAATTAAGAATTTAAGTAAAAGGTTATACTTGTGGATCCAGGAAAATAATCTTCTAAGTGAAAACCAAACTGGATTCCGTAGAAATTATTCCACCGTAGACCAAATTTATGTTTTAACCAATACTGCGGAAACGTCTATAAATAAAAAGAAAAGCTTTATGCGTTCTTTATTGATTTAAATCGGCTTTCGATACGGAATGTCGCTCATATTTGGTAGGATCATCGAAAGTTTGTACGCCCATACCATGGCATCAAAAATCAAGGGTGTAGAAAGATCGGAAGAATTAGAAGTCGAAATTGGCTTAAGACAAGGATGCAATCCAAGCCCACTTTTTTTCGCTTTGTTTATAGATGACATAAATGAGTTTTGGACCAGAGGAGTAAGGCTGATTGAAACACTGATGATAAATCTAGAATAATGATCTTTCGCAACCCAGGAGGAAGAAACTATCAAAATGAGGAATGGAAATTTGCTAACCATGACGTAGAGGTGTTAAGTGGGTAGAACTACTTGGGTGTCCTTATTACAAGAAATCTAAACTTTAAAAAAGCACATGCAACAAAAAACTTGCGAAATCAAAAAGTTCAGTAAATGCAACATGTCCAGTAAATATGTGGATTCAGCTTCAAAATACCGAGTGTTTGAGGCAACATATCAAAAGCCATAATGAGCTATGCTGCTCAAAGGAGGGGGCATATTGAATTCAAAGAAGTAGAGCAATTTTAACGATACTTTTTAAAATGAATCTTCAAATTATCACAGTCGACACCTAACCACATTCTTCTCCTTGAATTTGGATTATATCCGTTTTACCTGTAAACTTTTAAAATACCTGCATTAAAAACTCTTCAGATGGATGACAGAGGATTGCCAAAAAAATTAGTATGCTGGTGATAAGGAAAGAAACCTCATGGTATGCACAGTGGAAACGCCTAGCAGAGTATTGCAAATTCTCTTTTAATCTAGGTACGTATGTAGGCACTAAATATCGATGTCTGGAAATCCGAAGTATACGAACGAGTTAAGGCAGTAGATGCGAGGAAAAGACAGGATATAAAAATAAAAAGAAATCCGAAGATCTGTCTTTGGCAAAAGTGTGCTGAGCAATGTTGAGATGAAATACACGCATTAAAAGGTAAAGACTGGAAGCAGCTTGCTATGAAGAATGGCGTTTAAGATATAGGAATAATATAATTGATATGAAGTATTTTAATCAAAAGCAAAGAGATATAGAATAACAAAAACAAAACGTTCTTAAATTATTGTTTAACTTAATTATAGTTTACTTATTTAAAAATAAAATTGTCTCTTTAGCAGACGGAAAAAAGCCATGCTTATTTATTATTTGTTACAAATAAGAAGTAAGAAACTGTGTTAAATAAAGTCATATCTATAATAAGAGAAAACCTAAAATCTAATTTAATTTTTTGTTATTCGATTGAACACCTTTTGGAAAAAAAAAACATTTTCTAAAATCTTGTAATACCGATTTTCTTCCAGAGTTTATGTAATAAGGTTTGTAGTTACTTATTAAATTTGCTTACACATTTTTAGCCAAAAATAATACAAAATTATCTTGATTTTATGTTTTCTAGATACCTACTAAGAAAATTGAATTTTACAAAAACTATCTTTTCTTACTAAAATCATTTTTTTTTTTCAAAAATCTACTCTTGAAATTAACCCAATTTCGAAAGTCGATAGGTACCTACATTGGTGTGGTCTTAAAAAGGATCATTTTCATTATTTTATTTCAAATAAATCATGAAATTCCTGCAAGTATAGGTTAGCTTGGGTTAAGAGGGGTGATAAAACGGCAAGCCAAATCATCTCACTCAGATCACTGTGGATCTATACAGCTGTCACTTGATTTATGCGCTCCCCAGGGTGTGGGTATGGTTGGTGTGGGGAGGGAACGGGAGGCGATTATAGGGTTTTTAGATGTGGGGGCCTCCTTGAACCATGCTGAATTTTTAGATGTTCTTAAGTGGCAAGACAGAGATGTCGCCCCTTCGAAGAAGGATTACTTTAATGGACTTTAATTTAATGGACTTTTTAATAATATAATTTTTTTCGTTAATCGCGCAAAAACTATGAATACACTCAGTTCTCTGATGGCCTCAGTCTTCTTGCACTTAAATGGTTGACTATTAAGTGCCGTCAGATTCGTTAAGTATAGACTACTTTTCCTTGAACCACGACTATGTCATACGAACTTGCTCTTATTTTCAAGGTGACTTAGATATTTAAATTTTATTTACATACCCTATATAAGATGTTTTGAACTAGATACATACAAATACCAGAGCATAATGTATGTATGTTTGTTCATATTGGATCAAAACAAGAAAAAAATATGTGGGAAAGGTGCCTAAAGGGTGTTTTTTTTAGACGTGTAGTTTTCAATCTGGCAATACTTTTTCGGAGTTGGTCTTGTTGACAGCTGTCACTTGATTTATGCTCAGTTTGGTTTGCCATTTCATAGTGAATAGACTCACTCGTGAACAACGTTTGCAAATCGTGCAAATTTATTACCAAAATAATGGTTCGAATCACGCATCTCGCGCTGCAGAGTCGGTAATTCGAGCAACCATGGATTGGTTTTGCACCACGTTTACTCGTGTGGATAATAAGCATCCTCAGAAACGCCACCGTTTATCAGTGCGCACTGAAGACGCTATTGCTGCTGTGGAGCAGAGTATCGAAGAAGACCCCAATGAGTCAATCCGCCATCGCGTCGAAAATTGGTGGTCTAAAATTGGGCCTCTTGGCTGAAATTTATTCGAGCCAGCCGTGGTGGTCACTTGCCCGCAACCATTTTTAAGACATAATGGCAAACCCTTATCTTTATAATAAAGCTAAATTCTTGGCCATAACATTAAATTTGTGCATTTTATTTCTTCTTGAAAACCACACATCTAAAAAAAACACCCTTTATATCTCTCACAAGGCAAGGGTTACGATTTTCTAAGAAAATTGAACTAAAATAGAAAAAAATTAAAAAATTTTAGGTACCTGTCCAAAACTCAAGTTTCATAAAGAAACAAATCTAGAGGACGAGTAACCTCATCCTGCTCTAAATAGGGGCAAAACAGTGCACTTATACCACGAAATCTTCATAAATTCATAGTCACTTGTTTTCAAAATAGGTCCATTAAATTGTTGTTGTTTTTTTTTCTGACTGGCCGCTTTCAGTTATGTGAAAGGACATTCAAATACTCAACTATAGAAATAGATTTAACGTTAATTTGCTTCCAAAAATGTTGTGCCGAAATTATCTTCGTTTCCTTCCTCTGTTTGTAGAATCACCCTTATACTGAAAAGATTAAATGTTCTTAGGGTGAATTTTTCAGATCAGAGTTAACTCTAAGTTAAATTGGAGTTCTAATCCTTAAAATATATCGACTTTATCTTTCAGCTGTCAAAATCTACTGAAATTGATGTGTGACACTATGGATATCACCTTTCTTCTAGAGCAGTGTTTTTCAAACTGTGGGTCGCGACCTAGGGGGTCGCCAAGTATAACTAGAGGGGTCGCGGTGGTAAGCCATTAGATACAAGGTACTAAAAATGTTTTTCTTTTATTAAATTTTCAAAATTTGGTTGTATCTCTGAGGTGTTAACAATTAAAGCATTTTCCTATTGATGGAAGATAGCGTGAGTTCACATATAGGTATGAAGTGGTGAATGGCACTAACAATGTTAAAGCCTCTTTTACCAGCTCTAGATATTTTCCTCTTCTCTTGTCTTTATCCAGAAATTATCAATGGTTTTTACATTGAATTCAGAGCATACCATCTGCAGCTAAATCTATAAGATTTTCTATCATCTTTACCAATGGAAAATCGGCCAGATGGAATGATATAGTCAAAAATGGATTGAGTATCTATCTCTGTCCATTTCCACCTTCAGAATAGAGTTCTGGGAAGTCACTTAATAGTTTTTTCTCCTAATTATGCAAGCTCTAATAAGCGAAATGTGAGCGCTTACTGTCATGGCATGGATTCATCTGATGAAATTTCGTCGAGAATTTTCTGAACCCAGGGAAAAAAATCATTTATTTTTTTGCAAATACTCTGAACGCAAACGAAGTTTTTCGAGGAGTTCTCTGATTTTGTTTTTTGCAGTAAAAATGTTTTCTTGTCAAGTTGTATCAAAATGTTTAAGTGGGCAAGAAGATCAGCGAGGAATGGTAATTTTGAAAACTGAGTGGAGACGGAAAAATTATTTGACTATCCCGATTTTGAATCTTGTACAAACATCAATTATTCAGCTTTTAATTCCAGAGCTCGTGTCAATTAGACCGAGAGCCCACAGCAGATTTCGGCTGGGAGTGATAGCAAAAAATTAAGTTTGAATGCAATTTCGAGGGTAATCATGTTAGCCGAAGCTGGTTTTCACCCTTCCCTAGATAAGCTCCTCGGATCACATAACACGGAATCCGAGACCATTTGAGTATTTAGTTCACCCTTCCAGACCGTTTAAAAAAATGCAAAATTCTAAGTGAAAAACGTTTTTTTTTTAACAGTCTGGCAGGGTGAACTATATACTTAAATGATCGCAGATTCCGTGATATGGGATCCGTGGAGCTTATCTAGAGAGGGATGAAATTCAATTTCGGCTTACACGATTACCCTCGAAGTTGCATTCATATTTTTTTTTCGATTCACTGTTTTATCACTACACTGAACCAAAAAGGTACGTGGAATCAAACAATCTATTCATTGGGACAATGTACCATACATTATTATTTGTCCCATGAACTCGATAATAACGATAATGAATGGCCGTTTATTAAAATCAAACAACGTTCATTGATTTAATGAACGTACATTAATTTGTTCGTAAAAATCTTTCCGAATTATCTCCGAAGGATTTTTATGAACGATTCATTAAAACAACGAATGCGTTCACTAAAACAACGAACCTGTTAATTAAAAAATAATAAACGCGTTCATTGAATCAATGAACGCATTTATTAAAAACCAACAAAATCGGAGTTATTTCCGAATGATATTTATGAACAGTTTATTAAAAATTAATAAACGTTTATTAATTTTTAATAAACCGTTTATTAATTTTTAATAAACCGTTCATTAATTTTTAATAAACTGTTAATTAATTTTTAATAAATCGTTTATTAATTTTTAATAAACCGTTTATTAATTTTTAATAAACTGTTTATTAATTTTTAATAAACCGTTTATTAATTTTTAATAAACCGTTTATAAATTTTTAATAAACTGTTTATTAATTTTTAATGAACTGTTTATTAATTTTTAATAAACCGTTTATAAATTTTTAATAAACCGTTTATTAATTTTTAATAAACCGTTTATTAATTTTTAATAAACCGTTTATTAATTTTTAATAAACCGTTTATTAATTTTTAATAAACCGTTTATTAATTTTTAATAAACCGTTTATTAATTTTTAATAAACCGTTTATTAATTTTTAATTAACCGTTCATTAATTTTTAATAAACCGTTTATTAATTTTTAATAAACCGTTTATTAATTTTTAATGAACCGTTTATTAATTTTTAATAAACCGTTTATTAATTTTTAATAAACCGTTTATTAATTTTTAATAAACGTGTTCATTGAACCAATGAATGCGTATATTAAAAAATAATAAACGCATTCATTGATTCAATGAACGCATTTATTATTTTTAAATAAACACGTTCATTGAATCAATGAATGCGTTTATTATTTTTTAATAAACGCGTTCATTGATTCAATGAACTCGATTATTAAAAATAATAAACGGGTTAGTAGAAATAATGACCAGCACTTATTAATTTTATGAATACGTTTATTAAAATTAATAAACGGGTTCATTAAATTAATAAATACTGTTTTCAATAAATTAAAAAAGTTAAATTTCTTATAGTCTTATTCCTTTGTCAACGAATTTTTAATTTCCTATCAAGAAATTAAAAAATCATTTAACAAAAACAAGAAGACAAGGAAATTTAGCCATCTAAATTTATTAGGTCATGTTGCTCGAACTCTGTAAAAATACAAAAGAAGGAAAAATTAGTGTGAATCTTCGTTTTCATTTCATACAAACCCGAAAACAATAGCTCCGTTCTTTCATCTCTTATCTTCTCTTATCTTCTCTTTTCTGAAATCTTAAAGTGTTAAATGAAACAGATGTTTACATTTATTTTACTCTTTATTTGTTCAGATAAGCCAAATGAATGGCAGGAAAAATATACATAGTTACAGTGTTAAAGTTAAGTGAAATATATTACAAAAGGTGAAATTTTAGGATCTCATTCAGCAAAACATGAGTCCGTGTACAAACTTTCTTTCTATTACTTTGAAAAAATTGCGTTTCAATGAAACCCCAAAATGAGGAACATGCAGTTGGATCCTCGAGATTAAACAAATACAAAATTTTAAAGCAGGTATCCACTGCTCGGATAAAACTGTTAAATTTAAATTTAACTCAATCAAAATACAGGAAAATGTTAGTAAATTTTAGGATTGAGTCACCGTGAACAATGATGAATGGTTGGACATTCTCACCCATTTTGTTGAGGAAATCGATGTGGTCCTCAATGGACTGAATTGTACTCGCTATCCAAATAAAAGCGTTCTGCGAGTCCTTGATCGTATACCTGGTAGCATGTTTCCGAACCTCTTTGTCCCTTTTGAATGCTTTTTGGAAAGGTCCAAAATATCGATGAAGAGCCCAAAGCAATGCCGCATCTTAACAATCTGAAAAAAAGCCAAGCACAACAAAAATTTACCGAATTAGTAAGCTTTAAATGTAAAATTTTAAAAACAACTTTATATTAAACACATATATAATAAAAAATCAAAATGTTTATCAATATGATTCTAGACAGTGATCCTAGTTTCATTCTTCGGTATATGAGACCCTCAATAATTAAAAAAATAACAAAAATCAAGATCCTATTCAAATGTTGGTAACCCTCTACCGGAAATGTTGTATAGTCAAAAGAGAAAAAGAAATTAAAAAAAAATAATAAAATAGTTACTTTTGATTGTTTTAAGAAAGATTATGAAAAAAAAGTGTTTCGAAGTTAATATGTTCAAATGTAAGTTTTACTTGACCTCGGTTGCGGTAGAGGGTTAATGAAAAAAAGCAAAAAGTTTTCAAAATGTTAATGGAAATGATTCTAGACAGTGATCCTAGTTTCATTCTTCGGTATATGAGACCCTCAATAATTAAAAAAATAACAAAAATCAAGATCCTATTCAAATGTTGGTAACCCTCTACCGGAAATGTTGTATAGTCAAAAGAGAAAAAGAAATTTAAAAACATCTTAAAACAGTTACTTTTGATTGTTTTGAGAAAGATTATGAAAAAAAAAATCTTAAGAAGTTAATATGTTCAAATGAAATTTTTACTTAACCTCGGTTGCGGAAGAGGGTTAATGTAAAAAAAGCAAAAAGCTTTCAAAATGTTAATGAAAATGATTCTACACAGTGATCCTAGTTTCATTCTTCGGTATATGAGACCCTCAATAATTAAAAAAATAACAAACATCAAGATCCTATTCAAATGTGGGTAACCCTCTACCGGAAATGTTGTAGTCAAAAGAGAAAAAGAAATTTAAAAAAATCTTAAAATAGTTACTTTTGATTGTTTTAAGAAAGATTATGAAAAAAAAGTCTAAAGAAGTTAATATGTTCAAATGAAATTTTTACTTGACCTCGGTTGCGGTAGAGGGTTAATGTAAAAAAAGCAAAAAGTTTTCAGAATGTTAATGAAAATGATTCTAGACAGTGATCCTAGTTTCATTCTTCGGTATATGAGACCCTCAATAATTAAAAAAATAACAAAAATCAAGATCATATTCAAATGTTGGTAACCCTCTACCGGAAATGTTGTAGTCAAAAGAGAAAAAGAAATTTAAAAACATCTTAAAACAGTTACTTTTGATTGTTTTGAGAAAGATTATGAAAAAAAAAGTCTTAAGAAGTTAATATGTTCAAATGTAATTTTTACTTGACCTCGGTTGCGGTAGAGGGTTAATGTAAAAAAAGCAAAAAGTTTTCAAAATGTTAATGAAAATGATTCTACACAGTGATCCTAGTTTCATTCTTCGGTATATGAGACCCTCAATAATTAAAAAAATAACAAAAATCAAGATCCTATTCAAATGTTGGTAGCCCTCTACCGGAAATGTTGTAGTCAAAAGAGAAAAAGAAATTTAAAAAAATCTTAAAATAGTTACTTTTGATTGTTTTAAGAAAGATTATGAAAAAAAAGTCTAAGGAAGTTAATATGTTCAAATGAAATTTTTACTTGACCTCGGTTGCGGTAGAGGGTTAATGTAAAAAAGCAAAAAGTTTTCAAAATGTTAATGAAAATGATTCTAGACAGTGATCCTAGTTTCATTCTTCGGTATATGAGACCCTCAATAATTAAAAAAATAATAAAAATCAAGATCCTATTCAAATGTGGGTAACCCTCTACCGGAAATGTTGTAGTCAAAAGAGAAAAAGAAATTAAAAAAAATCTTAAAATAGTAACTTTTGATTGTTTTAAGAAAGATAATGAAAAAAAAGTCTTAAGAAGTTAATATGTTCAAATGTAAGTTTTACTTGACCTCGGTTGCGGTAGAGGGTTAATGTAAAAAAAGCAAAAAGTTTTCAAAATGTTAATGGAAATGATTCTAGACAGTGATCCTAGTTTCATTCTTCGGTATATGAGACCCTCAATAATTAAAAAAATAACAAAAATCAAGATCCTATTCAAATGTTGGTAACCCTCTACCGGAAATGTTGTAGTTAAAAGAAAAAAAGAAATTTAAAAAAATCTTAAAATAGTTACTTTTGATTGTTTTAAGAAATATTATGAAAAAAAAGTCTAAAGAAGTTAATATGTTCAAATGAAATTTTTACTTGACCTCGGTTGCGGTAGAGGGTTAATGTAAAAAAGCAAAAAGTTTTCAAAATGTTAATGAAAATGATTCTAGACAGTGATCCTAGTTTCATTCTTCGGTATATGAGACCTTCAATAATTAAAAAAATAACAAAAATCAAGATCCTATTCAAATGTTGGTAACCCTCTACCGGAAATGTTGTATAGTCAAAAGAGAAAAAGAAATTAAAAAAAAATAATAAAATAGTTACTTTTGATTGTTTTAAGAAAGATTATGAAAAAAAGTCTTAAGAAGTTAATATGTTCAAATGTAAGTTTTACTTGACCTCGGTTGCGGTAGAGGGTTAATGTAAAAAAAGCAAAAAGTTTTCAAAATGTTAATGGAAATGATTCTAGACAGTGATCCTAGTTTCATTCTTCGGTATATGAGACCCTCAATAATTAAAAAAATAACAAAAATCAAGATCCTATTCAAATGTTGGTAACCCTCTACCGGAAATGTTGTATAGTCAAAAGAGAAAAAGAAATTAAAAAAAAATAATAAAATAGTTACTTTTGATTGTTTTAAGAAAGATTATGAAAAAAAGTCTAAAGAAGTTAATATGTTCAAATGAAATTTTTACTTGACCTCGGTTGCGGTAGAGGGTTAATGTAAAAAAGCAAAAAGTTTTCAAAATGTTAATGAAAATGATTCTAGACAGTGATCCTAGTTTCATTCTTCGGTATATGAGACCCTCAATAATTAAAAAAATAACAAAAATCAAGATCCTATTCAAATGTTGGTAACCCTCTACCGGAAATGTTGTAGTCAAAAGAAAAAAAGAAATTTAAAAAAATCTTAAAATAGTTACTTTTGATTGTTTTAAGAAATATTATGAAAAAAAAGTCTAAAGAAGTTAATATGTTCAAATGAAATTTTTACTTGACCTCGGTTGCGGTAGAGGGTTAATGTAAAAAAGCAAAAAGTTTTCAAAATGTTAATGAAAATGATTCTAGACAGTGATCCTAGTTTCATTCTTCGGTATATGAGACCCTCAATAATAAAAAAAATAACAAAAATCAAGATCCTATTCAAATGTTGGTAACCCTCTACCGGAAATGTTGTAGTCAAAAGAGAAAAAGAAATTTAAAAAAATCTTAAAATAGTTACTTTTGATTGTTTTAAGAAAGATAATGAAAAAAAAGTCTTAAGAAGTTAATATGTTCAAATGTAAGTTTTACTTGACCTCGGTTGCGGTAGAGGGTTAATGTAAAAAAAGCAAAAAGTTTTCAAAATGTTAATGGAAATGATTCTAGACAGTGATCCTAGTTTCATTCTTCGGTATATGAGACCCTCAATAATTAAAAAAATAACAAAAATCAAGATCCTATTCAAATGTTGGCAACCCTCTACCGGAAATGTTGTATAGTCAAAAGAGAAAAAGAAATTAAAAAAAATAATAAAATAGTTACTTTTGATTGTTTTAAGAAAGATTATGAAAAAAAAGTCTAAAGAAGTTAAAATGTTCAAATGAAATTTTTACTTGACCTCGGTTGCGGTTGAGGGTTAATGTAAAAAAAGCAAAAAGTTTTCAAAATGTTAATGAAAATGATTCTACACAGTGATCCTAGTTTCATTCTTCGGTATATGAGACCCTCAATAATTAAAAAAATAACAAAAATCAAGATCCTATTCAAATGTGGGTAACCCTCTACCGGAAATGTTGTAGTCAAAAGAGAAAAAGAAATTTAAAAAAATCTTAAAATAGTTACTTTTGATTGTTTTAAGAAAGATAATGAAAAAAAAGTCTTTCGAAGTTAATATGTTCAAATGTAAGTTTTACTTGACCTCGGTTGCGGTAGAGGGTTAATGTAAAAAAAGCAAAAAGTTTTCAAAATGTTAATGGAAATGATTCTAGACAGTGATCCTAGTTTCATTCTTCGGTATATGAGACCCTCAATAATTAAAAAAATAACAAAAATCAAGATCCTATTCAAATGTTGGTAACCCTCTACCGGAAATGTTGTAGTCAAAAGAAAAAAAGAAATTTAAAAAAATCTTAAAATAGTTACTTTTGATTGTTTTAAGAAATATTATGAAAAAAAAGTCTAAAGAAGTTAATATGTTCAAATGAAATTTTTACTTGACCTCGGTTGCGGTAGAGGGTTAATGTAAAAAAGCAAAAAGTTTTCAAAATGTTAATGAAAATGATTCTAGACAGTGATCCTAGTTTCATTCTTCGGTATATGAGACCTTCAATAATTAAAAAAATAACAAAAATCAAGATCCTATTCAAATGTTGGTAACCCTCTACCGGAAATGTTGTATAGTCAAAAGAGAAAAAGAAATTAAAAAAAAATAATAAAATAGTTACTTTTGATTGTTTTAAGAAAGATTATGAAAAAAAGTCTTAAGAAGTTAATATGTTCAAATGTAAGTTTTACTTGACCTCGGTTGCGGTAGAGGGTTAATGTAAAAAAAGCAAAAAGTTTTCAAAATGTTAATGGAAATGATTCTAGACAGTGATCCTAGTTTCATTCTTCGGTATATGAGACCCTCAATAATTAAAAAAATAACAAAAATCAAGATCCTATTCAAATGTTGGCAACCCTCTACCGGAAATGTTGTATAGTCAAAAGAGAAAAAGAAATTAAAAAAAATAATAAAATAGTTACTTTTGATTGTTTTAAGAAAGATTATGAAAAAAAAGTCTAAAGAAGTTAAAATGTTCAAATGAAATTTTTACTTGACCTCGGTTGCGGTTGAGGGTTAATGTAAAAAAAGCAAAAAGTTTTCAAAATGTTAATGAAAATGATTCTACACAGTGATCCTAGTTTCATTCTTCGGTATATGAGACCCTCAATAATTAAAAAAATAACAAAAATCAAGATCCTATTCAAATGTGGGTAACCCTCTACCGGAAATGTTGTAGTCAAAAGAGAAAAAGAAATTTAAAAAAATCTTAAAATAGTTACTTTTGATTGTTTTAAGAAAGATAATGAAAAAAAAGTCTTTCGAAGTTAATATGTTCAAATGTAAGTTTTACTTGACCTCGGTTGCGGTAGAGGGTTAATGTAAAAAAAGCAAAAAGTTTTCAAAATGTTAATGGAAATGATTCTAGACAGTGATCCTAGTTTCATTCTTCGGTATATGAGACCCTCAATAATTAAAAAAATAACAAAAATCAAGATCCTATTCAAATGTTGGTAACCCTCTACCGGAAATGTTGTATAGTCAAAAGAGAAAAAGAAATTTAAAAACATCTTAAAACAGTTACTTTTGATTGTTTTGAGAAAGATTATGAAAAAAAAAATCTTAAGAAGTTAATATGTTCAAATGAAATTTTTACTTAACCTCGGTTGCGGAAGAGGGTTAATGTAAAAAAAGCAAAAAGTTTTCAAAATGTTAATGAAAATGATTCTACACAGTGATCCTAGTTTCATTCTTCGGTATATGAGACCCTCAATAATTAAAAAAATAACAAACATCAAGATCCTATTCAAATGTGGGTAACCCTCTACCGGAAATGTTGTAGTCAAAAGAGAAAAAGAAATTTAAAAAAATCTTAAAATAGTTACTTTTGATTGTTTTAAGAAAGATTATGAAAAAAAAGTCTAAAGAAGTTAATATGTTCAAATGAAATTTTTACTTAACCTCGGTTGCGGTAGAGGGTTAATGTAAAAAAAGCAAAAAGTTTTCAGAATGTTAATGAAAATGATTCTAGACAGTGATCCTAGTTTCATTCTTCGGTATATGAGACCCTCAATAATTAAAAAAATAACAAAAATCAAGATCATATTCAAATGTTGGTAACCCTCTACCGGAAATGTTGTAGTCAAAAGAGAAAAAGAAATTTAAAAACATCTTAAAACAGTTACTTTTGATTGTTTTGAGAAAGATTATGAAAAAAAAAGTCTTAAGAAGTTAATATGTTCAAATGTAATTTTTACTTGACCTCGGTTGCGGTAGAGGGTTAATGTAAAAAAAGCAAAAAGTTTTCAAAATGTTAATGAAAATGATTCTACACAGTGATCCTAGTTTCATTCTTCGGTATATGAGACCCTCAATAATTAAAAAAATAACAAAAATCAAGATCCTATTCAAATGTTGGTAACCCTCTACCGGAAATGTTGTAGTCAAAAGAGAAAAAGAAATTTAAAAAAATCTTAAAATAGTTACTTTTGATTGTTTTAAGAAAGATTATGAAAAAAAAGTCTAAGGAAGTTAATATGTTCAAATGAAATTTTTACTTGACCTCGGTTGCGGTAGAGGGTTAATGTAAAAAAGCAAAAAGTTTTCAAAATGTTAATGAAAATGATTCTAGACAGTGATCCTAGTTTCATTCTTCGGTATATGAGACCCTTATGGCCAATTTCATAAACAAACACTAAAATTACTTTTATCTAAACTCCTTCTAAATTTTATCAGACATTTAAAATTTTTCAGTTTCACCAATGTAGAAAAGGGATATTTTAGGGATATTTTAATTTGACTGAGTTTGCTCACATCCCTGGATTCAAAAAAAGAGGTTGTTTCCCTCGCACATGCGAAGACTATGAGAAAAAGTGAAAAAGCATTATGGATGAGGGACAATTATTCTGACAGCAAAATATCAGCTGTTGTTGACTGGAATGGCTTCACAAAAAAGACTTTTAAAATTTAATGAGACAAAAACGAGCTTTTAGTTTCAAGGGCATTTAAAATCTTCTTAAATATAAAAGCATTTGGTGAAACCAAAAAACATAATTTTAAGGCTAAAAGGCTTTTTAAATAATTAAAAGCCTTTCGTGAAATCGGCCATTAATAATTAAAAAAATAACAAAAATCAAGATCCTATTCAAATGTTGGTAACCCTCTACCGGAAATGTTGTAGTCAAAAGAAAAAAAGAAATTTAAAAAAATCTTAAAATAGTTACTTTTGATTGTTTTAAGAAATATTATGAAAAAAAAGTCTAAAGAAGTTAATATGTTCAAATGAAATTTTTACTTGACCTCGGTTGCGGTAGAGGGTTAATGTAAAAAAGCAAAAAGTTTTCAAAATGTTAATGAAAATGATTCTAGACAGTGATCCTAGTTTCATTCTTCGGTATATGAGACCCTCAATAATTAAAAAAATAACAAAAATCAAGATCCTATTCAAATGTTGGTAACCCTCTACCGGAAATGTTGTAGTCAAAAGAGAAAAAGAAATTTAAAAAAATCTTAAAATAGTTACTTTTGATTGTTTTAAGAAAGATTATGAAAAAAAAGTCTAAAGAAGTTAATATGTTCAAATGATATTTTTACTTGACCTCGGTTGCGGTAGAGGGTTAATGTAAAAAAGCAAAAAGTTTTCAAAATGTTAATGAAAATGATTCTAGACAGTGATCCTAGTTTCATTCTTCGGTATATGAGACCCTCAATAATTAAAAAAATAACAAAAATCAAGATCCTATTCAAATGTGGGTAACCCTCTACCGGAAATGTTGTAGTCAAAAGAGAAAAAAAAATTTAAAAAAATCTTAAAATAGTTACTTTTGATTGTTTTAAGAAAGATAATGAAAAAAAGTCTTAAGAAGTTAATATGTTCAAATGAAAGTTTTACTTGACCTCGGTTGCGGTAAAGGGTTAATGTAAAAAAGCAAAAAGTTTTCAAAATGTTAATGAAAATGATTCTAGACAGTGATCCTAGTTTCATTCTTCGGTATATGAGACCCTCAATAATTAAAAAAATAACAAAAATCAAGATCCTATTCAAATGTTGGTAACCCTCTACCGGAAATGTTGTAGTCAAAAGAGAAAAAGAAATTTAAAAAAATCTTAAAATAGTTACTTTTGATTGTTTTAAGAAAGATTATGAAAAAAAGTCTAAAGAAGTTAATATATTCAAATGAAATTTTTACTTGACCTCGGTTGCGGTAGAGGGTTAATGTAAAAAAGCAAAAAGTTTTCAAAATGTTAATGAAAATGATTCTAGACAGTGATCCTAGTTTCATTCTTCGGTATATGAGACCCTCAATAATTAAAAAAATAACAAAAATCAAGATCCTATTCAAATGTTGGTAACCCTCTACCGGAAATGTTGTAGTCAAAAGAGAAAAAGAAATTTAAAAAAATCTTAAAATAGTTACTTTTGATTGTTTTAAGAAAGATTATGAAAAAAAAGTCTAAAGAAGTTAATATGTTCAAATGATATTTTTACTTGACCTCGGTTGCGGTAGAGGGTTAATGTAAAAAAGCAAAAAGTTTTCAAAATGTTAATGAAAATGATTCTAGACAGTGATCCTAGTTTCATTCTTCGGTATATGAGACCCTCAATAATTAAAAAAATAACAAAAATCAAGATCCTATTCAAATGTTGGTAACCCTCTACCGGAAATGTTGTAGTCAAAAGAGAAAAAGAAATTTAAAAAAATCTTAAAATAGTTACTTTTGATTGTTTTAAGAAAGATAATGAAAAAAAAGTCTTAAGAAGTTAATATGTTCAAATGTAATTTTTACTTGACCTCGGTTGCGGTAGAGGGTTAATGTAAAAAAAGCAAAAAGTTTTCAGAATGTTAATGAAAATGATTCTAGACAGTGATCCTAGTTTCATTCTTCGGTATATGAGACCCTCAATAATTAAAAAAATAACAAAAATCAAGATCCTATTCAAATGTGGGTAACCCTCTACCGGAAATAATGTAGTCAAAAGAGAAAACGAAATTTAAAAAAATCTTAAAATAGTTACTTTTGATTGTTTTAAGAAAGATAATGAAAAAAAAGTCTTTCGAAGTTAATATGTTCAAATGTAAGTTTTACTTGACCTCGGTTGCGGTAGAGGGTTAATGTAAAAAAAGTAAAAAGTTTTCAGAATGTTAATGAAAATGATTCTAGACAGTGATCCTAGTTTCATTCTTCGGTATATGAGACCCTCAATAATTAAAAAAATAACAAAAATCAAGATCCTATTCAAATATTGGTAACCCTCTACCGGAAATGTTGTAGTCAAAAGAGAAAAAGAAATTTAAAAAAATCTTAAAATAGTTACTTTTGATTGTTTTAAGAAAGATTATGAAAAAAATGTCTAAAGAAGTTAATATGTTCAAATGAAATTTTTACTTGACCTCGGTTGCGGTAGAGGGTTAATGTAAAAAAGCAAAAAGTTTTCAAAATGTTAATGAAAATGATTCTAGACAGTGATCCTAGTTTCATTCTTCGGTATATGAGACCCTCAATAATTAAAAAAATAACAAAAATCAAGATCCTATTCAAATGTTGGTAACCCTCTACCGGAAATGTTGTAGTCAAAAGAGAAAAAGAAATTTAAAAAAATCTTAAAATAGTTACTTTTGATTGTTTTAAGAAAGATAATGAAAAAAAAGTCTTAAGAAGTTAATATGTTCAAATGTAATTTTTACTTGACCTCGGTTGCGGTAGAGGGTTAATGTAAAAAAAGCAAAAAGTTTTCAAAATGTTAATGAAAATGATTCTAGACAGTTACCCTGGTATCATTTATTCGCAATTAATGATAAAAAAGCAAAATTTTTATGAATATGATTCCAGAGGGTGATCTTAGTTTCATTCTTCGGTGTATGAAACTCTCATTAATTAAAAAAAAAAACAAAAATCTAGATCCTATTCAATTTTTGGTAACCCTCTACCGGTAGTCGAAGGACAAAAAGAAATTTAAAAACTTAAAAAAGTTATTTTGGATTGTTTCAAGATAAATTATGAATAAGTCTCAAAAAGTTAATGTGTTCAAATGTAATTTTTACTTGACTTTGGGTGCGGTAGAGGGTTAATGAAAAAAGTTTTCAAAATGTCAATGAAAATGATTCAAGTCAGTGATTCTAGTTAAAAAAAAAGTACATACCTTGTTTTGGAAACAGTGATGGTGGCAGGAACGTGATTGATGGCAGCAAGAAGGTATAGCCAACTCAGGAACAGAAAGTGGCAGCGCCTTTTAATTATTTGGCGATGGTGGCGACGACAGTGGAGCAGCAGTAACGTGTTGGAAGAGCACTACATAATGCATAAAAAGTTTTATTTTAGAAACAAAGCAAAATAAAAGATTTTCTACTATACATATATAATGTATAAAATGTTTTGTTTTAGAAACAAAACAAAATGAAAGTGTATGAAACTCTCAATAATAAAAAACAACAAAAATCTAGCTCCTGTTCAAATTTTTGTAACCCTCTACCGGAAATGATGTAGTCAAATGAGAAAAAGAAATTTAAAAAATCTTAAAATAGTTATTTTGGTACGTTTTAAGATAGATTATGAAAAAAAAAGTCTTTAAAAGTTAATTTTTTCAAATGAAATTCTTACTTGACTTCAGTTGCGGTAGAGGGTTAATGTAAAAGAAGCAAAAAGTTTCAAAATGTTAATGAAAATGATTCTAGTATGTGATCCCAGTTTCATTTATTCGCAATTAATGACAAAAAATCAAAATGTTTATCAATATGATTCGAAATAGTGACTCTAGTTTCATTCTTTAGTATATGAGACTCTCAATAATAAAAAACAACAAAAATCTAGATCCTGTTCAAATTTTTGTAACCCTCTACCGGAAATGATGTAGTCAAATGAGAAAAAGAAATTTAAAAAATCTTAAAATAGTTATTTTGGTACGTTTTAAGATAGATTATGAAAAAAAAGTCTTTAAAAGTTAATTTTTTCAAATGAAATTCTTACTTGACTTCAGTTGCGGTAGAGGGTTTATGTAAAAAAGGCAAAAAGTTTCCAAATGTTAATAAAAATGGTTGTAGACAGTTATCCTAGTATCATTTACTCGCAATTAATGATAAAAAAGCAAAATTTGTATGAATATGATTCCAGAGGGTGATCTTAGTTTCATTCTTCGGTGTATGAAACTCTCAATAATTAAAAAAAAAAACAAAAATCTAGATCATATTCAATTTTTGGTAACCCTCTACCGGTAGTCGAAGGACAAAAAGAAATTTAAAAAACTTAAAATAGTTATTTTGGATTGTTTCAAGATAAATTATGAATAAGTCTCAAAAAGTTAATGTGTTCAAATGTAATTTTTACTTGACTTTGGGTGCGGTAGAGGGTTAATGAAAAAAGTTTTCAAAATGTCAATGAAAATGATTCAAGACAGTGATTCTAGTTTAAATAAAGTACATACCTTGTTTTGGAAACAGCCAAGTGATGGTGGCAGGAACGTGATTGATGGCAGCAAGAAGGTATAGCCAACTCAGGAACACAAAGTGGCAGCGCCTTTTAATTATTTGGTGACGGCGCGCGGCGACGACAGTGGAGCAGCAGTAACGTGTTGAAAGAGCACTACATAATGTATAAAAAGTTTTTTTTTAGAAACAAAGCAAAATGAAAGATTTTCTACTATATGAACATATATGTATATATGATGTAGAAAATGTTTTGTTTAAGAAACAAAACAAAATGAAAGATTTTCAACTAAATAAATTTTGGAAGTACTGTCATAATGTTTTGGAGCAGCCAACGTCTATCGTGATGTCGGTGGCGTTCGGCGGCACGATGGAAAACGCAGAAAATTGCTTAAGTTCTGAGAACTAGCAATTACGTGATGGGGGCTGTGGCGGCGATGTATTGAGGCAAACGAAGAAATCTTAATGCCACCATATAAGAAGGTGATGGCAGACATTCTTTAATTTTTGTGGCGACGATAGTGGTGGCACCAATAAGGTGGTGGCACTGCATGTAGGTATAATATGTTTTTTTTTTTTTTACAAAATGAAAGTTTCTCTAAACGTTTAATACTATTAGATAAGGGTATTCATGCAAAGGCGACAACGTTGTAACATTTGTAAACTGCGTAAATCTATCAAAATTTGTGCCGAAAATTTACTACTTTTACGTCTTGGCAAGAATACTCTTATTATTAATAATTTTAAAATGTTTAGAACGTTAATAAATGCATTAGGGGTACTCACATAAAGTTCTGGAGACAAAGCAACGGCACGTGATGGCGGCTGTGGCGGCGGTGGCGGCGGCGGTGGCGGCGGCGTTGAGGCAAACGAACACGTATGCCTTTTTTCATTAATTAATAACGTAGGCTGCAGTAAAAACAAAATTATCATAAATTAAATACTCTTTTTTTAATAATTTCAAATCGAATTTAAAACTTTCTTTTTATTTCTACTTACATTATTTCTGCAGTTGTAGGTTCGGGTCAGGTATCTTCCACTTCTTCACACTTTCACACTTTAACTTTGAATGGCTTAATGCTTGGCGTCCTTTTGCCGGCTACATCATTCAACGAAAGAAATTCTTTCGTTCAATCAAGCAACTAAAGTGCTCCCACTGTTATAGGTGGCGCTAATCAAGTTTCCGCAAAATTGTTTAAGCTAAGTGTTCACGATTGGTAGATCTTATAATATTGTTAGATCTGCAGTGAAAAACATACTTACAATTAAATAATTGTCAGAAAATTTGTCTGACAATTAGCTAATTGTTAGAAATCTGACAATCACTATCGCTGACGATCTGACAATCGCTATCTAACAATAGGGGTATTCACGATCCGATGTAACTGGTCTTGTATCATTGCAAAAGTGTAAAAGTGTAACACTTTCTTGCACTTCAACAATAAAATAAACTGAATGTCAAATTCTTACACTTTTGCTATACTCCAATCCTATTGTAAAAGAAAAATACGCCATAGTAAAGTTAGCGCTTGTGTATTTGATAACTTGCCAAATGTCAGTTTTTTTGTAAGCTGATATTTGTTTGTGAAATTTTGTGAGTTTGCTACAGTGTAACTATAGATAAAAGAAGTGCGTTCACGATCGATTGTAAAAAAATAAAATTTTACAATTTTACTAGGCTTGTTGCACCAGAAAGTAATACCCTTAATAGTGTAGAAAAAAAAATTGAAAAAAAATCGAAAAAAATTGAGTTTTAATCACACATAAAGTTTGTAAAAAGTGTATATTTCATTAAAAATGCTAAAATGAGTAGGTACTTTCACAATAGGGTGGATCATAAATTCGAAAAAATTGACTTTTAATTACACAGAAATTTTGTAAAACGTGTATATTTAATAAAAAATGCTAAAATGAGTACTTTCACAGTAGGGTGGTTCATAAATTCGAAAAAAAATGAGTTTTAACTACACAGAAAGTTTGTAAAACTTGTATATTTCATACAAAATGCTAAAATAAATACTTTCACAATAGGGTGATTCATAAATTCGAAAAAAAGTTGACTTTTAACTACACAGAAAGTTTGTAAAACGTGTATATTTCATAAAAAATGCTAAAATGAGTACTTTCACAGTAGGGTGGTTCATAAATTCGAAAAAAATGAGTTTTAACTACACAGAAAGCTTGTAAAACGTGTATATTTCATAAAAAAATGCTAAAATGAGTACTTTCACAGTAGGGTGGTTCATAAATTCGAAAAAAAATGAGTTTTATTTACACAGAAAGTTTGTAAAACGTGTATATTTCATAAAAAAAATGCTAAAATGAGTACTTTCACAATAGGGTGGTTCATAAATTCGAAAAAAAGTTGACTTTTAACTACACAGAAATTTTGTAAAACGTGTATATTTCATAAAAAAAATGCTAAAATGAGTACTTTCACAGTAGGGTGGTTCATAAATTCGAAAAAAAATGAGTTTTAATTACACAGAAAGTTTGTAAAATGTGTATATTTCATAAAAAAAATGCTAAAATGAGTACTTTCACAATAGGGTGGTTCATAAATTCGAAAAAAAAATTGAGTTTTAATTACACAGAAAGTTTGTAAAACGTGTATATTTCATAAAAATATTATAATGAGTACTTTCACAGTAGGGTGGTTCATAAATTCGAAAAAAATTGAGTTTTAACTACACAAAAGGTTTGTAAAACGTGTATATTCCATTAAAAATGCTAAAATGAGTACTTTCACAATAGGGTGGTTCATAAATTCGAACACAAAATTGAGTTTTTACTACACAGAAAGTTTGTAAAACGTTTACATTTCATAAAAAATGCTAAAATGAGTACTTTCACTACAGGGTGGTTCATTAATATTATTTTTCTACATTTTCCAGTGGAATTTAAAAAAAAGCAACGTGGTAAATATTTGAAGCAAATAATCGATGAAAAAAAAAATTCAATTAGGGTGGCTCACATTTTTTTTTTTGCTTTTTTTAAAACAAATTTTATTTTATTAAGGTATCTTATGATGGAATTTCTGTTGAAAAGTGCAAAAAAATGTTTAAGCACCAGCCAAATAGAACATTTTTTTCATCGATTATTTGTTTCAAATATTTATGACGTTGTTTTTTTTTATTCGACTGCAAAATGTAGAAGATAGCATATTTTTGAACGACCGACCTTAATGTGAATGTATTATTTCAACATTTCTTACGAAATTTACACGTTTTACGACCTCTCTGCTTTTTTTCCAAACTTAATTAAGGTATACTCGTTACATTTGATATTGTTCATGGCAGTCCAAGGCAAAAGGTATATAAATGTTGAAATGTCCCGATTTCGGTCTTTCGCCAAACTCCATATGGACATGCAAAAAAACGCAGGTAGTGATAACAGAGAATTATATTTTTATTTAATATCTGTTCATTGTTTCAATGAACCTGTACGTTAGGACAATTAATTACATTTATTAAAATCAATCAACGTTAATTGGGATAATGAATAGCCATTAATTAAAATATATATGTTAACTTATTAATTAACGATAAAGCTTGACGAAAGAGCATTTCTATTAATGGTGTTCATTAATTTAATAAACCATTCATTAATTTAATGAACCATTCATAATTTTTAATTAACAGTTTATTATTTTAATGTATGGTTAATAAAAATTTAACGAAGGGTTAATTTTGAACCATTTTTTAGTTACAACTTGCGCGTTGCAGTGATCACACTTTAAAAAAAAATTAAAGTACTAAATTGAACAAGGTTTTTACATCATTTACCTGTTTGATGTAAGGAAATAACTAAATTGAAATTATTTTCGAGGAAGTTCCATTTAATTACCAACAGGGATACACCCCACAATAGGTATGAGAAAAGGAATAATATCAATAAGTAAGTATTTCATTTGCCTGATCAAAATCTGATTTGAAAAATAAAAAGAACTACTTACATAAAGAGAAGAAAAAAGAGACAAATGCGAGAAATTCACAATATTGTATCCATTAGGGAAGCTTAAAGGTGTAATTTAGGAAAAATATAATGTTGGAACCTAAACTTGAAATTGTTTGGTGTGTACTTTTTTCAATATGAATGTAATATATTGTTAAATCAATTCCAATTTTTATTTAAATTTTACTGGCAAACATTTGACATTTATATATAAAGTGTCGATAACACAACGACAATCCACTTAATTATCTGGACATAGCTTAACTCTATATGTATTTGGCATGTTTGCCACTTGAATTCAGTTGAAAAGTAAATAATTGATAATATGTGGTCGGAAAGTGTAAACAATTCGACATGTTTGCTCATAGAAATGCTTTTCGTTTTCATTCATCCTACGCATTAAAGCATATTGCATAGAGTATAAAAGGCGACTTTTTCACTCCTATTGTACCTTTATGGATTTAATTATGAGAGTATAAAAGAGGCTCACAAAAAAATTTTGTTGGTAGGTCAAAAAAACCACTCCACCAATCTGAGATAAACACATCATTTCATTAAATCGGAATAACTTTCATCCTGAATTGTCTCCTATGAGCAAAAAGCGATGGCTTGCTTTTTCAAGAATAATATAAAATAATAGGTTCGTATGGCTTTTACAATCACAAGTGTAATAAATATGATGGGTATAATAGATTAATTAATAAATACGAGCATAAAACATTAACTAACCATCATAAGAAATGTGTTCGGATGCCAAATGGCCTATTATCGCCTCAAGCGTCACCATATTCACTTATACAAGCAATATAGAAACAAAGTACCACAAACTAATAAATGAGGCCGTGAGTGCAAAAGTGGTGTAACCCAGAGATTAAAACATATCGCAACTATCCCCTTGATATTATTTATACCAGGAAATATTTAAGGATTCGGTAATGCTTATTTTTTATTAACTTCCCGTCAGAGGGGTTATTGGAGTGCTATAAAACCAAATAACTAATCATGTCTGAAATGCAAAATTTCAGATTTTTATTAAGGATGTTCATAAAAAATTTATTAACGTTTATTGATTTTTATAAATGGTTTTCATTGTTTTTTAATGAACACGTCATTAAAACAATGAACAGATTAATTAAAAATAAAAGTAGATTTTTTTTTAAGGATGTTCATAAAAAAATTATTAACGTTTATTGATTTTTATAAATGGTTTTCATTGTTTTTTAATGAACACGTCATTAAAACAATGAACAAATTAATTAAAAATTAAAGTAGATTTTTATTAAGGATGTTCATAAGAAATTTATTAACGTTTATTGATTTTTATAAATGGTTTTCATTGTTTTTTAATGAACACGTCATTAAAATAATGAACAGATTAATTAAAAATAAAAGCAGATTTTTACTAACGATGTTTATAAAAAATTTATTAACGTTTATTGATTTTTATAAATGGTTTTCATTGTTTTTTAATGAACACGTTTTTAAAACAATGAACAGATTAATTAAAAATAAAAGTAGATTTTTTTTAAGGATGTTCATAAAAAATTTATTAACGTTTATTGATTTTTATAAATGGTTTTCATTGTTTTTTAATGAACACGTCATTAAAACAATGAACAGATTAATTAAAAATAAAAGTAGATTTTTTTTAAGGATGTTCATAAAAAATTTATTAACGTTTATTTATTTTTATAAATGGTTTTCATTGTTTTTTAATGAACACGTCATTAAAACAATGAACAAATTAATTAAAAATTAAAGTAGATTTTTATTAAGGATGTTCATAAAAAATTTATTAACGTTTATTGATTTTTATAAATGGTTTTCATTGTTTTTTAATGAACACGTCATTAAAACAATGAACAGATTAATTAAAAATAAAAGTAGATTTTTTTTTAAGGATGTTCATAAAAAAATTATTAACGTTTATTGATTTTTATAAATGGTTTTCATTGTTTTTTAATGAACACGTCATTAAAACAATGAACAAATTAATTAAAAATTAAAGTAGATTTTTATTAAGGATGTTCATAAGAAATTTATTAACGTTTATTGATTTTTATAAATGGTTTTCATTGTTTTTTAATGAACACGTCATTAAAATAATGAACAGATTAATTAAAAATAAAAGCAGATTTTTACTAACGATGTTTATAAAAAATTTATTAACGTTTATTGATTTTTATAAATGGTTTTCATTGTTTTTTAATGAACACGTTTTTAAAACAATGAACAGATTAATTAAAAATAAAAGTAGATTTTTTTTAAGGATGTTCATAAAAAATTTATTAACGTTTATTGATTTTTATAAATGGTTTTCATTGTTTTTTAATGAACACGTCATTAAAACAATGAACAGATTAATTAAAAATAAAAGTAGATTTTTTTTAAGGATGTTCATAAAAAATTTATTAACGTTTATTGATTTTTATAAATGGTTTTCATTGTTTTTTAATGAACACGTCATTAAAACAATGAACAAATTAATTAAAAATTAAAGTAGATTTTTATTAAGGATGTTCATAAAAAATTTATTAACGTTTATTGATTTTTATAAATGGTTTTCATTGTTTTTTAATGAACACGTCATTAAAATAATGAACAGATTAATTAAAAATTAAAGTAGATTTTTATTAAGGATGTTCATAAAAAATTTATTAACGTTTATTGATTTTTATAAATGGTTTTCATTGTTTTTTAATGAGCACGTCATTAAAATAATGAACAGATTAATTAAAAATAAAAGCAGATTTTTATTAACGATGTTTATACAAAATTTATTAACGTTTATTGATTTTTATAAATGGTTTTCATTGTTTTTTAATGAACACGTCATTAAAACAATGAACAGAATAATTAAAAATAAAAGCAGATTTTTATTAAGGATGTTCATAAAAAATTTATTAACGTTTATTGATTTTTATAAATGGTTTTCATTGTTTTTTAATGAACACGTCATTAAAACAATGAACAGATTAATTAAAAATAAAAGCAGATTTTTATTAACGATGTTTATAAAAAATTTATTAACTTTTATTGATTTTTATAAATGGTTTTCATTGTTTTTTAATGAACACGTCATTAACCCATTTACACCCAATGGGTCTTAAAATAAAAAAAAATATCTTTTTATAGTATTTTCTGTTTATTTAGTCGAAAGTTAAGACATATTCAACAAAATTACATTTGCGAAAAATTAAGGTTAGAAGTTACAGACCTGTACTTTTTATAGTACAATGGGATCATGCATACACAATTTATCTGTATGGATTTGAAAATTGGAAAAGCAAATTTCCCAATTCATTGTGTAACATTACTCATTTGACAGCACTATTAGTTATATGTAACGGTGTACCAAGTGCCAATTACATTGTATCTACTAGTTTTTTTCAAGTACAAGTACAAGTACAAGGACAAGGTACTGAGTACTTGAAAGTGAAAAGTGTACAGGTCTAATCAAATTTGGTAGCCAGTGAACTAAAATTAACAAAGTAAGTGGCGGAGGCTTACGCGTACGTAAAGTGGGCAGGGAGTAGCGCTTGCCCCCCCCCCACTTAAAGAAAATAATTTTCATACATTTTATAAAATTTGTCTTATTTTGAATGTATCTCAAATCAAGGTTTCTAAGCCAATACTAATTTTTGAATGAGGCCCCACCCTAATCTCCATCCTACGTACACACTTGCTTTGATATAGTCTTGGAGATATGGAGGAGAAGTTCTTAGGTTGGCAATATGTGTCAATTTGATGCATGCATTTAACTATCACATTTGAGGCAAATTATACAATTCGTAAAGTCAAATCAAATCTCACATGCTTTCCTCTTATAGGTTTTGAATGTTAGTCAAAATTTTTTACCATATTGATTTCTCAATTCATAAACAATGCCCCATCACTTGCAAAATTTTGGCATAGAAGATTGGTATGAGCAAAGAATATAAAGTTACCAAGATGTATTATCTGGATCTTAAAATAAAATCCGATTCCGAAAGCTCTTTTCGAAATAATAATAAAAATAACGAAACAAAAAATAATTAAGAGAAAAGCGCTTTCTCATACAATCTTGGCAAACACCACGGCATACCATAATATTCAATATTCGTATTATAAGGATAGTAAAAAGGCGGATACTTTTGACGGGTTCCAACATTGGAACCCGTCAAAATTTGTATGAGATGCGACTTCTTGGTAACTTTATATTCTTTGGTATGAGGTATCGAAATTTAAGAATCGTTTTTCATACAAATATTTGCTAGAAATAGTTCTAAAATCCATTATGAATACTGGAAAAATTATGTATGCATGATCCTACTGTACTATAAAAAGTACACCTAACTTTCGTCCCCCTTACCTAGAAATATAAATAAATTATGAGTTTCGGGTTTATTTGTTCCTCAACTTTATCTTTATTTTTAATGCATTTTGCAGAAAAAAATAAAATACCTCTTTGATTGCACTTTTTCTTGTGCATAAACTTTTTTGGTACAACAAAATGAAAATTAGTTTAAAAGTCACTTCATAAAAAGCAAATTGGACAGACACCTACGCGCGACCTAAACAAAAAAAAATATTGCGGAAAATTAAAAAATGTTCTATGAGGTCAAAACGTAGTTTAAACAGTCAATTTTTACTAAAGCCTAGCTTTAATGGCATAGTTAAGTGACGGCATTTTGCTGTACTTTAAAAAGTACAATGGGAGAGAATGGGTTAAAACAATGAACAGATTAATTAAAAATAAAAGCAGATTTTTATTAACGATGTTTATAAAAAATTTATTAACGTTTATTGATTTTTATAAATGGTTTTCATTGTTTTTTAATGAACACGTCATTAAAACAATGAACAGATTAATTAAAAATAAAAGTAGATTTTTATTAAGGATGTTCATAAAAAATTTATTAACGTTTATTGATTTTTATAAATGGTTTTCATTGTTTTTTAATGAACACGTCATTAAAACAATGAACAGATTAATTAAAAATAAAAGCAGATTTTAATTAACGATGTTTATAAAAAATTTATTAACGTTTATTGATTTTTATAAATGGTTTTCATTGTTTTTTAATGAACACGTCATTAAAACAATGTACGGATTAATTAAAAATAAAAGTAGATTTTTATTAAAGATGTTCATAAAAAATTTATTAACGTTTATTGATTTTTATAAATGGTTTTCATTGTTTTGTAATGAACACGTCATTAAAACAATGAACAGATTAATTAAAAATAAAAGTAGATTTTTATTACGGATGTTCATAAAAAATTTATTAACGTTTATTGATTTTTATAAATGGTTTTCATTGTTTTTTAATGAACACGACATTAAAACAATGAACAGATTAATAAAAAAATAAAAGTAGATTTTTATTAAGGATGTTCATAAAAAATTTATTAACGTTTATTAATTTTTATAAATGGTTTTCATTGTTTTTTAATGAACATTAATAGAATCAGTGAATCGTTAATTAAAAACTAAAAAAAAAAAAAATGAATGGCTGTTCATAAAAAATAATGAACGTTTATTGATTTTTATAAACGGTTATCAATTTTTTATTAACAAAGTTCATTGGGACAATGAATAAAATAATAGAATCAATGAATCGTTAATAAAAACGTGAATTTGGATTTTAATAAACGAGAATAACCAACGTTTATTAATTCCCGCTTTTATTTTTTATTATTTGTACATTGAATACATGAATCGTACATTGATTCAACGAATAATCGGTTTATAAACGCCGTTTATAGATTTTACGTACAATAATTTTTTCAGTGTAAGGCAACGGTTGTGGACAACAAGACTTCGATTTTTTGAATAGCCTTTAATGAAGCTTTCGATGCCTGTACTTTTTTTTTTTTTGTTATCAATCACACCCAGAATCAGCTGTGGGCTCTAAATTTAAAAATATATTACCTTTTGACAACCATCTAACCTCTGTTGACAAAGATTTTGATGGGCTCGATTCATGTCGCTTTTCAGATTAAAAAAAAAAATATTATTATGAATCTGGGGGTCGCCAGGATGTTTTTACTAACGGGTCGCGTACTCAAAAAGTTTGAAAAACACTGTTCTAGAGATATCGCTACAATAGAATTCCACTGACAATAAGTTTCATTATCGAAATCAAGATAGTATGCCTCAACGGAAAAGGCTCTCAATTTATTCCATGAATTAACTTCCCAAATTAGTTGAGTTAACTTGGAGTTAACTTAGGATTTCAAGTTCGTGACTGAAAAACACGTTTCTGGAGCTAACTCAGGTTTAACGACGAGACTAGGATAATCTCGCACTGAAAAGCTAACTCTTATTATATAAAAAAAAATGTTAAATTTATCTTTCGAGTTTATCCAGAATTTCAACTCGTATCCTTCTACACACTATCAAAGCACCCAATCAATATTCCAATTAAGAAAATATATCTTGATATTTCACGTTGTTTTTTTTAGGGAAAATGTTCTAATAAAGTGTATCAGCACAGCAGATAGCTCTATTCTATACTTAGATGTTAATTTTTTTGTTCTAAAGAGCACAGCTATTTTTCAAAATAATGGAATACTAAACCTTATCCACAATGTTTAATTTTAAGTTGGTACCTATACCTAGACTAGCTTTTACCACACTACTTCTCGGGGTCAACTGAATTGCATTGCAAAATGTATTCCTTATTCTAAACTATAACACAGTCAACTTCTTTGCCAAATATCATAAGAATCCATCCAACCGTTTAAGGCGATTTAAATAAAATCATTATTTTATAAATTTTATTTAGATAAACAAAATAATTAAATAAAAAATCATACTTATACATTTTCATTACAGGTAGTATGTTTATTTAAATTTTTAATCAGGTGACTTAAAAATTCGTGAAAGCATTTTCTTTCTGAATGTTTGAATCCGAAGAAGAGGGAGACATAAGTATCAATTTAGCTATTGCGAGTCCTTTCATCGCATTGGCTGATTATTTTCTTAAATCCTAAATCTTATTAAAAAATATTTGTTTGCCTAATCAAAATGTAATAAAAAACGAAATAATATTTACATATAGGTATGTACCTTCGACATTAATTTGGTTTTGACTATAAAAACTCTTAGGTATACCTACATTTATGCTAAATTTCAATTCATTTTTGGACGAAAAATATAAATAAATTCTTTCTTTTCTACTTCCAAAATCCAAACAATAAATTCATTTAATTTTCTGTCAACGCGTCTTTTCGTCTTTTGTCTGCACCGCATGACGTTCAGTTATGTTCATTAAGCCCACATAATAAAGAAGTCACAGATAAAAGAATTAAAAACATCAAAACTTCTGCAGACAGACAGACGGACATTTCCTTTCAATTCGCCCAGGTTCATCGAATTCTGATGATGTCTGTGACATTAATTACCACTCAACAACAAACAGTAGCAGTAGCAGCAGCAGCAGCAATAAAAACATATAACAAACCATCACATTGTCCAGTTCACTCAGCTATAAACGAATTTCTACTTAAAAACCAATAAAATTCAATGGAGCCAAAATGCATTGTGAATTTTTATTAATTTTTTTTTCTCTCAGCCCATTCATTGTCAATTTCCTCCTCTTTTGCGAAGTCAATCATTTTGCATTCATCAAGCGGAATTTATCCACATACATAAGTAACCTATAGATATGTGTATCTACATATCTACTTTTATATTGTTCACTTCACAAACATTGTCTGAAAATAAAAAGAAATAAAAACAACTTCAAAGATCGCCAGAGTCATGTGTGCTTTGTGTGTTAGAAGAAAGAAAAAATAAAAAAAATAATCATTATTCAGGGTCATCGTGACTATACAGCAACATCAACAGCAATAACAAAATTTATCACCAACAAAAGCTTCAGATACTCAAACCATCCGTCTTTGTTATTTCTATTAATTTCAGTTTGAATTTTTGGTTTTATTTTTATTTTCTTCAACAAAATTTCAACTTAAATGAAACACAAAAAGTAAAAAAAAAATAGACACAAAATTTGAGCGCATTTTGAATAACATTTTGTCGAAAAAAAAACTTCATGTGACAAGATAAGCTACAAAACATGCTCGTTCACACATACCTATACCCAATAATATACTGCCTCTAGGCGAATATTATAAGAGAAAAGTATCTATTCCAAAATGAAAAGTATCTTATTCAAAAATTTACTTCTAATTATTTAATTTATCACTTCAAAGATATTTAAATATAAACCTTAACCTCTCCCATCCCCATACTACACGACAACACATTGAGATACAAATTATAATTTTTAATGAACATTAAGGCGTTCAAAAAAGTCATCATAAATATTCGAGGAAACATAAAACATGTAATATGCATTAAATTACACCTATCTCTTTTATTCTCGGGCCTCTTAAAGCTTTTTCTTCTGTCTCCAAAGATAAAAAAAACTTTTACGAAAAAGAAACTAAACAACACAACCAATTTAGTAGGAAATAAATCACATAGCTATTGAATTTATTACATGACATCTTAAAAATAACCTGCTGTATCTTCGAATGTTAAAAAAAAAAGAATAGGTATCCATAAGAATAATAAATTTTTAATCGTTTAGAATTTCAATTAGCTATCTATCGAGGTATAGAGGTACCAGGAAAGGGCCTTAAAAAAAGGAGAATCACTCTCATCTCAACTAATCATTATTTATTTAGGAGAAAGAATTAATCTTCGAAAGAGCAAAATGCCATTAGTAAGGTTTATATCTATAACCCTCTATACCTACCTACAACAACAGCAACAAAAAAAGATACTTTTGAATCGTTGCCCTTAAATTGTGATTATAATCGAAAAATCATGCGAATGCTATATACAAACTAGCTATGCATCCCAAGGCCCAAAATCCCAAATTAAGATACACCATATCCATGAGATATATCCCAGCTATATATATTCATACGACCTCACTTAGATACATTGTGCTTGGCCTCGCATCGACGTCATCAAAGGCGTTTTAGGTAGGGGGAGTTTAATTCCAGTGTGCCATGGCTCACACTCAGTGATGTGTTCAGAAAAACCAAGTTGTTTGCTTTTGTCATAGTGCGGCTTTTATATTCTCTGTGTATCTGCGAGATATTTTATCCGCGCTTTGTGTATTTTTTCTTTATTTTTATTTAATCCAATCCATGAGTGTTTTTTCTGCAGAATTTTATAATTCAAAAGTTGTTGTATAAAGATGAAGATACGAAAATTATTTATAAGATACTTATTTTCGAATTCATATTCTTTGTAAAATTTTAAATATAAAGCTCGAGTCCCTCCAACTGACACCGACGGCCGCCGGATGGCGCGCGACGGAAAATAATTTCTTCGTCGATAAAAGTAAAAAAAAAAACATTCTTCCATTACCTTCCCAAGAAAATGTAGTATGCACGCCACTGTTTTAAACCACGCCTCCAACACATCACGGAAGCCATGATTGTGAAGCAAAACGACCGATAACTCAAGAACAACAACAATGCCATAATGGTGGTAAGTATCTTCCATATCCGAAAACCAAAACGGCAAACCCATTTAAATTCCATTCTCTCACTCTCTCTTTGGTTCTCAATTTTCATACAAATGTTCAGAGAATAGAGTAGAATATACAAAAAAAATTGTCACTCAAAACGCCTTTCACTCAACATTCCAATACATCTTTCTCCCTTGTACCACTCCTGCCAGAACGAGAAATAAACTATATTTCTCCACACTCCACTTTATTAAAAGTGAATTTTGTGTGTTTGGCCGGAAAATGAATAAAAATGGTTTGTGTTTGTATAGCCATGAAACTGTTAAAACGCCGACGCTGTAGAGGTAGAGTCAGTAGAGTATAGAGAAACAAGAAGCAAACCATGAAAACTGAAAACAGAAGCACCCTCAGAACAACAACAAAACATTAAAGAAATTGCTTTTATGGCCACTTTAAGTGCGACTGAGATGGCCTCATTATCGTTTCGAATATCGAATCCTACACCATTGCAGAGATAATGCCAGAATGGGACATAAAGCGTGCAGTTAGAACGTGGATTTAAGTAAGTGGAAACGAGATCGTAACAACAAGCATAAAAATGAAAATCATTGCACTGATTGAAATGAATGAAAACTAAAAAAAAAAAATATTCAAGTTTTTAGGAATAACACAAGAGAGGAAGAACGAAGGATGATAATTTTTTTTCTTTTCGGATATGGCTGCTCTTTTCGTCTTTCTTCCTCTTTGCGTGGTTTTGGGGCTTTAGAGACTCTACTGTTCTGGGGATTTTGTTGTTGTTGTTGTAGGTACCTCAATGCGGATACTCTCTCTGCACGTGCGGCAACAATTGAATTGCTCGTAAAAGAGATAGATGCACCAGCACAGCACCCAAATGACGACGACGACGGTAGCAGTTAGCTGAGTGAATTTTATATGAGAGAGTGTGTTTCTTTTATGACTTTTATGGTTTTTAGTGCGTGCCAAAAACTTTTAATTGAACAGGTTGAATAGTTATTGTAATTTTATTATTTTTCTTGGGTCCTTTCCCATTTAGATTGTTTTTTTTTGTTTGTATTATTTTATAAGTGGAACTGTTGATTTTTTTTTTGTGTTTTTTTTGAGGATTTAAAATAACAATGAATGGATTGAGCTGGATTAGGCATGGCATAGATCTACGGCACGGTTTTTATCTAAACAAGAAGTTCAAAATGACATTGGTCACTTTTTTCTTAAAGTTGAAGCTAACTTTCAGCACTGAACTATTTAGAACTCAATTTTTAAAAAATTTTACTTTTCAGGGAATAAGTTTAGGGGAAGGATATCAAGTAGGTAGATAACATCTTAGATAAAACCTAAAAATGCCGTCGCTAAAGCAGTTGGGAAAATTTTGAATAATAACACTGTTTTTTAAAGGTTTCTTATTAGAACGCATTATGTCATCTGAGAGTGTAGATACTCATTTCAAATTAATGTTTTGTATATGGCCTTTAGTTAGAATTTAACCCAATTCCCCAAGAAAATATAATATGGGGTGCCTTACAGCTGTTTATTTCCGTGTCTGTCGTGAAGAACAGGTACCTACATAGGTAAGTTAAACTCCTAAAACATTTAGAAAGTCGGAGTGTATGTTGAACATCATTATCATTCAAACATCTTACTATTTTTTAATTTGGAAAAAAGTGTTCCTCATGTATTTTCAGCAGATGTACATTAGGAAAGTATTACACCAGGTTAACAACATTTTTTCGTTAAATGTTGTTAAGTATTTATTTCCGAAATATTATTAAAATAATAATTCACTTTAGGTACCTATACCGACTTATCTGGTCCTTAACGACCGCCATGGATTTAACTTGAATCGGTATCCGCATCGACTGAAAATTATGCTAGTTAGAAGGGTACAACAGCATCTAAATGATGAGCCTGGGCGAAATTCATTTGCAATTTATTTGAGTTGGTTTTATAATTTTCTTACCTACCTAGCAATCTATTTTCTACATTTCAAAATCCATTTTAATTTGTTCCAAAATATAATTTATTGAGAAGAAGTAGATACTCTTAAAGATATTCTGTCATTAAATGTACGGCGGTGCGGCGTACGGGGTTTTTGCCAATTAAGGGGACAGCCGAATAGTTTACATTACAAAAACAAATTTTTGGGATGGAGAAAGGAATAGAAAAAATCAAAATTATATTGAAAGGAGAAGAACAAAGTTTAAAGAAACGAACAAACTTTTAATGAAAAAAAAAGGTTCAATTTTTTCAAATACCTATCCGGAAACCAATCGATTAATTAATTTTTTTTTTTTTTTTTAATTGAAACATTGTTTTTAGTAAAAATGTGATAAAAGCTAAGAAATATTTTATTTTTTCTTTTAAGAACGTAAAAAACGATTGATCCTTTAATATTTTTTTTTTTCAAAAATACATAGAAGGCTATTTTTGGGATATTGAACAATGAAGGTTTATTTAAAAAAAAAACACCACAAGGTCTTTTTTCTTGCTTTTTAAAATGAATGTAAAGAAAGAATTTTTTTGAAAATACAATAATGGCCATTTATCGTAAGGAATTTATTCAAATTTTCGAAAATACCTTTAATAGCACTAACACGTGCTGACAAGCACTTGAAATTTTTCATACAAAATACATGGAGATTTCTCTGGTCTTACTCAAAATTTCGGTGACAGTGTAGGGGAGAGTACGATAACTCAGGCGCCAAGAAATGACAACGGTTTTTTGTAGAACAGTGTAATACAAGAATTTTGTACTATAGGAGCGGGGGTCTATCTCCTGTTTGGGCGGGAAGGGTAATTTCATAAAAACAGTACCAAAAATGTAAAAAAATTATTAAAAAATAACGGTAATACCTACAACTAAGTATTATAACTTTTTTTAAAGCCAATACTCTGTTCTATTAAATAATTTTTGAATTGAGTGAAATCTATAGGTACATGGTTTTTGAAAAAAAACGAAGTTTTAACTCAAAATTTGCAAAAAAAAAAGCATAAAAAAGGTTTAAAGTGAAATTTCTCAAAACTGCAAAGTTATATGTCATTTTGCGTTCTGAAATTCGTTGCTCTAATTAATTAATCGAAAACTGAAAGCTAGATGATTCTTTGTCTTCTAATTTTTGAGAAAATTAAAAATTACTAAAACTACTACCGTACAAAACTCGAATGTTTGCTCGTTTTATTTTATGATCTAAGTGGGTATGCATACTTTGAACATTACAACTGCTTTGTATATGTTTCCTTAGTCCAGATTCTTTTAATGCAAAAGAAACTTTGCATAAACCCAACCTCACACCAACCCCAAATCCTATATTGTGTCCAAGCAGGGGGGTTGCATACATACATATTTCATACCACACTGATTATACGCCAGCCGTAATATGTAAGCAAGCAAAAAACAAACATCACATACAAAAGTAGTTATAGTAATTATCGATTTTTTCAAAAACTAGAAGACATAAAATCATCTAGTTTTCAGTTTTTGAGTAAGAATTAATAAGAGCAATGAATTTCAGAAAAAAAATGATATATAATTTTACAGTTTTGAGAAATTACACTTTAAACCTTTTTTTATGCTTTTTTCTCGCAAATTTTGAGTTTAAAATTCATTTTTTTAAAAATCATGCATAGATTTCATACTTTATTTAAAAATTGCCTAATAGAACAGTATTGGCTTTAAATAATGGTATAATACTTTGTTGTAAGTATTACCGTTATTTTTTAATATTTTTTTAAATTTTTGGTACTGTTTTTATGAAATTGCCCCTCCCGCCCAAACGGGGTGAGATAGACCCCCCTCCCATTGTAAAAAAATATTTGTATTAAACTATTCTACACAAAACCGTTATTATTTCTTGGCGCCTGAGTTATCGTACTCGTGCCACATTGTAATATATATAGTACCATAAGGAGTTTGCAAAAAATGACTTGCAATTTTTTAAGCAATATTGATCCCATGAAAAATAACATTAAATACACAGAAGTAACAATATTTACTGTTTTTTTTAACGGGGCTGAGTTTTGGCATGACAGTCCATCGCACTAACCATTATGCCACGAGCTACTACCCATCCCCATTACTTTTCAAAACAAATAGGTACAAATTTTAATCTGGTACCCTTTTTTGTTTTTTTAATATCATTTCACCCTAAAAGTAGCTAGAGTTAAAAAAAAATCAATTGTAAGACATTTTTAAATTTTATCCATTCAAACATAAAAATAATTTTTAGAATCGGACCGTTAATAGTTACACCGTTGCTGGCCTTTATTGGTAAATTGCTATACCTTATTTGACCTATAACTTCACAAAAAAAAATTCGGACCAATATCCAAGGTAGCTTAAATCTGTGGAAAATTATAAGGCTGTTGGTGAAAATAAGAAACCTTATGACCTATTCGATGGGGACTGAATAACAGTTTCTTGGGTTTTTACTGTCTGCAACTTTGTTGTGTTTTTATTTTTTTTGGTAACTCTGCAAAATGCGCAGAAATTTCATTTAAAATAAAGTTCTTATATGAAGGAAAAGAATAGTGCTCTCAGATAGTTTCGCAAATTTTTTTGAAAAATAATTATTTTTTCATATTACAAGGTCTCAAAAATACAAAAATAAAATATATATTTTGTCCTTTTCAATTTCTTGAAAACCCGAGCTGATAGCCGCAAACGGATGATGGATTTGAATTCTGCATCCAAAAACGTACCAAAAAACATGACAGTACTAAAAAGAAAACCAATAATTGTGAGCCTTTTAAATTTTGTCAAAATATTTTTTCCCCATACGTTTTCGAAATACTGTTTTTATTTTCAAAACTTTAATTATTATGAGTAAAACTTTTGTATGTTTTTTTTTTGGTAAGCTCATCCGGATACCATTTTTCTACGAATAAAAAAAAATAAAAGAAATTGTACACCCTCGGTAAAAGCAACCCTCGATAAACGCAATACCTCGGTTAAAGAAACACCCAAATTTTTACCATTAGAGACTCAGGAATTGCAACTTTTCAAAAAAGTGTGACTCAGTAAACGCAACTTTCCTTCCAATTATTTCTTTTTCGTTTGATCAATATTTTCATATATTTCTGTATTAATTTTTATTGTAAATGGGCAGTTATTTTACAACTACTTCTCCAAATATTGCACACTCGTAAATTATAGATTTTATTGTATTTTCATTTTGATTTATCATTGTTCAGCTAAATTTCTAAGCCGAGGCTCAACTTTTTTGTGACTCGCTTATTGCAACAAACTCAATTAACGCAACTGCCCGAGTTTTTATTGGTTGCTTTTATCGAGGGCGTACTGTATATCATTGGAAAGGTCTCAAAGGTTCTATTTTATCTATAACCATAGACTCATCAATGTGTTCATCACACAAACATAAATACCTCGTAAAAGTAATTGTTCATGATCTACAACTGCATATACTTCAATAAATCATACCATTTCTGACTTTTGCTAAAAGTTTTGCTCCCCCCATACAATCATCTTGGATGATAAAAATATAATAAGGGTATTCATGCAACGTAGCGTCGTAAAATACTAGATAAGTTTACTTTTTGGTTAATCTTATCAATTAGTTTCTGAACTGTAAAATTTTGTATGGGAAATAAGCACAATTTGTTAAGATTTTGCTGCCAAAAATTTACAAAATTTATTTGGGCAAACTTATCCAAGCATCATTTAGACTTTTTGAATAAGGCGTGTTCCGAGATATCGTATATTATGTGATATCTCAGAGATCTAAAAAAAACTCTGACCATGTTTTGTAACTATCACATCGGGATTGCTTGCTCGTGAAAGTTGTGAATTAAAACGTAGTTTAAACATGAAAAAATAACTAGGACGTCTATATACATATCCTCAAGCTTCTTTTTGTTAATTATTTTGCTAGAACAATGAATGCTCTACCAAAACAATACTAATCATTCGTTGACGACGACGAAACTACAAGAAAAATGTACATATATAAAGTTAGCAGGACACTTCTGGAAATTCATGTTAAAAACTATCCTATCATTAGTTGCTAATTAATTGCGAATTAGTTACGCAAAAAAAAAAATTAATTGATTTTTTGGTTTAGGAAAAAATGGGTGTCCTGCTAACTTCATATGAACTTAGCAGGACAATTTTCTCAAAAATAAAGATAATCGAGCTGAAAAAAGTTTATTATTGAGAACTAACTAATTCGCAATTAATTAGTTCTCAATAATAAACTTTTTTCAGCTCGATTATCTTTATTTTTGAGAAAATTGTCCTGCTAAGTTCATATGAAGTTAGCAGGACACCCATTTTTTCGCAAATCAAAAATGCAATAAAATCTTTTTTGCGTAACTAATTCGCAATTAATTAGATCTCAAAAACCAACTTTCTTCAAATCATTAATCTTCATTTTTGGGAAAGTTGTCCTGCTAAGTTCACGTGAAGTTCGCAATACGCCTATTTTCACAAACGAACAAAAAATTAATTTTTTTTTACGTAACTAATTCGCAATTAATTAGCTCTCAATAATCAAATTTTCTCAGCTCAATTATCTTTATTTTTGAGAAAGTTGTCCTGCTAAGTTCATATGAAGTTAGCAGGACAGCCATTTTTTCGCAAACCAAAAATGCTATAATTTTTTTTTTTTGCGTAACTAATTCGCAATAAATTAGTTCTCAAAATCATTTTTTTTTAATCGTTTATACACATTTTTGAGAAAGTTGTTCTGCTAAGTTCATATGAAGTTGGCAGGACACCCATTTTCTCGTAAACCAAAAAAGCAATTAATTTTTTTTTTTGCGTAACTAATTCGCAATTAAGTAGCAACTAATGATAGGATAGTTTTTAACATGAATTTCCAAAAGTGTCCTGCTAACTTTATATACATACAAAAAAAACGTGTTGCTTTCATTGACAACAACGTGTTGTTACTGTTGTCTATATCAGCGTCAACGAATGATTCACATAGTAAAGGTAGAACTAGAATAGTCGGAAGCCAACTTAAGTGGTCGTACGAAATGGAGCGAAAACAAGAAATTCATATGACGCGCACAAAATTGTGAAGTGGAGCTTTTCGTTTAGTTTTCGTAAACTTTTGCCGTCGGACGTGAGGGCGCTCACTGACCGCTCTTTCGTAGATGGACGTACGAAAATCAGAATGGTGGAAGCAAACTAAAAGGAATTTAGCGCTTGGTGCATAGTTTTCATTACTTTTTTTTGTGTTTGATGTATGAGTGTAATAAGATCTTTAATTTTCTTTTAATTAATTTATACCACGTCGAATTTTCGTGATTTCACAAGTAAATGATTAAAAGCCTATCGTTCTGTCTTGTATAAAAGTATACGAAAATTAACATTGAAGAAAGGATTATTTAAATTTATTTTCACTTTCAACCACTTAAGTGCATTATGGGGAACTTGTGAAATTGACGTTTCGGAAAGCTACTTTTCGGTCGGTTTTGACGTAAGCTTCCGACAGCTTCCGCTTATTCTAGTTCTACCTTAAGTCAAAAACTAATGAAAAGTAGTTAATTTTCGTCAAGTTTTACTACTTTTGCTTTCAGAAGGGAAGAGCGATCCCGAATGCCACGGAAGTCAAAATGAAATATGGTGAAGTAGGAACGAAAAAACAAGAGTTAGATGATTGAAGCTGAAAGCAGAACAGTTTTAAAAAAGTTAACAAAAAAATCTGTTTATTTTCTACCATGTAACATAAGCAGATGAATAAATAGTCCAGAGGTGAAATTTTTTTTATTTTTTATCCGGAAAAGAAAAATTCCAAAATTCCGCTTAAAGGGATTGAAGGGATTGAAAAAGGTCAAGAATCGAATGAATATATTCGCATAAGAGCGAATTTTGACTTGGAGAGGGTCTTGCACTGTACTTGCATTATATCCTTCGGCAAGAATCCATTATTATTTTGCACCATAGCAGAAATCTTAATAAAAGAATTATTTGTTGGATATTTGCGACTTTTTAATGCTGTATTTAAGACATTTTTTGTTACATAAATACATATATGGACCTGAAATCTAATTACTTAAACAAAATTGTAGAAAATTACGTCTTCTACAAAAAACTATTTTGGTCAATTTTCGCTCAGATGAACAAGAGGCGATATAAATGTTAAAAACAATTTTCGGCTAAGAAATTTCGACAGTTTTCCGACAATAACTTTTCATCTGAAGGAGAAATCAAAAAAGTTTGTAAACAAAAATTCTATGAAATATTCTTACCTACAAAGTCAAACAAAAAATATTAATGTACATACGTCCTAGAAGAGCTTAACCGCCATTTTGTTTTAGTTTCAAGATGTTTGTATGGTGGTTTTCTAAAAGAGGCACTATTTATGTATAGATAACAACAGTCGTTTTATTTTTTAACGTTGTTGTACTTTATGAGTGATATGTTTTCATTCGAAGAAAGTGGGTGACAAATTAATTTGTCAGTACCGTGGTAGCATTTTTTAAGCATGTTATACCTAACATGTTTTTGGTTTATTATAAGAATTTTATATTCCTTTTAACGACATTATGTTAAAATTGTCCTAGAAATTATTTTTCTCATTAGCATAAAGAAGTTAGGTCACATAAACTGTCTAAATTTCAGAACCGTGGATGTCAGTATCGCGGCACCGTGAACTTTAATTAAATTATTTCTTGCAATAATGTTTACTTTCTTCGAATTTTCTTTATTAAAACGGTATCAATACCTCGAAAAAACTAAACAAAATTTATTCCGTGCAATAACACAATGAAAAGGGATGCCATTCAAAACTACAAAAACGAAAAATTAAACATATTCAAAGAAAATAAGGGAAGTAGAAATGTCAATAGATCAAAACATAACAGTTTATTTAGAATCTTAACAAAAATATGGTTAGAAAGAAATAAAAAAAATACAAAATAAAAAAAGTAAAAGAGCTTCATTATCATCTATTCCAGTTTTAGTACATTTCACCATATTTTTTGTTCTTTAAAAGTTGTAGCAAAATGCTTTTCAGATTTGATACTCTGACTGACTGAAGCCACAAAAACAAAACAAAAATTGTTTCCAATGAGTTTTAATTTTTGAAATTTTTTTTAAAAAAGAATCACAGTTGGCAGAGAATCACCCATATATACTTTTTTGCTTGAACTTTGAGGACTTGCGCTTTCCAAGAGGAACCGTTTACGAAATAAAAAAAGTCCACTTTGGGGATATAAAATGCTAATTTGACTGGATTTAAGAGAATATATATGTTCCAATTTGGAGTTGAGCTCCAAAAATATTTATATCCATTTTTCTTTTTTAATTTTTTTTAAATATTTTTTAATACTGTCTCAACATGAAAACGATTAAAATTTTGTTTTTATTTTAAAATTTAATTAACTCTTTCCCAATTTTTACTTTCTTTAAAAACAAAACCTTTACCATCGTATTAATTAATTTTTTCCTTCTTTTCAAACTTGCAGCATTTATATATTACAAGTTGTAACATAAATAACCAATGAAGAGAAATAAATTATAGGGTAAGTTAAACTTTTTATCAACGAATATTTTTGAATATGTTTATGAATAAAAATGTCATTCACATATCACATGAAATACAACTGTTTTCTCTATTAGTCAAACGCAATACAGGTAGATGAAAGCCTTCCTCATCTTTGCCCAGTTTACTAAACTGTGGTCATGTCTATAACCTTAACTGGTTTATTTTTTTCCAATTTATTTTATCAAAATATCTGAATGTCTTTAATTGATGAAATTCTAATTTATAGAAGCACTCAAATCGTTTTAAGAACAAATTAAAGCACAACCAAATACAATCATATTAAGAAACATCTATACCATTCCATTATAACAACAAGTAGTAGAAGATAACAAGTTTATATAAATTTTAAATTGATTTGGACGTGAGCGGTATTTTCACAGCGATTTGTTTGAATAATTTATATTTCATTTCAATCAAGAACTTGTTTCCAAAATTTTAGTTGATGTGATATCTTGTTGAATATGCATTATTTAAATAAAACTTTTTTTTTTATAATATACATGCTCTTAAAAATCCAAAAACCATATTTGAATAGGACTTTAATGAAATTGCTAATGTTGATAGCACACTCAAATCGCAGTTTTATTGTGACTTCATTTCGATCAAATTTGGAAATAAACAATCATTTTTATGATAACTGTTATGATGGTGTCTGTAGGATGGAAATTTATTGTTGCTCATTTAAGTCTCATAACCTTCTTTTAAAGATGTGCTAAATATATTCAAAATGACAGGTCTGTGTTTAATAAAATCAAGAATTAATAATGGACATTTATTTATAATAATAACCTCGATTTTACTTCCATTAGATTTACTTTTTTAAAGTCACTGATGGTGTTGTTTGGTTATGGTACAATATTTCCAAATTTGCAATTTTAATTGTTTGTTATAATTAAACATCAAAATGAACCGAAAAAAAAAATCAAATAAAAATTAAGTATTTCAGTCTGGTGGTCTCATTTAAAGTGTTGATTAAATATTTAAAAGATTACATTTTATTGATTAAGCTTTAGTTTTTTTAAATCATCACATAAATAGTCACTATAACCGTAATGGTTTGTTTTAATTAAAGCTGTGAAAGTAAGACAGTTTTGGTAATTATAAAAAGAGTTTATCACACCAATCTAAATCAGCTTAAGAAAAGAGTTTATTGGCGTCATTGAGTTAAGTAAATTTATCGTGTAGCTCTTAAAGAAGTTTTTATTTTAAACAAATACCTTAAATCTACCTATTTCAATCATGGGCTCTGACAGAAAAAAGACAAGTAGATATTTTTGAAAAGTCTAAAGTAAACTACCTCCATCGCAGGTAAATTAAAAATATGTTGTTGTGTCAGAGCCAGAGGGGGTAAATTCACCTTCGTGCCTTCCTTCCATCCAGGCACCTATGATAATGGGTATTTTGTAATGAAGTTACTAAATGATTTACTACGCGGGTAAAGCTACCTACGTAAAGCATCAACAATTTTTATATGGATTGAGACAACAGAAGTAATAACCACCTTAATTTTAATGCATATTTCACACTTAAACTTATAGGTTAAAGCAGCGGTTCCCAAACTTTTTAAGCTGTGGAACCCTAAACAATGCCCAAATATATTTCGGAACCCCATCCTGACAATAGCAAAAAATGAAAAACAACACATTTCAAAATCAATTTTTTATTTAGTGTGAAGAATGAATCTGTTTCATTTTTTGATTTATAATTGTTTTTAAACTAACTTCTACGTCCGAAAGTTGTATACGCATATCTGGGGCAGCGTCCAGCCTCGATCTGTATTTATTTTTTGTGTAAGTATGTATACGCTGAAAAGCGCAGCGGTACGTTGTTAAAAAAGGTAGCACATTTAATATAGCTTTCTTGGTAAGCTCAGGGAATTCATTCTTAAGCTAGAACTATAATGCTCGGAGGGGCACTTAAGTGGTCGGAAGAAAACAAGCGAATGCACAGAAAGCATATGACGCGGCTATAATTAGGGAGTGTAAGGTTTCGTCAAGCTTCGTTCAACTTTGGTTACATAAGTAAAACTGACATTTGGTGAAATAGGAATGCCAAAAAGAGATAGATGATAACAACATTATGGGTGTATTCCCCTTCTGACGGTACGGAAAGCTACTTTTTGTTAGTTTTTGACATTAGCTTCAGTACCTTCCGACTATTATAGTTCTACCTTTAATACCAATCCAAAATTCGTTTAATGATACAGAACAGTTTACAAATTTTGATGAAGAGGAGCTCTGCAGATCTATCAGGGATTCTTATTCCTGTATACTCAGGGTCATAGGCTTGATGGTTTTCATTAGAAATGGATTTTGTACCCACTCGATATCAGTATTTGTATCTGAAAAGTAATCCAGCATGGATCTTTCGAGACTAACCAAATGGAGAGCAATAACATTGCTCTGCTCTGAGTTCAAGCATGTTTTCTTGCAAATTGTGGGGCAGCTTTGATTTGTTCACTCCTTTATGTTTTCGGGGGTGCTGAATCCAAATCTGAGGTTTGCCAACAAAATTTTATGACGCAACATGGAAAAAAATGCAAAATATGATGCAAAAATGCATTTTTGGGAGTTTTTCGCTAATGGCTCGAAAACTACCAAATATTCGAAAATTACATCAAGGTACCATTGAAAGAATACACAATTTCCAACGTTTTTTTCTGCGACAACCCATTTGGACTCAAGCGCTAGTCGAAAATTGATGTATTTTTACTGTTTTCGAAAATCCACTCGAAAGCGCTAAGAAATTAATTTGTGTGACAAAATTTGAATTTTTGTCTGTAACATGAACCAAGATATACTTTTCTGATGGTCTCTGACGCGCTGAGTTCGAATCTGGCCTTGAAATTGCTCTATCACGTCACATTTTTGAGATATTCAAATCTTACAATTAAAAATAAATACTTTTTTTATACAAATTTGGGGATTTTTTTTCGAGGTAATTTTTTTTTCGAAAAAATGTTTATGGTGTGAACATTTTGCTTCAAAATTCTATTTGAAACTTTCAATTACCTCCATTCGTCTTCGAGAAATCGTTAGTTTTCGTCTTACTACCTAATTCGAAAAATCCAGTCAATTTGTGCTCAAAAAGGCAAATTATGGGATTTTTCACAAAGTCTTAGCGCTTTGGAGTGGATTTTCCAAAACAATAAAAATACGTCAATTTTCGACCAGAGCGCTTGAGCCCAAATGGGTTGTCGCAGAAAAAAACCTTGAATAAAGATATATTGGAAATTGTGTATACTTTTGATGTAGTTTTCGAATAGTTTGTAGTTTTCGAGTCATTCGTGAAAAACTCCCAAGAAATGCATTTTTACATAAATTTTTGCGTTTTTTTCCATGTTGTGTCACGAAATTTTGTTGGTAACCCTCAGATTCGGATTCAGCACAAACATATCGAAAGGAAAATATCAAAACTACCCCACAATTTGCTCGCAAAGAGCCTTTTTTAGCACAAATTAACTGGGCTAAGAGCCAGAAACTAATTTTTCTTTTCAAAGCTGCCAGTTTGTCTCTCGCAAAAATACTGTAATTGATTTTTCCTGCAGAGCTGTAGCAGTTTCGTTGATCTTCTCGAAAATGTCTGCAAGATAAGCTAATTTCGTAATCCATTGCTCATCATCATGCAATACATCAAAGAGGTTTGCAGTTAAGGACAAATTTTTTTTCCAGTTTGAACACATTCAACTCATCACGAAGTTGAAATAACCTGGATAAAGCTTTCCCTCTGGAAAGCCATCGGATTTCAGTATGAAGAAGAAGCGATTCGTTCTGACTGCCCATATCTTTACACACTAATTTAAACAATCTCGATTAGAGAGGACGACTCTTTACTAAATTTACTATTTTCACAGCTTCACCGAGAACTTTTTTAAATAAGTTGGCATTCTTTTCAAGTGCAGAACGATGGAAAATACAATGGCTGCTGGTACTTCTAGGAGCACAGTTTTTAATATTTGAAACAACCCATTTAACCTTTGCCACCATTGCTGCGGCTCCGCCGCTTCATATATCAATACATTTTCCCCAATTAATGACGTGTTTACTCATGAAACAGTTTATGACCTTGAAGTTCACACCCACTTCGATTAAAAAATATAAAATTCAAAACAAAGCTCTGTTCAATTTGTTTTTGTGGAAATTTTTAATTGTTTTCTTTTATTGATTGTATTTTACTGTTTATACTTCAAGAAATTTGTGGAACCTTGAAAACTCTCCCGCGGAACCCCAGGGTTCCGCGGAACACACTTTGGGAATCGCTGGGTTAAAGTAAGACAAGTTAGAAGAAAAATCATGTCACATCCAAGACAAACTAACCTTAGGCCAATGGTAGATTTATTGAGAGGAAAATTGCCTTATAGACCAAGTGCCGACAGCAGATTTTGGGAGTGGATGTAAAATCGGTTCAAACCAGCTTGGTTTCCTGTTTAAATAGTAGGGTCATTAACATTTCAATTCAGTTTTGAAAAATAGAAAATGATGCTCTGTCAATTTCCCTAAGTATTACCTTAGACTTTTATCTTGATGATACAATAAACAGAACCCATGATTATTAAGATTTTTAAGCAAACCGTATCGCCGTTTTTGTGGAGAGTTTATTTGTTGATTTTTTGTTTTGATAAAAATCTCCAAAAAAAGGATGATAAGGTTCCCGTAAAAAGGTTAGGCATATCATGAGTTCCATTAATCAGACCGTCCAGATTGTGGTATTTATTCTTAGAAAAAATGACAGAGCATATTTTACGATTTTTTTTAAAATGTAAATATTGAAGAGGTTATAAACCTGAAAATAAATAACGGGACCTAGCACTTTTAGATCCCTCACCCCTCCTGAAAGGCTGAAAACGAAACCTGCCAGACTTTGGTATTCGATATCACGATACATATGAACCTATAAACCCCTCATACTCCGATTTTGTTTATGTACATCCACTCCCAAAATTTGTTGTCGGCACTTTAGTACGGGGTAATTAGATTTCATTATATGGAGCTCTTAGAAATAATTCAAACATGCAGTTTGACTTTGATATTCGAAAGGGTATTAGTACACGAGCCGAAAACCACATTTTTCACAATTGCACCTAGAGTCATTTGGCCGCCATTTTGTTTTTAACGGCTTTTTTTGTTATCAGACGTAACTCACGTATTTTTGACGCTACGGAAAAAAATTGTGAGACAAACTTGTAGAAAATTTAATTGTCTACAAAATATGTTAAGTAACTTTTTTCGATAAGAGCTTTATTTAAAAAGTTATACTGCATTTTCTTAAGAAAAGTAGGGGTTGATTTTGGTAAATTCATCATATCTTATTTTGTTTGTTAAAAAAAAAAAAAAAAAAATCGAAATAAAAGTTATAGTCCCTTCAATTATCTATATTTTTTGCCTTGACAGTTTTGTTATACGGCTTACGGTTCTCGCCCTGTAGCGCATATTAATAGTAGAGAACTGTATAGAATCATATATTTTTAACTACTTGACTTTTGCTGGTAAATAGAAACCTCGAGGATCGAACCGAAAACATAATTATTCACAACTGCCCGTAGAGTCATTTAGCCACCATTTTGTTTTTAAGGTTTTTATATCTTCGCAACTAACTCTTTTTTTATTTATGCCAGACAAAAAAAGTTGTAGAACAAACTTGTAGAACATTTAATTTCCTACAAAGCCCACATGCTTCAGTGCGAAATCATCAAGGCAATCTCTTTAAATATTTCCGGTCAATCTCTTCAAGAAATATAAGATATATGTATTAACGAAATTATACTTGAACTAGAACTATTTATTTAATTCATAATAATTTTATCTAGCCAAAGGCTACCTTTAGAGTGCGATATTAGTTTATTTTACAATTCGGAAATATAGTTAAACTATACGCAAATAATTTAAACTATTAACAAATCATATCATAAGGTATACCGCATAAGAAAAAAATATTGAGGCAAAAAATATAGATATGTAATTGAAAGGTCTACCTACAACTTTTATTTCGACATTTATTTTTTTATAAAAAATAAATTGAAAAGATACCCTTTTTTAACAAAATGTAGTACAATTTTAAAAAAGTACTTATCGAAAAAAATTAGGAAATTATTATTATTACATATTATTATTAAACTTTATTGACACATAATAAATTACAATATCAATAATTGCTAAGGTTAAACACTAGCTACCAGGAGCCTTTGGCTAGATAAAATTATTATGAATTAAATAAATAGTTCTTGTTCAAGTATAATTTCGTTAATACATATATCTTATATTTCTTGAAGAGATTGACCGGAAATATTTAAAGAGATTGCCTTGATGATTTCGCACTGAAGCATGTGGGCTTTGTAGGAAATTAAATGTTCTACAAGTTTGTTCTACAACTTTTTTGTCTGGCATAAATAAAAAGTGAGTTAGTTGCGAAGATATAAAAACCTTAAAAACAAAATGGTGGCTAAATGACTCTACGGGCAGTTGTGAATAATTATGTTTTCGGTTCGAGTACTAATTTGCTTTCGATCCTCGAGGTTTCTATTTACCAGCAAAAGTCAAGTAGTTAAAAATATATGATTCTATACAGTTCTCTACTATTAATATGCGCTACAGGGCGAGAACCGTAAGCCGTATAACAAAACTGTCAAGGCAAAAAATATAGATAATTGAAGGGACTATAACTTTTATTTCGATTTTTTTTTTTTTTTTTAACAAACAAAATAAGATATGATGAATTTACCAAAATCAACCCCTACTTTTTTTAAGAAAATGCAGTATAACTTTTTAAATAAAGCTCTTATCGAAAAAAGTTACTTAACATATTTTGTAGACAATTAAATTTTCTACAAGTTTGTCTCACAATTTTTTTCCGTAGCGTCAAAAATACGTGAGTTACGTCTGATAACAAAAAAAGCCGTTAAAAACAAAATGGCGGCCAAATGACTCTAGGTGCAATTGTGAAAAATGTGGTTTTCGGCTCGTGTACTAATACCCTTTTGAATATCAGAGTCAAACTGCATGTTTGAATTATTTCCCAGCAAAAGTCTAACTACCCCGTACTACTTAGATTATACATATATCAAGAGCCCACCGCAAATTTTTGTATGTGAAATTTAACTAAAAATGAATCACATGAGACGAAAGCTGTATTGAGGCTTATGAAAGAAATGAAAGTCTTGCAGTCCCTGGTCACGGCTTTAGTGAGTAATAGAACCTCAAAAATGCAAAAAAATCAACTTTGGGAAAAATTGTATAAACCCAAATTTTTGCTCAAACATCCGTAGACAATGCTCCTCTCATCACAAAAATGTGTGTCCAAAACCATTTGGTGGGGGCCGTAACTCTGCCCGACCGATTGAAAAACCCTATAAGAAATCATATCAAGGGATAATACCTATTATGAACAAATTTATTTTTACACATCCCTAGACAATGTCGTAGTACTTTTTGGCATAATGGTTAGTGTGTTGGACTGTCATGCCGAAGGTTTGGGTTCGATTCCCAGCCGTGCCACACAAAAACAGAAATGTTTTATGCGAGGTTCTGCCTCTTGTGAGGAACAGACAAATCCTTCAAGAGTATACTTTGTCATGAATAAGTGCTTCTCATCTAGCCGTTCGGACTCGGCAGAAGATTGTTGGTCCCCTCCATTCTTGCCAACAACACGCACACAGGAATGGTTGAGAGTTGTAAGTCACTAGGCCCTGGTGTTCCATGAGCTGTTGCGCCACCCAATTTATTTATATATTTATAGAAAATGTTCACCTGATCACAAAAAAGTGTGTCCAATACCATTTGGTGGTGGTCATAACTCTGCCAGACCGTTTGAGGTTTTTAAAAGTGATAAATAACAATAAGGCGGGCGATTCACCCAAGTAGGGAAAAAGCTGAGTTTATAGCTTAGACTAAGACAACAACAATCTCGTATGGGAGGGGAGGATTATTTCGCCCGTTAAGGTGGGAGGAGATATTTTCCTAGAAATAGACTAAATTAAAAAAAAATGTTTTTATACAAAATTTTATTTTTAAATACTGAAAATTAAAAAAACAAAAACAAAAATTAAAAGTTTTAATACTGTTTTCTTCTAAATTTTAAGACGTATTCACTCAAACAAAAGTATTCGGCGACTTTCTTATAAATTTTTAGTCGAAAGATAAAAATAATTTAATCTTATGTCTTCTATAGTTACTGCGAACATTTAATATTACAAAAACTATCTTTAATTACTAAAATTATATATATATGGGATGAACATCAGATGACAGTTGAAATAAACGTTTAAACATTTTTAAATTAACTTTCGAAGTCACTCTCATCTGAGGAATTGCAGCTTATCTCCTCATTATCATCACTTCCGTATAAAGATATTATGCAATTTGAAAAAAGGTCAGCTAGTATCAGTAATTGGTCAGCCATAGATTTAATTGAATTTTTGGTACCTCATTCGTGTGATATTCACGAAAAATAATAATTTTTTGTACAGTTTCTGTTTTTCAAAATCAGGAAAGATTAGGTAGGTATGGTTAATACTATTATCCGAAAAGTTGATTTTTTTGCATTTTTGAGGTACTATTACTCACTAAAGCCGTGATCAGGGACTGCAAGACTTTCATTTCTTTCATAAGCCTCAATAGAGCTTTCGTCTCATATGCTTCATTTTTGGTTAACTTTCAAACCCAAAAATTTGATGTGGGCTCTTAGACTAATAAGATACATTCTATTACACGTTCTAGTTTTTATAACACATAGGATTCGAATCACCTACAGGATGAAATATTATATCTTCAAATTATATTTTATCAGTGACTTAAGCAAACATAATTTTTTAAATGTTTAAAATTTAAAATTTCAAATAGAATTTTAAAACAGAAATTTAAAAATCTGTGAAATCTGAAACTAAATAGCTAGAGGTAAAGTTTAAAATCAAGATGGGACGGTATGATATCCCTCACAAGATAAAATCTCGAATAACGAAATCTCGATTTTTTTAAATCTCGAATAATGAAATCTCGCGGGTTTGAAATGCGAGATTTTAATTTGAGAGATTTTGTACCCAACTCAACAAGAGGAAATGACAGAAACATAGCAACAAACCAGCATTCTGAAAAAAAAACTTGATGTGTATGAAGTTAGCTGGACACTTTTCGAAAATAAAACTAAAAATAATGGGTGCCTAGCTTTTAGGAGATAGAGTTTCAAAAATGCAAACTTAATTTAAAATTAGAAAAAAAAATCGTGTAAAACTTTGAATCCTCTAATTTCAAGAAATTACAACTGGACTTGTACCTTCCTAGTGAATAAATTTTCAAGATTAATGTGTTTAAGTAAAGCAAAAATTATTGCTTATGGATAAATATCATGGGAGTACCTTACCTATAGAATAGTTATTGTGTTATTAAATGTGCACTGTAAGCGTAAAATTGAACATTTACACGTAACTTTTCACTTAAAATCGTGTGTTAAGGAAATTTAAACCTCACATAAAATTAATTATCTAAAAATTTAATACTAAACTTCACAACCTTCCTTTATAAAAAATATATTGTGGTAGGGTATCTTATAGTAATATTAAAAAACATGTCAAAATAATTTACGTATCTTTTATTTTAAATAATGAAAGATTACATTAATGTCCACTTAAATAATTAAAGCAATTAAATCAGAGTTTAATTTATTTTTATTATAATTATTATTATCACAATGACCCGCCATGTTAGTTATAAATATCAATAATAATTTTTTTTAAATGCAAGTGCCTTAAAGTTATGCAATAATTACTTAGTTAGTCTTATTTATAGTACAGGGTGTCTTACAGTTACCGATGCAGATGAAAACCATGGGTTTCTCAAGTAAATTTAAGTCAAAGAACTCACAAGGTTATTTATTCGTTTGGCTTTGCTTTGAAGTTATAACTATTTCCAACCGTTTCATTTAACCAGCTCTGTATTTGCCCACCTACGACGCACGGGTTAATAATTTTGTTTTTTTTTAATTCAAACAAAAAAATTTTACATATCAAACATTGGCTACTATTTTTGCGGAAAATGTTTTTCCCGCAATTCCTGACCAAACACAATATTTAAAATTTTTTGACTTTATAACATAATAATAATAATGTTGACCCCACGTCATAAGAAAAAAGGGCGTAAAGCGCCAAAATTACAAAATTGAGTTAGTACCATAATTGGAACCCTTAAATAGTATATTACATTTGTGTAAAGCTAAAAATTCATATTTCCAAGTGCAAATGGTTAACAATCACGAACGCAAAATTCAATAGCTATAGGATTCAAGCAAGTGGCTTATGTGCCTATACTATGTCTAAAAGTAGCAAGTTCATTTTTCTAAGTCATCACTATAACTACTATACTTTAAAAGCATGATTTTTTCTAATAAGAAATCGTTCTTTAAAATATTCAATTTTATTCAATTTGAAGGCGAGAAAATCAAAATGATTAAAATGCATTTATCTCAAAACTACTAAAATGGATATACGCCCTTTTTCCTTATGACGACAGCACAGATCACGGATTTAAAAAAAATTATTTCTTTTTCAAATTCGAAAGTCAAAAATGTTACCAAAAATACGATATTTGAATTACCTAAACCAACTCCTTTCACAGTTTGAGGTGAAAAAAAGAATGCCATCTTGATTCCTGATTAAATATTGTATGGAAAAAAAAGTTTGAAATCGTTATAGCGGTTTTTAAAAAAAAATATTTTAAGGACAAATTTGGTGCCGTGAAATAACGCCGAGCGAAATAAAGCCGAATGTCGAAATTCGGCTTTATTTCGCTTTACTAAAGTGAAATAACGCCGAATTCTATCGTTCGGCCTTATTTCGCTTTGAAAAGTGAAATAATGCCGATTCGGTGTTATTTCACTTTTTAAAAGGATTTACATATTTAATTAGTTAAGAAATTTCCAGATCTTTAAATGCAAAAGAAACTTTACATACACCAACCTCGCACCCACCCCAAATCCTATAATGAGCCCAAGCAGGGGGGTTGCAGGGGGGCAGCATGCCCTCCCAAGCATACCTCACTGTTTATTCACGAATTTTAAAATTTCACAAACCTAATAAATCCTCTCCTTTATTTGGTTTGTTAAAGTTTAAAATTCGCGAATAAACAGTGAGGTATGTATGGGGGGGCATGCTGCCCCCCTGCAACCCCCCTGCTTGGGCTCGCTATAAGATTTGGGGTAGGTGCGAGGTTTGGTGCATACAAAGTTTCTTTTGTATTTTTATAGACTCTGGATTAATGAAACTTAGAAATAAAATCGAACTTTGAATTTGTTTGGATCGGCTTTATTTCTCAGTTAACATTCGGCTTTATTTCACTTTGTCACAGCGAAATAAAGCCGAACACTAAAATTTGGCGTTATTTCACTTAAGTAAAATGAAATAAAGCCGAATTACGTCATTCGGCTTTATTTCGCTTGGCGTTATTTCACGGCACCCAAATTTTGGTATGTTAATCTAAAGTATAGGTATTTATGTGCATATAAAAATATAAAAACAAAATTCAATCCATTTTTGATTTCTCGAATTTCAAAAAAAAACAAAATTGAAACTTTTTTTTTTTGATTCAAAAACTTTTTTTTTTGAAAATCTTGATATGCAATATTATTTAATCTTATCTGAAATTTGTATACAAAAGATTAATATAAATTCATTTAGCCGATAATGAGAAAATGCAAAATAGAAAAACGTTATGACAGGTACTATTTATTAATAGTTGCTTAATGAAATATTTTATAATTTTTAGTTGTAGACCGTACTAATTTTAGTATATGGAAAAAGTTTAATCAAAATCAAAGAAGTCGTTTTTGAGAAGAAAAATATTTTCCTTTGCGGTTTTTTAACTTTTGTATGGAAGATAGGTACCTACCGTTATTTTTTCTTAAATGTTAAATTTCTTCTAAAAATATTATAGAGAGTACTTAGGAACTCTTAAGATCATGTCGTTTTCGAAATATTTGATTTAAAAAAAAAAGTTTTAAACTTTTTTTTTTTTAAATCCAAAAACTATTTCTTTTTAATTTTGGTACACAAAACTATTTATATTTTTTGGAATCATCTGCATAAGAAAAATTGTTGAAATCATTCAGACCAATTTGAAGAAAATTAAAAATTAAAAAATGGTTCTTTGGGGGTACTATATTAATAAAAAGAATAACCATTCTTTGATAAATGGCTCTCCACCCAAAGGAAGCCTTTACTAAAAGAAATTTATTGATATATTTTTTTAAGTTGTGGAGCCGTTTTTGAGGAAAAAAATTTGTGTAAAATTGCTTAAAAATTGTATGGCAGGTATACCATTATTTTTGGTTCAAAACAAATGAGAAAAAAGTGTGTGAAAAAACGCTATGTACCAAGTTTCAAGATAAAATCTATGCAGCCGTTCAGGTGGGAGCTCAACGAACAGACAGACAGTCAGACCGAAAGACAAAATTGTGAGACCCACTTTTTTCGTCTTCCCTATTATGACACAGTCTGATCAAAATCTCAAGTTCGATTTTTTTTTGCGAATTCATAACTTGCCATATAATTCCTATATGTATAAAAATACTTTGTTTTTAATAGTTCTATGGGGGCTTGGTTTTTTAGAGACAGAATATTGAACTTGCCTCCTACTATTAGTGAATCAAGCTCAAGTCTCAAATTAAAATTTTTAATGGTTTGGGATTCATTTTGAGATAAAGGCAGATGGGTGGACTTTCAATTGCAGTTTTTGATCGTAGATAGTAATGTAAGAACTTGTTAAAATCCAGAACTCAATTTTTTTAAATGCTTTTTCTACCTATGCCTATACTCTTACCTCACCTACACATATAGGAAGTAAGAACATTGTTGGGCCACTTTTCATGATAAGAGAGCATAAAATGCTGTTAGAATAGTGTATTATTATTTTAATTTAATTATGTAATGCTATTTATACTGAAATAAAATTTAAAAAAAATCTGAAATCCAAACATTAAACAATATTAAATTATTCTCATTCGTGAAACAAATGTAGAGAATTCTGTGTCTGTCTTCTCTTTTGACAATAATGTTAATTTTCCAAACCAAAACTATCATTCTCGCATACACACACACACTTATGAAAATATCTTTCAATGGCAAACAAACTTGTTTATGAAACTCAGGGTCAAACAACTTTTCATAAACTTTCTTCTCACCGCATTCAATCGATAAACTGAGAGAAAAAAAATTATAAAAAAACATAACAGGGAGTGCTGGCAACGCAGCCTATCCTCCAAAAAAAAAAAAACTCGCACTCCCCTTGTGTATTATATATATTTAGAAAATGAAAAGAAGAAGAAAATACCAAAAATGGTGGCAGGTCGTAAAAAAGATTTATTGCTCTGGAATAATTCAAACAAAAATATTTTTTTTTTGGTTTGGTGTTCTTTTCTTAGACATAGATTCGGCAGACAGAGAGAACCAAGTCGAATGTTCTTTATCAGTTAAATCGGATTTAATCAGAAAATTAACTGAAAATACCAACCAAGGAGAAAAAAATTAGAAGAGAGAAAAAATGTATACAAAGTATACACGTAAGCTATGTTGATACATCACATTATTATCTTTATGCGTATAAAAAGATTTTGGAATACCAAAAATAAATCCCATCAGAGAACCACGTGTTTAAATTAAGAAATTCATCCATCTTAACGATTATATTCTCCCTCTTGCACCCTCTGTATTTGTCATCTTCCAAACATACATTAGGTATATAAAAATATACAAAACTTGCATTCGTATTAAATTCAATTTCAAGAAAGGAAATCCAATGAAATTTATTAAGGTGTGAGGATTTTTATCACACTCAATGAACTGACAAATATGAAACAGGTGACGAATATCATTTATATAGAAAAGTCCACGAAACTATTTTCGAACAAAATGAGTCAGTAAAATAAGTTAACAGAATATTATCAAAGCTCTCTATGCCGTTTACCCGATGGAAACTTTAAAAAAAGTCAAATAAAAGCAATTATTATTTTCAAGCCCTTGGTATAAAATTGAAATCGATTTTTTTTACAAACACACGTTGCATGTAAATCATGAGCTATAGCATGAGCTATCTAAATACTAACTGCAAATAGTAAAATAACTTTGGTGACTGATGGGTTGACTTAAATTAGAGTATCTGATAAACTTCATCAGGTTAGATGGAGATTTGGTATATTTTATGCAATTATTTATGGGTGAAAACCTGTGAGTAAACAAAGAGGAAAGAAAATTTTACTGAGCAATAAGATATTTTTGAATAAATTGAATGCAAAATCATTGATTAAATTTTTATTTAATACGTGTTTTGAACTGTCAAGTGGGGTTTTTAACTTAAATTTGTGTTAACTTAAGAATTTAAAATGAGACAAGCAGCGGCTAGTAATAATGAAGAAAAGAATCAAAAACAAGGTTATATTTCACATACATCATATCGTCGTCGTTCAGTCAAAACTCCCTAAGTCCATTTTAATTTATTTTGACATCGGTACTTTTTATGGATTTTTACTAACCAGAATTTGAAAATGTTTGATTTTGGGAATTTTTTAATTTATAAATAGACCAACATAAGATTTAGAGACCTTTAACAGACGTAAAATGTTTATATATTTAATAAATATATCGTTTTCAAGAGAGGTTTCTCGTTTTTGAGAGAAATGGACTTAGGGAGTTTTGATAGAATGGCGACGATATTATATCCTTAACTATTGAATGCCTCTTTTGGATCGTCAATTTTCTTCAAACTTGGTACATAGCAGGCCTTGCTCAATCTAATTAACTACACCTAAGGCCGTATCCAGGGGGGGAGGGGTTTTCAATAAATAATGAGTATGAGAGTTTGGAATGGAGCCATCCAGCTTTTTCTTAAATCAAGTGAAATCTTTCTCCAGGTATGTCAGATAGATTCGATTAAGGGGTCTTTGCCTTCAAACCATCTACACGGTTAAAAATTCTGTTTGTTTTTTAATACAGCCGTTTTCAATACAGAAAATATTACTTTTTAATATTCCGTAAATATTAAAGAAATTTTCTGATAGCTTTGTACAAAATTCTTATAGATAAGTAGGTATTAAAATTATTATTAAAGATTACAGATTTCGTATTCCTTTGTAATATCTGATATTTTTAAGCTTTAATAAATTTTAAATTAACTTCAAAATTTTAATATTTACCTAGTATTAGATTTCAATATATTTTTGATGTTGTCATTATATGTAACCCAGAAAATATTAAAAAGTACCCCAAATTTTTTAACCGTGTACCAGCATCATAAAATATACTTAATATACCCTGGCGCAAAAGCTTTCGATGACGTTTGAGCGTTGAATAGGGTGGCCATGACAAAAATTACGGTGTTTTTCGACTGAATTCAGCTTAGCTACCCTGGATGTGTGGAAAGAGGTGTTATATTGTTGTAAAATTCAAGGTACAAGTTAAACAATGTCTGTCATATTTGAATATGCCCATCCCAATAGACATTTGTAACTATTTCTGTTAGTTTTTGTAGTAATAAACTCCAATTTAATTGTTCAATAATAAGTGATAGCGCCCTTACCCATGGAACCTGACGTACGACTGTGAATACTTGTCAAAATGAGTTCCTCTTTCTTTTAAAACATAAAAATTAAAGTTCTAACCATGGGTTGCGTCAAGATTGAACCTTTTTTCATCCGAAGAGACAACCCATTTCCATTCGTTGCTCCAAGCAACAAGGTCTCTGGCGAAATTCACATGAAGTTCCTTGTGTCGTCGCTGTAAGGCTGGTCTTTTTTCATTTTCTTATGCTGGGTGCTATCACTGGATCGAATTATTCTTAAAACAGTTAAAACATTGGCTAATATACCATTTTTGTTACCATATTCTGGTCAATAATAGTGCGGAATTCGAAGTTTTGTCCAGAACTTACCACTTTTCTGCAATGTTTTTGCTTTGGTTCTACGTCTTTTTCATTTTTACCATAGTGTTTAGTATCTACTAGATACTTTTTCACAGCGATATTAATTCCTTTCATTCTCCATGCTATTCTACGGCCTGAAAGTCCCATTTCCTTGAAATCATCTATTGTGTCAATGTTTGTACCGTCAAAGTGTTTCCCGAGCCCATTTGTACTTACAATTTAAAATAAAATATAGTTTTCGACACTTTCTGAAATATTATAAACTGCTTGTAGAAAAACATGCACGATTTAAGTGACTCAAGATGGGTATTACATTTTTGGCAGTTCATTCATATTACTTGTGAAATTCCTATGGATTTTCCAACTTTATCCATTTTTGTTGCTGAATTTAGTATTATGCTCACGTAGTACCTACATACATATATAATTTTTACTAAACATAGCAGCAGTACCTAACGACAATGTTATGAAAAAAACTTTAGTGAAACCAAAACAAACAATTATTTTTGAACATATTTTTATTAAATACGAAAACGAAATGTTCGAAATTTATACAAACATGATGAATAAACACAAGAAGTTACTCAAATGCAGGTAGCGTTTTTGAAAAGTTGCACTTATAGAGTCACAACGTGCTACAAATTTAGTTTCGAAATCGAGGAGTTACATGAATCTAGGGTTGCGTAAATCGAGTTCATACTGTAATATATAAATACTTTAAAATGAATTTTATACTTTTTGTAGAGTTTTTTGTTTTGTTTTGTATTGGTTTTTAGTTTAATTTTAGGTATAAGTTATAGTTTTAAAAAATTAGTATTAAGTACTCAATAGAAGCTAAGCTCATTAGTACCTATGCCGGAAGCAAGCATACGAAATAAAAATTTGGATTTATTTATAAGGTAAATTGTTATTGTTATGTTAAAATTGTTAAAAAAATTTATCTTACAAAATTAGATAAGCCAGACATACCATCTAATAGACGGAGAGCCAGCGCCAAAAAATGCTCTGAATTTATTAAAGCTGATATTTGGCCTGTTGGTTAGAGAGGTTGTGTACACCCACATACTGCGGTCAGTCAAGCGAACTGTAGAACAGGCGTCTTAAATATGTAATCAAACTTGTATCACCACGATGGTGGTGCAATGAATTTATTAAGGCTGAAAATTGGTATATAGGTTACATATTACGTATAAATAACAGTACCGCTGGTCAGTCAGTCCATCTTTAGAACAGGGCTGGTCAGTCAGCGCTTATGTGTCAAAAAATGGCATGAGTACGATAAATCAGGAGACAAAAAATAATAATGAAGATTTGTAGAACATCAAGAAACAAGCATTTTTTACTTTGGGAGGGGGGGTCTATCTCCCCCCATTTGGGCGGGAGGGGCAATTTTCCAAAAAAAAACACTTAAAATGGAAAAAAATATTTAAAAATAACGGTAATAGCTACGATTAAGTATTATAAGTTTTTTCAAAGCTAGAAGTCTCTTCTATTACCTTGTTTTTAAATCAAGAAATTTCTATGAATAGTTTTTGAAAAAACTAATTTCAAACTCAAAAGTATGGAAAAAAATGAAAAAAATACGTTTTATTGTATTTATTCCAAACTGTGGGACTACATACTAAATTTTTTTCTCATTATTTTTTGCTCTTATTAGTATTTAATCCAATACTGAAAACTAGACGGTTTTAAATCTACTTGTTTTCGAGAAAATTGAAAATTACCAAACCAACTTTTTTCTTAATTTTTATCTGTGGACTTTTTTCTTTGAGATAAATTTACATACAAATGCTCAAGTTGCTCAAGAAAGTTGTTGACATTGGCGCCACAACATGCGTCAGCCAGCAAAAAACAAAAGAATATTTCTTCATTGTATAACATACTATACATCATTAATTTTCATCAAACTCTTCTTCCGAATCATCTAATCCGTTCATTTCGTTTTCATCTTCAGAAATATTAAACTCGTTGGTGTCCGATTGAGCATCTAAAAAATAAATATTATTTCGTTAAGTCAAAACAACTCCCTTTTTCTTTTCTTCTTATGTAATTTACTGCGACAAAAAATAATTGAGCAAGCAAATCTAAAAAATTCCAGTCTCGTCTGGTAGGCGCCAATGGCAACAACTTTCTTGAGCAACTTGAGCATTTGTATGTAAATTTATCTCAAAGAAAAAAAGTCCACAGATAAAAATTAAAAAAAAGTTGGTTTGGTAATTTTTAATTTTCTCGAAAACAAGTAGACTTAAAACCGTCTAGTTTTCAGTATTGGATTAAATACTAATAAGAGCAAAAAATAATGAGAAAAAAAGTTTAGTATGTAGTCCCACAGTTTGGAATAAATACAATAAAACGTATTTTTTTTTCATTTTTGTCCATACTTTTGAGTTTGAAATTAGTTTTTTCAAAAACTATTCATAGAAATTTCTTGATTTAAAAACAAGGTAATAGAAGAGACTTCTAGCTTTGAAAAAACTTATAATACTTAATCGTAGCTATTACCGTTATTTTTAAATATTTTTTTCCATTTCAAGTGGTTGTTTTTGGAAAATTGCCCCTCCCGCTCACATGGGGGGAGATAGACCCCCCCTCCCAAAGTAAAAAATGCTTGTTTCTAGAAAGCTCCATTATTACTTTTTGTCTCGTGAGTTATCGTACTCATGCCATTTTTTGACACATAAGCGCTGACTGACCAGCCCTGTTCTAACGATGGACTGACTGACCGGCGGTACTGTTATTTATACGTAATATGTAACCTATATACCAATTTTCAGCCTTAATAAATTCATTGCACCACCATCGTGGTGATACAAGTTTGATTACATATTTAAGACGCCTGTTCTACAGTTAGCTTGACTGACCGCAGTATGTGGGTGTACACAACCTCTCTAACCAACAGGCCAAATATCAGCTTTAATAAATTCAGAGCATTTTTTGGCGCTGGCTCTTGGACTATAAAGTCGGCTGCTGTATTTAGACGTAAGACTAAACAAATGTACTGATTTAAAAATGTCTTAATAAAGTTGAATTGAATTGAATTGAATTGTACCTACAGTGTGAGTAAACATCATAATGATTTCTGGAGCAAAGATAGGATTTAAACTTAAAAATAAACCAGTTGAAAATGGAGTATGTTTAGTTCCAATTAGGAAAAAATGCATTAGTTTTATTTTTAATATTATTGTCTTGATTAATTGCTATTGAATAATACAGATGGTTTTTGTAGTTGGGTTGGGATTCAATTTTTGATTATTTTTTGTTAAAATTTCATGTAACTCCAGAAATAATTTGTGTGTTTACTCATTTTTGACGCTCACTGTATCTATACCTTGATGATTTCTTATGTCAGCTTTAAATCAGATTCGAGATCCATAAGTCCATACGTTCCTATTTTTTCTTTCTGATTCCCTCAACTCTTGGCAAATATGAACAAAATTTAAACGAAGAAAACTTAATTTTTTTTTATTTGGGTCTTGAACATTTACACCGGTATTCATAAACGCAAATGAAACACAAATTATCTTTGATCAGTGAGTTAAGTGTCAAATCATATCAATAAATCAAAATTCATGGCATTAAACTAACTCACCAAAGTAGGTACATTAAACTAGTAATAAAGTTAAAAATACTTCTGTCATTGATGCCAAAAACTAGAGATAAAAAGAAACAAACGCTTGTGACACACATGCTATCTACAGCCTCAAATGAGAGAGTATATGTGCGAAAGTTCGCATTTAGTGAGAAAGTGTATGTGCAGTTCCATAAATAGTCTTTGGAAAGAGCAGAGTTCTTGTTGATTGTAGTAGATTTTCGTTAAGTTTTTGGACTTAACGTAGATTAGCAGTTTATATTTTTATTGATATGAAATTTTAATTCGTGAACTAACTTCTGATTGACGTTTTAGTTAATTTGTGAATTAGAAGATATCTGAGCAGTTTTTATTGATAGGGCTGTTAAAGTTTTACAGCCCTATCAATAAAAACTGCTCAGATATCTTCTAATTCAGAAATTAACTAAAATTTCAATCAGAAGTTAGTTCACGAAATAAAATTTCATATCAATAAAAATATAAACTCCTAATTCACGTTAAGTTCAAAAACTTAACGAAAATCTACTACAATCAACAAGAACTCTGCTATTTCCAAAGACTATTTATGGTATTGAAGCAGGAGACGGAAAATGCACGAATGCAAATGCTGCAACGGAAAACAAGAGCAGCAAGAGAGGAGTACCGTGAAAAGAGAAGGAAAGAGAAAAAACCCTGCGTAGAAAGAAAAGAGCATCCGCAGCCTCTCAGCTCAAGTATCTCGAAGAGTCCAGCACCGCCACCAACACCCGCCGGTTCTACAAAACAGCCAAGCAACTGGCATCTGGTTATAGGACTGGCACGCAAGCTCTTCGAAACAGCGAAGGGAACCTAGTCACCGAAGCACAGGGAATTGTAGACGTGTTTAAGCAGCATTTCCAGCAGCTGCTTAATGGGCATTATGTAGAGGAAGCGACAGGGGAACAAAGAAGCATTAGACCAGTCAATGAAGATCCAGTCCCAGCACCCAGTACTGAAGAGGTTAAGAAAGCCATCCACAAGCTTAAGAACAACAAATCCGCCGGCTCGGATGGCTTACCAGCGGAACTCTTCAAGTATGGAGGAGATGTTCTGGTAGGGTGCATGCACCAGCTCATCAACCAAGTTTGGGAGGAGGAAAGTATGCCCGACGACTGGTCAAATAGCTCCATATGCCCAATCTACAAAAAAAGGCGATCCTATGTCCTGCGAGAACTACAGAGGCATATCCCTGCTTAATGTTGCCTACAAGATCCTATCCAACGTACTATGTGAGCGTCTAAAACCTTTCTGCAACACTATGATCGGCACGTACCAGTGTGGCTTCAGGCCAGGCAGATCAACGATAGACCAAATCTTCACATTGAGGCAAATCCTGGAAAAGACCAACGAATTTCAAGTCGAGACCCACCACCTATTCATCGACTTCAAAGCCGCATATGATAGCATAAGTCGCCAAGAGCTTCTATTGGCGATGTCGGAACTCGGGATCCCGAAAAAACTGATCCAGCTATGCTGCATGACGTTACAAAATACGCGGTGCAACGTGCAAATGGGTAACAGCTCATCCGAGTTATTTCAGACGTGTACAGGGTTCAGACAAGGAGATGCGCTATCATGTGATTTCTTCAACCTAGTCCTGGAGCAGATAGTGCGCAAGAGTGGTGTTAACATGGAAGGCACTATCTTTAACAGGTCTTCTCAACTGCTTGGTTATGCGGACGACATCGACATCATCGGCCGTTCCAAGAGAGCTGTACTTGAAGCATTCACAGCTATTGATGAACAGGCGAAACGCGTTGGTCTTGAAGTGAATGAGGACAAAACAAAGTATATGCTATCAACAAACAAAGCCTCATCTGTCCATCGCCTAGGACAAAACGTCACTGTTGGTAGCAGTAATTTCGAGGTAGTCAAGGAGTTCACCTACCTCGGAACAAACATCAATCCCACGAACGACACCTTAGTGGAAATCCGACGAAGAATTACCCTAGCGAACCGCTGCTACTTCGGTTTGGCCAAACAAATGGGTTCAAAACTCCTTTCTCGAAAGACAAAGTGCACGCTATACAAAACTCTAATTTTACCAGTTCTACTCTACGGCGCCGAGTGCTGGACGATAAGTAAATAAAATGCACGACTGGATCGCACGTACTTGCTCTTATGTTCAAGTTGTGTGGAACTTAAGAACTTTAAAAAATATTCAAGTAATTATAGAAAAAGTATAAAAAAGCATTTAAATCGTTCTTTTAATTGCTTAAACAGTCTGATAAATAACTTAGAGCGCAAAAAAAAAGTATGCCATTTGGTTACTTAAAAAAATATCAATATATGCAAAAAAAAAAATTTAAAATCGTTGGGCCGTTTTCTTAAAAATTAATTTTTTATATATAAAATTCTTGTAACATTTTTCAAAAAAAAATTTGGTATGCCAATTTTGAGTATATATTAATATACATTTAAAACTGAAATTTCAAAATAATTCATCAACCCGTTTTTGAAATATTGAATTTTCAAAAAAAAATTTTGAATCTTTTTTTAAAAATCCAAAATTTATTTTTTCAAAAATTTTGGTATGCAGTATTATTTATATTCTAACAAAGCTTTTGTGTAAAAAATTTTATTGAAATCGGATGAGCGGTTAATGAGAAAACCAAAAATCAAAAAAACCGTTATATGACAGGTACCGTTAATAAATGTTTTTGGTGATTTTTTTTCTTACTAAAAGGTATGTAATATCTACAATAATAAACTGATTTTTTTTTATCAATATCGTTGGAGCCGTTTTTGAGATAAATAAGGTTTTCCTTAACGGTTGTATGGCAAGTACCGTTATTTTTTTAGCTAAAAAAAAAATTTCAATTTCCCCTCTGGAGAGTTACAAAAAAACCTTAAGTTCCAAATTTGAAGAAAATCGCTTCAGTGGTTTAGGCTGTAGGTTGAGGTACGAACAGACAGACAGACAGACAGACAGACAGACAGACAGACAGACAGAATTGTGCCACCCACTTTTTTCGTGTTCTCTATCATCGTAATGTTATGTTTGATTGTTATCTCGAATTTTTTTTTTTGCACGAATCCAAAACTTGCCCTATAGTACCTATATCGCAAGTAAAAAGGGGAATTGATCCTGGGCACTTTCGAGAGAAAAATTCTACGGCGGATATTTGGTCCTATATGCGAAGAGGGCGATTGGAGGAGAAGATTCAATCGTGAACTGTACGAGCTGTACCAAGATGTGGATGTAGTCCAAAGAGCCAAAACACGTCGACTACATTGGCTCGGCCACATCGAGCGAATGGACAACAACGCTCCAGCCAAGAAAATCTTCGAATCCCAGCCCCCAGGTTCGAGACGACCAGGAAGACCGAACCTCCGCTATAGGGACCAGGCGGTCACAGACGCAAGAGCGCTTGGTCTCGACAACTGGAGGGAGCGTGCGAGGGACCGCAGCCGATGGAAGACCGCAATATCTCAGGCAAAGACCCTTCATGGATCGGGAGCCGGATAAGTAAGTAAGTAAGTAAGTATTTATGGAACTGCACATAAACTTTCTCACTAAATGTGAACTTTCGCACATACACTCTCTCATTTGAGGCTGTAGATAGCATGTGTGTCACAAGCGTCTGTTTCTTTTTATCTCTAGTTTTTGGCAATAATGACAGAAGTATTTTTAACTTTATTACTCTTTTAATGTACCTACTTTGGTGAGTTAGTTTAATGCCATGAATTTTGATTTATTGATATGATTTGACTCACTGATCAAAGATAATTTGTGTTTCATTTGCGTTTATGAATACCGGTGTTAATGTTTTATTCATGCTATGGTAGACAAAATGCACACAAGCTTCTTAAAATTTTGGCAACTCTATAGCGGTTTTAACATGAACGCCGGAAACATCTTTTTTAATAATGTTATTACCGATGAAGATAGACTTACAGGGTTGGGTCTTATGAGAAGTTTTTTTTTATTGGAGTGAGTTTTCAAAACAATTTTCCTCCTATTCTGGGAATAATATGTTTGCCTTGGCCTAAGCTACCCATTGAGTCATTAATCTACCTCTTATTATTAAGTAATTATAGGCCTAAAAATATAACAACTATTTTTGGATGCAAAAACCATTTGCATGCAAATAATGCCTTGAGGTGAATATATATTTTTTTTTAAGTGTACCTAAGCCGACCATCCACACAAAATATTTTACTCATCATATTTTTTTTCGCATGCAAAACAATTGCCAGTTCACTGTTTTGCATGACATTCAATGACTGCAATGGTTTTTTTTTGCATGACACTGTAAACCAATCATGCAAAAAAATAATTTATATTTCACCTCAATCATTTTTTACATGTTAAAATATTTGCATTGATTTTTTTTCGCACAGGAACTCCAAACTAGGCTTCAACGACGAATTTTTATTTTCTCGCAAAACAATTTCACTGACAGTCTTTTGCCAAAAAAATTGCGCTTGTCATTTGTATTTGCTTACCCATAGAACAATTTTTCTGCAAACTATTACCGAAGAGGGATACAAAAATTTCGTTTATAGCATGAACATTTTTTGTTTGAAGGCAATTTTTTTTCTCACCACCAAGCTTTTTCTTACTCAAAAGAACTATATACTAAATACTTAGCTTATATGGTGAATGATGGTTATATCTACGTTTATCTAGTCCCATGACCACGAAGAGTGTAATTTCTTCGAAACCTGCGTTGGGAAGAAGAACTTAATATAAATTTCTTAATACAAACCCGAAAATAATTTCAAAGTTACAATGATAATGTCTGCGAAAAGAATAGGTAGTTAAAATTTTCATAAGCAGCACATCATTGAAGCCATGCCAACCTTAATGGATTTTCGCTAAACTTGGTAAGTGATAGTTTTTGAATAACTCCTCCGATACAATCTTTTAATTTTTGGAACCAAAAAATAGCAGAACCTACAATACAATTGTCTAGATATAGAGATTTGTATGTAACTACAATAAAATCTTATTTTTCTCAAAAAATCACTCAATACGTATTTTTTTTTAAACATCGATACTAAAAAATTTGTATGCGAGATTTAAACATGTTTTTATATGAAATTTACTGACATACCAAAATTTGCAAACAATTTTTTTATTTATTTTATAAAATATTTTCATTTTTTTAATTCAATATTTCTTAAAACACACAATTAATTTGCTTACAATTACACAACAGACTTTGACTATCTTTAAAATATTTAAAAATATTTTGTATATTTTAATCAAAAATAATGTCACCTATAATACATACATAGGTATACATAAGGTAAATGTACACAAAGGTAGGTAGGTATATAGGTACCCTACAAACATATAAGGAACCTGTTAAAGTAAATTTAATTTTACTCAAAAACGGAAAGACTCTATCTACCTATTTATATTGTAAGAAATATCTCACACTAACTGTTTTGATTTCCAAAATCTGACATTTGACCTACATTGCTATTCAACCAAATTGAAACAAAAATTTACCTGAAATTCCACGAGCAATTGATTTTCTTTTTTAAATAAAATTGCACATTGTATTAATAATTATAATTTAGAAAAAAAAAAAAAAACTTAAAGAGAAGCTTAAATATTAAAAATTAGTTTTCAGTCATTTTCACAATAATTAGCTTTGAAGGGTGCTTTCATTAAAATTCAATAAATTGTCATGTCATTATTCCTTTTTACGTCCAGCTAATATTGGTTGATTGTCGATGCACTGATTGCTGCGGTTCTCACTTCACGATTAAAGTTGTATACACTTTAAAAGCCATATCGCAAGGACGATTCGTTTGGACATGATGACAAAAGTCAGGTATACATTGTAGCACAACCTTATTTATTCACGCAGGTAATACCTATCATTTTGGTTTTTAATCTGATAAAGTCATAAAATAAGAAATATTTTGATGCTTAAAAGCATTTAAAAAGAGTTAAAATCGGCTGTAGCTAAGTCAAATATTATATGGACCATAACTATTTTTTTTTAATTTTACATACTAAACCACTGATACGGGTAAATTAAAATACAAATTAATCCCACCAGTTTCCAAATATTCTTTTCGAATTCTCTTTTTTTAATTTTCACTAAAAAAACTACTTGCGTTAAGAGAAAACAAAACATTTAAAAGATTATTTATTGAGTTACACACCACACTGACTGGAATATTTTTTTCTAATCCTAATTTATTTTCCACTATATATCGGATTTAATTTAATGAATTAAAGTCAGAAGCACACTCGCTTATTCACCACCACCAGACTTTTATAATGTTTTTGTATATACAATAGATTTACCGATGTGATATACATAAAGAAATACACAACACATTTTTGCCAAAAACAAAAATATAGGACAAAAATCTATAAATAAAAACAAAAACTTTTTCTTTTTCTATTTGACTTTTGCTTTCGATTGCTCTTTTTTTCTGAGGGGCAATACAAGAAAAAGGAAAACAAAAAATGTTTGCCTTTATTTATTCTTGTTTATTTTGTTTTCTCTGCTGCCAAAATGTGCCATTTCAATTCGTATATACACAAAAGAGGATATATAAATAATTTTGGGCCAAAACAAATGGCACTTGATATGTCCCCACCGTCTTCCCATACAACATATAGGTAGGTATATCAGAAATGGGATAGGCAACACAAAAAAAAAATAATATCCTTGCCCTGGGCATAGAAAACAAACACAAGGTAATAAATTATCTCCTACGCCATTTAGATCCCGACAAGAACACAACTTCTGATCCGATATACACTCTGAATAGCTTGATAAAAGCCAGGATGATTGCTAGAGCTTTTGAAATAAAAATAATTTGTAGGTATTCACGGCAGTATTTTATTCCCCCCCTAGGGCTAAACTCATTTAATAATGCTCTCAGAGTTGAATCAATACTAAAAAATGATCTTAAAAAGTTCTACTTAAAGGTTTAAGTTAGATTGCCAGGCAGGAAATTATGTCAGGTTTCAACCGTTTTCTTGGGCAATTACAACTACAATTTGCTCTTAAATGTAAAATCGGTTTTATAATCAATTTTCACATTAAATTAACCACATTTTTTGTTTGCAAGCTGTCAAAAACAGCCGAAATTTACATGTAGCTATTTGTGAATTTTTTCACGTTTCGGTCGTTCGTTAAGTTAAGTACCAATATAACGGGTGTTTTTAAGAAGTATAGAACTTTAAGTTGGCAACACTACCTATTTTAACTGGCATCCATTTTGTAAGCTGTCAAGTGACTTTTTTTCAGTTTGGTCATGAGAGTTGGTGTGTTTTTTGGGTTGGTGGAATAATTGGTGCGTACTTCGTTAAAAACGATGCTGGCCAGCATGTTGCAGTCAATGGTGACTGCCATAGAGCCATGATTACTGACTTTTTCGTTCTTTAATTGAACAACCATGATATGCAGGAGCTGTGGTTTCAACAAGACAGCGGCATGTCACACAGCTCGTACCACAATTGATTTTTTGAAGGAAACGTTGCCAGAAGATTATCCTTTGAATAAAATAAATTGCATGTCAATTTAAGAAAATCGTCTTTGTTTTATTCCATTTCAAAGCTCTATACTTCAAAAAAAAAAAACCTTTAGAAAATCAATTATCGGTAAGAATTTTAGAAACGTTTTTTAAACGCAAATTATATATTCGAGAAAACTTAACCAAATAACCTCTAAGGGCCAGTTTTTCAGTACGAGATCATCCCAGTCTCGGGGTTAAACCGGAGTTAACTCCAAAAACGTGTTTTTCAGTCAATTGAAATAGAAAGTTAACTCTGAGTTAACTCGTCTAGTTTGGTGAGTTAACTCAGGCACCAAATTGAGGGTCCTTTTAGTTGTGGCGCCATCTCGATTTCGATATTGAAAGTTATTGCCAGTGCAATTCGTTGTGGTGCCATCTCTATTCCTATGCGTAAAAGGCGTAGAAGGGTGATATCCATAGTGTCGCACATCGCTGGCCTCAGAATTTTGACAGCTGAATGATAAAGTTAATACTGAACTGAAAAACAGTTCCTGAGCTAGCTCAGGGCTAATTTATTTTCAGGATTAGCTAACTCTGATTTAACTCAGAGTAAAGCCTGAACTCAGAGTTAAATCAGAGTTAACTTTTAAGTATGTGCTCGTTTTTTGTTTGCATTTGTTTGCAAGTTGTCAAAAAAACAGCTGAAATGCGCATGTATTTATGAGTTTACTCACGTTACGTTACATTTCAATCGTTTAGTTAAGCAAAAGAAAATTGATTATAGATAAGAATTTAGGTAATGTGATTTAAAGCTAATTTAAATATTTAAACAAACTTATAACCAAATGAAGTCTTAGAGGCATTTTTAGAAAATCCAATAAATTTGGCTGTAGGTATTCTACATAATTGTTGACTACTACCTTCTTTAAGAAAATGTTGACGAGACTTCATCAGAAATGTATGTAATTTAATAGGCGAGAGCTAGTTGATGTTCTTTTATAGAATTAATAGCCGATTGCACGAAAGGCTTTTAATTACTTTAAAAGCACTTTAGCCTTTAAATGATGTTTTTTGGTTTCACCAAATGCTTTTATATTTAAGAAGATTTTAAATTCCCTTGTAAACTAAAAGCTCGTTTTTGCCTCATTAAATTTTAAAAGTCTCTTTTGTTCAGCCATTCGAGTCAACAACAGCTGATATTTTGCTGTCAGAATAATTGTCTCTCATCCACAATGCTTTTTCACTTTTTCTCATAGACTTCGCATGTGCGAGGGAAACAACCTCTTTTATTGAATCCAGGGATGTGAGCAAACTCAGTCAAATTAAAATATCCCTAAAATATCCCTTTTCTAAATTGGTGAAACTGGAAAATTTTAAATGCCTGATAATATGTAGAAGGAGTTTAGATAAACGCAATTTTAGTGTTTGTTTATGAAATTGGCCGTAAGTCAGGAAAAAATGACTTGAAAAAAGTAAATAGGTTCAAGAATATGAAAAAATGAACGTCGCTTTTGTAGCTAGAGTACTTTTTCTGTTATTCTAGTTTCCGCTAAAAATAAGTCAAAAGTTAGCGGTAAAAATCTAAAATAATACTACATAGTTAAACTTTTTTGTAACCTGCAGTTATACTCAATTACCTAAATGCTGATTTGGTGTGCACATCACGATTTTGTTGATCTAACGGTTTCCAAATATTTTCAATTCCACTAAAATGAGACAAGATAAGAAAATCCCAAAATCATTATACTGTTAATACAAAAAATTTTAACGGTTTAAATGTTAACTTACTGCACGAAAATTAATTTTGTAGCTTTAATGGACAGTTTTATATCTGCAGTTTAAAAGTGCATTTCTGATACCTCCATACCAAATAGGACGGAAGTTGGCAAGCGAAATCTTAAAAAAAAATAGATTTCAATTTACTTTTCTTGTTAGAATTTGTAGCTTTCGAAAAAAAATTTAAATTTTGTCAGGTTTTTAGATTTTACAGGGTTGATTTTTTGCTAACTTTTTGGTTTGTACCTACTTGAATACGAAAAAAAAACACAAATACTGCCAATTTTTGGTGTGCACAACAAATAAGCATTCAAAAAGCTTTAAATTCAGGGCAAAAATATATACATATATTTTGGGCGTTTTGACTTTTTTGATGTAGATCCTAGCCTTTCCAGACTTCGACGCATGTATTCTGATTACTATAAAAACAACTATAAATAAATTTAAAATAGGAACAATGAACGCACCCGCCGGTGGGAGGGTGGAACGAAGCGTCCCACGACGTTGCGCGCCACACGTCACCACCGTTCTGCCTTGTTAAGAAGAAAAAACGTAAGTGTATTTTTGACATTTCGAGATAAACACGTTTTTCTGTTTTTATCTCTATGTTTTTGTTTTGCTGTTGTGTGTTTTTCTGTCGTTTTTTATATGTAAATCATTTTTTGTTTGCCTTGATTATTTATCAGATGTACAAATGCTTGTATGGTAGTCACTTTTTTTCTTAAATTGAGTGCTAAAACGTCAATTTTTCCTAAAAAAAAGCATGGTTCTTTGAACGAACGTCATTTTTCTTAAGCGTTTTAAGCCATTACAAAAATATGTAAGGGCTTTTATTTTTAAAGAATAAAATAGCAAACATATCAAAGATGTCAAAACTGGCCCTAACTTAAAACAGCCAAAAAGTCAGTTACGTTTTTTTCTTCTTACACGGCAGCGTTCCTTCCCCCCTTCTACATCAAAGCATTTTTTGATAGTGTTATTGCCTGACACATGCACTTTCAATAGATAAATTATTTGGGCGTTAAGACATTTTTCGATTTGGGCGGTTATGATGCCAAAACTATTTTTGAAAATTTGGGTGATGTTTCGGTTTTTGATGGGCCTAATGACATTTCTGGATTTAAGCGTTTTCGATTTTGGCTATAAAATTTGAAGTGGAAAATTCCATAGCACTCAATATATAAGACACAGCGCCAAAATTCATTGTCACATCCCCCAAATTCAAGACAAAAATAAAACAACAAATTGTTCAGGAATTATTTGGGCGTTACGAAATTTTATAATTTGGGCATTTTGGTTTTGGGTGATCAGACCTAACGCCAAATATTAGACACTGTCAAGAAAATCATCAATTTACTCATGAAAGTGGAATACAAAGTTTTGCTTTTGGTGGTGACATTCAAGACCAAAAACGTTTTCCAATACTTTTTTGTACCTAATTTGTTTTGATTAAAAAAAACTATCAGTTGATTTTTTTTCAACAAACCTTATCATTTCTTGGCATTACTGTTACACATTTACACATTCAATAACCACGGAGTGTTCCTATGCTTACTGACTGAAATAAATGTGTTCACATGTACATACAAGTTTCTGTTCGCATTCCATGAATTACATTTTTTTTTGTGTTTACTTTATTTTAGTTTTTTTCCAATTGAACATTCTTTGGTCCTTTTTTAGCAATTTATTCAATATCTTCTATACTCACTACATTCTGCTATATCGTCGGTCTTCATCGTCGCATTGGTATTTTCGATTATAAATCGAATAATAGAAATGTGATAGCCACCATTTTAAGTGAGATATCCAATTTCTTAGAAATACAAACAAAAAACATATCAGCAAACCTCGGCAAAAAAGAAAAAAAAAATAGAGGAAAGAGGAAATATTTTTCTTCCAACAGACCATACGGTGCCATTGCTGAAAATAATATAGGTTTCTATACATTATATAAGGTAGGTATAACAAAAGAATAAAGAAAAGGCTAAAGGAAAGGAAAAAAAACGGCCGCTATTTCTCTGCCATGGTTTAGTTTTCTTCTTTCACTTTTTTTTAAACAAAAATAGAAAAATAATATAAAAATTGGCCATAAGGGTTATAAAACTCATAAAATCGATAGGTGGGCTCACGGGAAAACAAAAAAGAACCTCAGAGAATACCTACACATGGTCAGGCAAAAAGTATCCTTTTCCTATATACACAGTAAAAGGTGTGAAAAAATTAACCAGGCTACAGTTTTATGTATGTCCATTAAAAGGTCATACTCTTTGGCTATAGTCAAAAGCGCAACAACAGCAACAGCCGGTGCCAAACCATTCAGAGTGAAGTATGTAACTGTGCTATTGTTGCACAGTGCTGTAATTACGTGACATGTCATAAATTATGCTGAGTCCTTTAGTTGCGCTGCAGAAAAAAAAACGCTGATAAGCAACATGCAATTCGTGTTGTCAAGAAACACTTTAAATTCATATGTAGTTACGAGTTATACTTCCTCATTTAAAACGACTCTAAATATCCTTTTAGGGTACACTCGGTAACTTAACTTTATGTTTACATTTGTGCGAAATTGATTGGGCAATGTGAGTGTGGATACAAAATTGTTCAAGATTTATTAACTGCAGTGGAATAAATTGAAAATGAATTAAGGATCAAAGAACACAGAGTTTGACTTCGTTGCGTCATTTTATTGACAACTTAAATTAAAGCTTTATGGTGGAAATAGATCAATTTCACTTTGAACAGGTGTTTTTTCTAAATCAGTATTACAGAGAAGAACTTCGTTAACATTGTTATTAATCAAGGTTTTAGGACATAAAAATGGTTAAGTTGTTAATTTTTCGTTTATGAGCATACAATTTGTTGAACAATTTGGAGTTTGTCGTTAAATTAGGTATTTTATGTTTTTTTTTTTGTTGCTTTAATAGTTTCATATCAGGTAAGAAATTGACCAAGGGTGTTTGGAAGAAGGACAAGGAGGGCATTCTAAATTTCAACATAAAATGTCTGCGTATGTCCTTGAAAATGAGCCCCCTTTTCCTCCCGTCGAAATGAGCAAGTCAACAATCTTATACAATTTGTTTGCGTCTTGACCCAACCTACCCACTCAACCTATTTAATTCCGAATCTGCCTGTAGATGGATGCTTTGCTAACATTTTATCACTATGCCAATTTTTGTAAGTTTCCATGTTCATGTCTACTTACTTTTTAAAAGTGCATTGTTTTCTCTATACCTACTAAATTAATTATCGTATTCCCCTAATGTGTATTAGATTATAAAGGATGTGCAAAGTGCTCATTATGAACAAAATACCTATTTTATAAGCATTACAAAAATGAACCAATTATTTTTAATTTTATTTAAATATATTGTATGAATAAAAATTGAGAGCCAGTCTATTCATTATTATGCTGAAAATAATTACAAAAATACCAACGTAACCAATATTCTGCTGTTGTCACGGTGTTGATTTCGTTCATTGTTATTATCGTATATAAATAAATTATTTTTAATTTTATATGAAGCTATAGCTAGATATAAAAATATTTACATATATATTGCTGCTCCCCTATCTAAAAATAATTTTATTTAAATAATCGTAATCTTAACACGTCATCAAATTTAATGAGGCAAATAGTTAGGAGAGCAAACCTAACTATACATAAAACGTGATGTTGAACAATAGAAATTTTGTCATCCAATTTTATTTTTATATTTAATCATTTGGAATATTTTAATTGTTTGGATAAAAAAAATGAAGCTTTATACATATAATAATAATAATTATAGTAATGATGATGACAGAAAAATTACTGCAAGATACTTTCAGAAGGTAGGTTATAGGTAAATAAATAATGCAGTCAATGAAATTAAAGGAACAAATTTTTTCCAATTTTTGTTAGTGTTTTTTGAAGAGCTATAAATATATTTGTGATGAGTAGAGTTGAAACTGAAAAAAAAAAAAGAATTCTACAGCTTTTAGTCCAGTAACCTTGTAGTTTCATAGTACTGAGACCTTGCGTCAGGTCCGGTAGTTCTGATTTTTTGCTGAGTTGTTTTTGATGTTGGCCTAGTATTAAATTTGATTTTTCGACCTCGAGCGCCAAACGCAACATTGGTAAAAATCCAAAAAACCGTGAATTTTTCGCGGTTTTTTCACTTATTGGCTATTTTAACCAATTCGCCTTAACTTCCGAAAGTTATAATCGAAAACCAGGCCTTAAAGGTTAAAATAGCCATACTGAAAGAACCACGAAAATTTCTCGGTTTTTTGCGTATATCACAAAGTAGCGTTCGGCGCTCGGGGTCGAAAACTTGGATTATTGCTAAGGCCAACATCATAAAAAACTCATCTAAAAATCAGAACTACCGCATCTGAGGCAGAGCCCTCCCACCCCGAAGAAAAAGGATACTAGACTGAAAACACTGAAGTTGATCATGTTAATTTCAGTTTTCTCAAAAACTAGAAGTCATTTTAGCATTTGGTTTTCAGTTTTTAACTAAGAATTAATAAAGGCATTGAAAATCAAAACCAAAAATAGTACTTAATACCAGGAAAAAAAAATAGATTAACAAAAAAAATCGTCTTTTTCTCAAAATTTAGAGTTTGAAAGTAAATTTTTCAAAAACTATCAGCTAAAAAAACTTTATTTAAAAAAAAATTAAAGAATGGATTTCTGGCTTTGAGATGAGGAATGGATTTTCGTCCAGATATTACCATTGTATTTTTATGGTTATTTTTCTATTTGAAGTCAACTTTTCTTAAAATTGCGCCTCCCGCCTAAACGGGGGGGATATATACCCCCCATCCGGTACTATTGTTTTCTTCTTTTGGCCCAATCTACACGCTCTATTGCTTTGATGCAGCATATGTCAAAGACCATGTTTTTGTTATTATACTGTTTTATATACATATGTACTACTTGTTGTTTTAAATTTTGTATTGCTATATTTTGAAATGCCGTCCCTTGAAAACCGTTATGTCTACAGAACCGGCTTTGGACTCAATTTGAAGCAAATTTATTAAGGTTGAAATCGTAGAGCAATGTTTTATTCGGAAGTTAAGGCGTAATGGTTAAAATAGCCAATAAGTGAAAAAGCCGCGAAAAATTCGCGGTTTTTTGGATTGTTACCAATGTTGCGTTCGGCGCTCGAGGTCGAAAAATCACATTTAATACTAGGCCAACATAAAAAACAACTCAGCAAAAAATCAGAACTATACCGGACCTGACGCAAGGTCTAATGTACATATATAGTTACTGGACTATTTATAATTTTTGTGTCGAGATTAGTTTGCTGTTTTTTTAAGTACCGCTATAGCGTTATTGCAAAAAATGACACGAGACAAAATTTTTTTTTTATTTTATTTTTGTTGAAGGTTCTCATTTCTATGAATAAGTTTTTTTTTCAGTCAATCAAATGTAATGGTCAGATACCTTGTTTATACAGCTTTATATTATTTTATTTCTTGTTTTTGTACAATTTTTTTGCATGGTTTATCTGACTTTGAATGAAAAAAGATACTTTTTGGTTTGATTACCAATATTTCAGCATATAATGACGTCATAACAATTCAAGGACAGTTTTGGAAATTTAAAAAAAAAATTTACAATACTTTTTAAGGTTTTGTAGAAATTATTTTTGCTGACCCTTCACCATAAGTTAAAAAAAGTACTAAAAAACGACTTTTTCTGGTCTTTTCGTAAATCCCTTTTCTTTGCAAATATTTATTGCATGGCTTGCGTTGGCATGCAGATTTATAGACTTTTGAAGCATTAATATTCCTGTAAATTTTCAAATTGATTCATAGAACCGTTTTTCCCCACAAAATTTTCAAATTATTACAAACCAGTGAAAGGAACAAATTGTGTTTTTCCTAAACAAAGCAAGTAGATAGTCGTCATCCAAATGACAAGAAACCACAATTCCCTCAGACATTTTTCACAGTTTTACATTAGTTGGATACTTTCTTGACTTCCAATGAAATGGAAAGTACCTACATACAAAAAAAAATATTTTATTTCAAAAAATTTCCAAACAAAAACATTTGACTTTTTTCTTAGTTTTTTGGAAGTTCGTAGACCATAAAATTATCAACACAATTTTTTAAATTTTGTTCTATTCGAGCAAGGTATACCTGTCTTAATTTCTAAAAATTTCAGATAATTTATGAATGTGCACTCAAAATGCATCTTACTTTGAACCAAAAAATTATCATATGTTTCATAAAAAAGAAACGGTTATAACAACAGATAAACGTTTAAGCTGTTTGTAGTCAATGTTTCAATAATTCAAACAGAGCCTTTAATTCTTTGTTTGCAAAACCAAAATTTCGAACTACAAATGAAAAAATCTCACTGCAAACAATATTTATACATTTTATTATTCTTACCTCCAAGCGAATGAGCTTTTAATATTGGTGGTCTAAAATTTAGCTACAAGTATTTTTGATATTTGTCGTAGGACTTGCTCAGATTGACTTTAAAGGTTTAAAAACTGAAAATAAAGATTAAAGCCATTACATCAAGGAATAATGTTGTTAGCCTTACAACTAAATCTTAAAACTGCGAAACAATATTTCTTTTACCTAAAAAAACTTACCTTTTAACCATAAATGAAAAATATGACAGACAATTCATACATATATCTCTGAGGTTTATGACCGGACACTTTTATTGCAAATCTAGCAATCATAAATTTATAATTCTTTCACTTTCAAATAAAGGTAAAATAATATTATTATAATTAAATACAAAATTTAATTTGTATTCAGAGCTTTGAAAATTTCAGAATCAATCTGGGGCCCCAAATGATCAGAATTGAAAACTAGGCAGACCCAGCTCTGCATATGAGAACAACCTCTTAAAAAGTAAAAAGTTGAACTAAGGTTCTTACATAAATCAGAATTAACTCCATTGGACATTTTCCTACGAAAATTCAACTGAAAAGCTCTCCAAGGTGTCGTGAAAAAAATTGCATCAAAACAACTCGCTATTTTTGCAAGAAACGTTACGAACCGGTTTGCCCAGAATGTATGAAATCTTCTAATTCATAATATGATAAAAAAAACCATTAAAGCTAAACGGCCTCATATGTGACATTTTATATTTCGTGAAAAAAATAAAACATATATTTTTTTTCGACTAATGAATTGTTTTTGATATTATTTCAATAAATTTAAAGCTAAAATAAATTAACTGGATTTGGTTTTCATGTGAAAACATCGTCCCTGAAGAGGTTAAGTAGGTAATTAAATTTGTTGAATTGTTTATTTAAGGAAACAAAATAATTTAATCTTATTTAGTAGGTATGTCGCTACATGTAAACTTAAGCTGAAGCAAGATGCTTTAGAGAAAACAAACGTTAGGTGGAACAATATCACCACTTGCTGGGCAACAAAACAAATCTGGCCAGTAATGGATTTTAAGCGGTCTAAATGTTTGATATCTCTAAGCAGATTGCACATTAGCTCCATGATAGGTGTCATAACCGGACACTGTCTTATAGGCAAGCACGCAACGCGTCTTGGCGTATTCTCTAACGATTTTTGCAGAAGCTGTATGGACGAGGAAGAGGTGGAATCGATTCCTCATCTTCTATGCACTTGTCCTGCTCTATCTCATAGGCGAAGACTCCATCTTGGAGATTTCTACTTCAATGATCCTAGTGATTTAGTAAATGTTGACATAGGTAGTCTGTTACGCTTCATAAGAAGCTCCAAATGGTTCATCGAGTAGGGAAAAAGGCTTCCCAGATTCTTGTGGTATCACAATGGGCCAACTTATGGTCTAAGTGTGTCAGTTTTCATGACTGACAGCCACTTCAACCTAACCTAACCTAGTAGGTATGTCATAACCTACAAACTGCGCATAAAAAACTTTTTGATAACATTCAGCGTTTGAGAGTTATACGCGAAAAGCTTTTCTGCTTTTGACATTTGGCTCTTTTACAATCGCTATATTTTTTGACCAACCATTCGTATGGGAATAAAGTTAACTACCTATTAGGTAGTACAGTTCAACTTCTCCAAACTGAGAATACACGTTTTTCGAACAGTTTTGCCATTTAAAAGAAAAAATTAAAAAACCGTTATTTCTGACTTTGGACCAAATTCTTAAAATACCTATATCTTTTGAATGTTTAATTTTAGAATTTTATTGAATAGAATTTTTTGTAGAATATTATATAATCTACAAACTTTAGATAAAGTATTTTTCGATAATGTTAACTGGGGCGAAATTACCGCATCAGTTATCGAATAATACGTGATTGAATGTGAGTTTGACATTACCGCTCAAGTTTCGAGCAATCACACCATAATTTGAATTGGTTACTCGTTCCTTCGATCACTGATGGCACTCACCCACTTGGTCACTGAAGCGGTAATTTGGCCCCTTTTTTTAAGAGTTGTTCTTGAAAGTTCGATATTTTCGACATTTGGCCTTTTAGAAATCGCAATATCCGGTAACTGACTGTTCGTACGGGAAAAACTATTAAAACCTTTTGAGAAGAAAATTTGTACGTTTATAAAATGGGTATACATTAGGGTGTGTCATTTATTTCAAATCTAGAGTTTCCACATCTAGTACCTCCAAAAAGCTGCTTTACATATTAAAATTAAGTTCTTCATTTGAAATTTTCGTTTAAGTTATTGGCTTTGGCTCGCTAAAAAAGCTTGAAAGAACACCAAAAACGTTTGTTTAAGGCTATTGATTATGTCATAGAAAACAGGGCAATAAGGAACTAAGACGTTCATGGGATTTTAATGTAACAATCTTCAAAGGGGTCATTGAAGATGAGAAAACCGCGCAGAGCTAGAGAAAGGGTGCATTTTGGAGATGGGGTGCAAAAGCACTCTTTTTGGTTTTTTGCATATAACTCGAAAACGGAGCAAAATTTCTTGATAATTCTGAAAACTTTTTTTGTAGAGAATAAAATTTACAAACAAAATGGATTTTTGAAAAAAAAATTAAAAAAATGTTTTAAATTTTAAAAAAAGCATTGCAAACAAAGTGCAAAACCTCATTTTATGGCGAAAAAAACGTTTTTTAATGCTTTTTTTGATATGGTTATTTCGAAAAGGTTTCCTTATAAAAAAAATTTGAGTGTCATTTTCTTTTTCAGTGTCATAAGTAAGCCTATAACATTTTTTTGGATAGGTAAAAATTGATTTAAAAAAATTATTAATATCTATCGTACTTGAAAACTGTATAAAATTACAATTTTGAGTGATTTCGAATTTTTGATTCTAATTTGTATTGCCTTAATTTTTTTCTTTTTAATTGTTTGTATACTTTAAGCAAAATTACTTAAATTAGTTAAATTAGCTCAGATTAACTATAACTATACCCAAGCAATAGACAGAAAAAGTACTAAGACCACAGTTTTCGAAAATAAACCTTGTTGCTTAGCGAGCGAAGGCACCATCTAATTTCAAAAAATTTTCAAATATTCTTATTCCTACAATTCTATTGCAGCTTCTGGCAGGTATTAGATTTTAAATCTGAGCAGTTTTTTTTTCGCCATACCAAAGTGACACACCCTAGTATACATTTTATTTTGAACAAATTCGTCAATTACGAGTAAAACCGAGAAAACCAGAAAACCGATATTTTTGGCTTTTAACCAAATTCTTAGAATATATAATTATATATTTTTTTTTTAACTTTAGGACAAAAAATTAATATTTTTGTATAAAAGGTCAACAGATCTACTGACATTACTTGAAACATTTTCCGATAACATTTACCGTTAACAAGTAGATATTTTTGTCAAATTACCTTTTTTGAAATACAGTAGACGCTCGATATAGTGAAGTAATAAAAACCAGGCCTGTTTACTGTTTCGAGATTGTTCATTTTTTCGAGCGGGAGTTTTCTAAGGCTTTATAAAGGCGAATTTTTTATCCAAAATGCACATTTCATTCGATGTGAATGTTTTTAATTTTATCTAAGTATTAAAAAATGTTTTCTCTCAGGTTTAAACAAAAAACAGAAATAGCTAATTCCTCAGAGAACTCAAACTATGTAAAATGCTTGTGCGAAATTTTTATACAAAATACGTTTTTATAAAATTTTGTGTGTTCACTATTTATAGTGGATAGTTCACTTTTTCGAGATCCACTAAATCGAGCGTCTACTGTAGCTACATATATTTCCTAAACCAAAGGTCTTACGAAAAAAGTTTTTAATGTTTTTTGAAAAAAATTGCATTATCTACAAAACTTAGTCATAATATTTTTCGATTGCATTGACCGTTTGAATGTTATAGGCCAAAAACCAAATTTTTCGACACTTGACCTTGAATAACTTTTTATGCTCGATTGGGATTAATAAGAACTTTTCGCAGTTGATTTGTTATGCCAGAAGAAAAGTATCTTCCAATTTTCAACCTTATCGGAATTACGGCTAGGTTTTTTCATTTTTATGTCTATTTTGACTGGACTATAAAGTTAAAGTGTAGTATTTCTGCTTTGATATAAAGTTTTAAAATCTAAAACTAAACAAAGATTTCAGAGTCTCTATAGTCTGAGTATTATTGAGCAAAGTCTTACAACCGGACAACAGTCCCCGATCTATCTACTATTTTTCGGAGCAGGACCTACGATTTTTCTGATTCGGGGCAATTTTTTTTTTTTTTTTTTTTTGAGATAAATGAAAAAAAAAATTTTGTACATACTTTGATCTTAAATTGAACCTATTCAGGGGAGGCAGTTGCGCCCATAGAACAATGCTTTTCAAATCATCAGACCACTGGTTGATTAAATACAATATGCCCCATTCAACTATCTTTTGATCCTTTTCAACAATTAATTGCTTTGAAGTCCTATTTAAAATCAGTTACTCGGACTGGTCACTAGATTAAGGATCTCACAGATTTATTGCATGCTAATTAAATGCAATAAACTTGCTGCAGTAATAACAGCATGCTGTTTATTTTTGGCGCTTGCAGTAAAAACAATAAGAGCTGAAAGAACCCTTTCTTAAAATATGACTGTCCTCGAGTGGGGCATAGGATGTAAGATATCTTGATGCAAGTGTCTTAAATTATTTTTTGAAAAAGTTGGAAAAAAGGGACTTCCAGAATTTTCTTGATACGAGGCTCCTCCTCTGCACATAAAGTATATCGCCATAGACGACAGAACACTGATAACTTTCTATAAATTGTACACTCTTATGCAATGTATTTGTCAAGTGCAATAGGCCTTAAGTTAAATTCTAAAGATGTGATAAAAACCAAAACCAAAAAGCAGACACATGGCTGTAGCTATTCAGGACTGCAACCTGGAAGTATAAAAGCTCGTTTTAGGTTGGTATACTCTTGTAAATTTTAAATTGTATTATGTATTTCCCGATTCGCTAAATTATAAATATCCATCAAAAACTTTAATTAATTGAAAATTGTTTTACTCCTAAAAGAAAAAAAAAATCGATAAACAAAACTTCCATGTTTTTGTATTCACCCCAAGCAACCAAACGCATAAATCACTTCAAAGTGGGTTACTGAAACAACACATTGTCCTTCAGTTACCCGTTCAACTTTGACCAGGACCCTTATGAAATTCCCATTTGAGCCATATCTTTTGTGTGTTGGTGCATGATACGACTAACCACATAAATATATTATATCTGTATATACTCGCAAATATGTAGTTATACATATTTATGAATAGGTATACCTATATACGAAGTGTGAATGTTAAACATAAAAGAGCACTCGCCATAAAACACTTTCGCCGCAAGCTACACCAAACTCGAATTCATTTAAACTCTCATATCTGGATGGCCCGAGTTGTAGGTATACAGAAATTATTCATTCGCTTATATAGAAGAATAATAATGTATGCATAACCTCCTAGCAAGAGCCACAGAAAAGCTTCTAAAAAATGTACCAGCAGTGAACTGGTTCTTTGTGGACACAATAGCTCACACCTTGTTTTTATTCTTTGGAAAATTTGTTCAAAATGAAAGGGCTCAGCCCAAAACTCAAGCTACATGGTTTTGTATTGGGTTTGTCACACACACACAAAAAAAGGCAAACAAAAATCAGAATTAATTATCCAAATGGGAATCTGAAGCTCAAAATGCGGGACACAAGGTTATGTAAATATTGAAAACCCGGTCAATATTAAATACAGTTTGAATTTTAATGCAATTAAGAAAAATTCTGGTAAGGAAGACCTTTTTTTCGTTTCGTTTCAAATTTGTGTTGTATTTTTTTCTGGGCGGGTGGGGGTACCAACATTAAAAAAAACGGCAAAAAAAGAATTTTTATAATGTATGCCGAAGTATTTACCACCCTTTTAACAAAACCCATCTTGTATTCGTAATCTTATTTAGGATTCTGAAAAATTAATCTCATTCAATGAATTCAGTTCTTCATACATTTTAATCCGCTTTAAAATTAAATGAAAGGAACAGATATTGGTTTCAATTTCAATAAACCGGTTTACCTACGTGAATATAGAAATAAGGGAATTGAAATTATAAGAGAAAATGTTTGAAAGCATGAAATAAATAAAAAATAATAAATAAATAAATTCGCTAAAACAATTTCTTAAATACAAATTTAGTAAGAAAAAAAAAGAAAACCATCTGAATTCTTGGTCAAATATAAAAGTATAGAAAAAATAAAAATCGTTGGAGCTGTTTTTCTTAAATAAACTGTACTTCATTACTATTTCAATAACATCACCTTAAAAACCTCTTTTCACTAGGCTTAAGTTTTGATTGCATTTTCCTCAAAATAACAACTTTTGATTTTGTAAGGTTTAGGTACCGTTAATTTCCACATTTTACAAATATCTACAAGTTTATTTATCATGAGTTGTTAACTTTACGGTGATTCAGCCAAAAGCACAATATCATCCGCATCATACATATCGTCGGCTCAAAGGTAAAACTCACTAGCTAACATATTTCACTTTTAAAGGAAATTTAATTGAAATATACTTATAAAAGCTGAAAAGTCTCGTTCCGAAAATTTTTAAATAAAATTCCCGGGCACACCTTTCAATGTATCTATAACTACCGTCCAAAATGGGACTTTTTGAATTAAAAAATGCATTTCATTCTCATTTTCTTGAACATTTTTTGTCTGCACTTAGGAAGTTTTACCTTTTACGACATCAAGACTTTTAAATTCAATTCAGCAATCTTACTTCAGCTGGTAGAATTAATGAAATGTCATCTAAAAATATAGCGAAAAGGACAGCACTTAATAAGTACCCGTGTCTTACACCAGACGTTGTGTTGAACAATTTTTCCTTGTTTTTTTTCCAGCCGAACCCGATAAACGAGTATTTTTGTACGTATTTCTGAGGACTGAAAGTATTTTCGTCAATCGTCGAACCTTCCTTTTGCGATAGTTTGTAAAATAAAGCTTGGCAGTCTATTGAGTCGAATACTGCCTTAAAGTTCACAAAAAAATATATACAAACTCTTGTTCTGTTTCAAGAAATACTGCGATAGTGATGTTAGTGTGAAAATTTTATCGATTGTGGAGTACCCTATGAAAACTAGATTGGTATTCACTCAAAACTTCAATCTCTATCTAATACGACTTAGAAGGACGTATGCAACTAATTTCGCGACGGAGTTTATGAAAGATATCCCCTTATAGTAACTTGCTACTCTTACATCGCCTCTTTTATAAACTGGGTGGGCCAGTGAATCTTGAAAAGCTAGCGGAACTCTACCTGTGGCCCAGGAAAATTAAACAAATAAATGGCAAAACTTCGAAAAAATTCCCACAAAGCTGTATTTTAGTGGAGAGCTTTGATTTGACGTCTTAAGCATCTTCTAATAAGTTCCGTAAATTTGGGCCGGGGCAAAATTTTTTTAAGGGGGTAAAAGGGGCTAAGATTCAGTTTTTCCTAAATTTCTCAAAAACTATCCGCTTTTTGGAAAAAAGGTAAAGATAAAAATTGTAGCTTATATAATTCTACACAAAAAAGATTAACATAATTTTTTTCATACAATAAAGATTCAGAGAAAATCGTGCAAGAACTTCATAGTGGAGCATTTTTTGTCAACAAATCTATTAAAATATAACCCCCCTAAAAAATTTAGCCCCTCTGCGCACAATATTATGTGATGAATCGATTGATCAAAAATAGAGATGGATAGTCGACATCATTTCTTATGATTCCCGATTTTTAAACCCATCCGTTAAAAATATAAAATCAAATAGGTACTTGAAAAAATTGATCTCGAAAAATTGTGATTTTCAAGCAAATTTTGATCCAAAACTAACACATTAAAAAACAATATCCAAAACCGAGTTCACTCTTAAACCAAGATGGCGCAAACCCTGCAAAGGGTTGATGGTCGAAAACTTGGATTTAAGCTTTCTATAAAGTACTCTAACGATAACAAAAATAAAAATGTCTTCCCCAACGTTTTTTTAAATTCCCATAAGAGCTATGACTTAATATACTGGGCTCTAAATAATTAGTAGGTACATAACTGAATCCCTTCACATTTTAGAGAGAGTATGAATCGAACTTGAAATATAAAATTTGAAACTGAAAGTGATCTGTTGTTATTTATGCAGCTGCACAGCACCGGTTACCTCAAATACGACGACAGTGGGGATAACTTATTCGCCGTTTAGGATAAATTTCTCAGGTTTTCAATGTTAAATCAAAGCCCAAGCTACCACCAGTTTTCGACATTTGAATGGCATTCCTCCGTGTATCCTAGGGCAGGAAAAATCGAAAAACCTATTGACGTGAAGTGTTGCGTCACTTTAAACTTTCATTCTGCATGTGTTACACTGTTCAAAATTCTTGGGTATTTTTTAATACAGCCATTGAATTACAGCCGTATTCAATAGATAAAATATTACTTTTTAAGTTTCCGTAAATATTAAAGACATTTACTAATAACTATGTAATCACTTTCCAATAGATTAGTATTAAAATTGTTATTTGTAATTCCAAAAAAATTAAAAAGTAATCAAATGAAATAAAATGTAATCTTTTGGTATTAAAATTTTATAACTTAAATATACGCGTACAATTTTAATACAAATTGTATTAAAAGAATCGGGACGCGTGTATTCTTAATACAACAAGTTTTAAAATTTTAAAAATAAATAAATTGTTTGGCGCAACAGCTCGTGGAGAACCGGGGCCTAGTGACTTACAACTCTCAACCATTCCTGTGTGCGAGTTTTGTTGGCAGGAATGGAGAGGACCTACAGTTTTTTGCCGAGTCCGAACGGCTAAATGAGAAGCACTTTTTCATGACAAATAAACTCTTGGAGGGTTTGTCAGTTCCTTGCAAGAGGCAGTACCTCGGATAAAACATTTCTGTTTTTAGGTGGTACGACTGGGAATCGAACCCACGCATTTGGCATGACAGTCCTACGCACTAACCATCATGCCACGAGGTACTACATTTAAAATTTTACAAATTGTATTAAAAAGATTGGGACTCATGTCTCTTTAATACAATGGTGTTAAAATTTTATACAAATTGTATTAAAATTATCGGGACTCGTGTATTTTAATACAAAAGTATTAAAATTTAATACAAAAAAAGTATTAAAATCCAATACAAATCGTATTAAAATATCTAGATGCGTATACTTTTAATAGGTACAAGAGTATTAAAATCAAATACAATTTGTACTAAAACAGGAAGCCATTACAAGCAAGCATCAGCCATATTTAAAAACAAATATGAACCATATGTTTTCAATATCATAGTATTAAAATTTGATACAGATTGTATTAAAAAAGCAACAAAACAAAAGTGGCAACCCTTTTTCAGCTTAATAACATAAAATAGACACTTTAAATATGCATTACTTTGAAGGCACGTTGAAATATTTCGAGGTCAATATACAAATTAAGTAGTAGGTAGATACAATTATTTCAAACGCATTAAAATTTTAGTTCTTATAGCTATATGTGAAAAACAATAAATATAATAATGCCACCATTAATTGACTTAGAAGATAAATACTCTTACAAAAAAAGTCTTTCATTACTATTATTTTTGTAAAAGGATCTACAAATTAAATTTCAAGAAATAGAGTATTATATTATAATACCTTTGTATTATTATAATTTAATTAAGATTTCCTATTCCTCTGTAATATCTGATTTTATTAAGTTTCAATATATTTTGAATTAACTTCCAAGTTTTAATATTATTTGCAAAGTACATGTATTAAATTTAACTAAATTTGTGGTGTAGTAATACCTACAGTGGCGTATTTACCCTAAGGGCAATAAGGGCCATGGCCCGAGGCGGCACACTGCGAAGGGCGGCATATAAATTTGGATGCAAAATTTAAAATCCCTTTGCAAATTTCTATGGCAAAAGTAAAGCCTAGAGGCGCCAGGAAGAATATCATCAAAACGGTGTGAAAGAGGTAGAATAGGTACCAACGTATTTAACTTTATTTATTTTTGTAGAACGTTACATTGTCTACCATAGATACTTATATAATAACTTTCAATTGTACTAATCAGTCTTAGTGATATCAAAATAGGAACGCAACACACTAAATTCATACAATAGCGATAAGCCCAACTAAAAATATTAAAAGGCGTGTCTCACCAAATATAATCTCTGAACGCTCAGAGATTTTTTAAGTGCGACAAATGCAACAAAAAATCTCACCAGAGCACTGTGATTTGTTTCGGAGATCACAGAGTTGAAAACTTTTTTGATTAATTTCTCAATGTCCTTTATTACCCAAAACAGCTATTCGCTAAATTGCAATTCGAAAACGATAAATTGATAGAAAATAAAGGCGGAATGTTTAGACAAATGAAAATAAATTGAACTTGGTATTATTTTTCATTGATTGATTTCATAAAGTTTTGTGCTTTCACAATTAAATATTTAAAGTAAAGTTGAATCTTTTTCCAGAAGCTCAGTATGAGATTAACAAGTTTTTTTTTTACAATTGATAGGAGAATCTCCAGGGTAAGGGTTGAACAATCGAACAGCTAAGCACGTCCCTTATTTTGGCAAAATCAAATAATTTTGATATTCAAATTCGCATTTTATTTATTTTAAAATGCGCAATATTAATGCGAATTTCATTTTAAAAATTGAAAGAACAATTGAGCTACAAAACTCATTTATTCATATAAAATTAGTATGTATATAAAAAGCTACAATTTTGTGCACTAAAAGGATCATATTTTTCTTATTTTCGTTCGGTAACTTCATTCTTGTCTAGCAGAAACTTGTTTAAATATTCGGAAACTTTAGAGCTGCAACAGCACACTTTAAGTTTCAAATCAAATATTTCACTTTCAATTTTTGTTGATAACTTATGTATAATGCAGAGCAACGTTTGCCGGGTTAGTTAGTATCTGCATAGAAATTCAGAAGGAGGATACAAATTTGAAAGCATGTTATTTCTTTTCCATTAGCGCAGCACATTCGTGATGTTTCGTTCTGAAATGTTGGCGTATCGACTTCGTTATTTGCTTTCGTTCTTTGCTTGTTTGAAAGCTCGTAGATCTAAAATAAAATTCTTAGAACTTAATTTTATGTGCTTTATTTTCAATTTGTCATTTCATATGTTTATTATTTTAATTTTTTGTTTTACACAGTAGTAGTGTTAAATTTGAAGTTATCCATATTATTCGGCTATTATTCGAGGTAGGAGGGTGAAAAATACCTTACGCCCTATTCAAATATAAAATTTCATAAAAATCGTCCAGCCGTTTCGGAGGAGTTTGGTGATAAACACCGTGACACGAGATTTTTATATATTAGATTTTGACTATTTTATACTTTTTTGTCCTAATTTTTACCTATACATATGTATATTTTGCCCTTGTTCGCTTTTTTTCTGTTCGAAATTCATTATTTTTTTATAATAAACTGACATTACCTTTGTTTTAAATATCGACCAAAATGGTCAGTTTTTTTTGCCCAAACCCTGTTCCACACTTCAAAAATTGAGTTATTTTGGGCAAAAGAGAGTGCACGACAAAGAGTTAATCATTTCTTCGTGATAAATTCTAAAAAACTCTTTGCAAAATACTTAATCTTAAAACTTAAATGCTGTATTGAATTGAAACGTCAATACCAAACATACGATTGGTTTCTTAGAGTTATTTTTAAAGCTTTTTACATTGAAATTGTACATGTAAATAAGAAGTATCATATTGTAAAAGCTCTCTCGATTGACATTTTTAAGGTCTATTCTCATGAGGCACTCAAAAACGTATTAACCTGCAACTCACGGGTGGCTAAGCTATCCAAGTTTGATCATCTTCAGTTAAATACATTTCAACTGATACTGAACTTTCCTTCAACTTTTCGTGTAAACATACATTTGAAACTGCGTATTTAAAATATTACAATTAAACCGTTCAAAGTCCATGTTGGACTTTGTAAACACAATTAGAGTAGATATTAAATTCCTTCAATTATAATATGTCAGACTACCTATTATTACTATTTGCTCATATCCAAGTTTGTATTTAAACTCAAATAAACTATTGCACAATGTACCTACAGTTTAGGTGAACTGCAATAAATGTATTTTCTCTATCATTACAGAACCATTATACAATTAAATACTCTGTCCTTTGGACTTATCTCAATTGCATTCTAATTGCAAATTGCAATTTCAATGACCAAAATGTGCAATTAGACACTACATGAATATTAAATTATAAATAACACTGAAGCGTTTAGGGATAGAGAAAGCTATCATGATTCATGCAAAATATATTGCTTACATCATTCAAATCATGCAGACATACACATTAAGTCCTTCAGCATTATATTATGTCCTTCAGTAGACATTATGTTCACATGCATTAAATTGCATAATATATCTTCAATCAAGGGCCATTGAATTTTCTGAAGCCCATCTATATTAAATGGATATTATGTGCCTTTATAAAAACAGTAAGAGGTAACACTATGGGTCCAAACTCTTTGTTTATCTCTAAAAAAAATGATAGAAATAATGATCTCCCTTCATAGAGAACGTCATTCTTCAAAACCTATTCCGTGGTCATATTTGTATCCATGCCGGGTGACGCAAATCCAAATAACGTGCATGACCTCATGCAAATGTTTACAAAAAAAAAAATAACTTTTTGTGGGGGTTACACATTTTCTTCCCCATCTCAACTTTATAGATATTGAAAATATCTACATAAAACGTCTCAATCTAAATCCGAAGAAGATGCAGCCACAAAAAAAATATAATACCTCTCCTTTATGCTTTAGAGAGGAAAAAAAAAAAAAAGAAATGCACAAAGTCTCTTTATACTCATAAATTAAAGGATCACACACAAAAGGGTGAATCCCCAGCTATTTCTTTGCAAATATTCCATAATGGCTGCGGCACGGTGCGCATTGTGCAAGAATTTCTCATGGCCGTCGTCCTCACACTGGGAGAGAAATTTTTGTATCCTTTCTATTATTATTTTTCATTTTCCTTATGAAGTAATGATTATGATTGTTGTTTTTTTTTTTACTTTTTTCGAGTTCACCCCAAATTTTTATCCCGTATTTCATTTTTATTTATCCTGAGATTTAAAAGATTTACTGACTGTCAACAATTCTTCTATTTTTTTGGTCTGTTTACTTGAGAGTACTTTTTATTCAAAAATGGCGAAAATCCCGCCACATCCTCCATTGAAAAAAAAAATCTAAGACTCACTTAGGGTGGGAATGTGCTGAATGATGAATTTCTTCCTGGTTGGTCCTTGGTGTAGGTATAGGTATAGTGTGATAGAAGAAGGTCAAAATGACATTTATCATTGTTGGCACTCTAAGGGGTCCATTATGAGGAATGTAATAAGTTACGGTAGATCATCCCTTAGACTTATTATTATTTGTTATGCTTCAAGTTCTTCCCCACCTTTCATTGAAGCCGTTAAAAATTTAATTTAATTTTCCTTAGGTATCATAGTTCGCATATTTCAAGGATTTACATTATATTTTGTGGTGTGAGGTATATTTTCAAGTCCATTTCTTCCATGTACTTCTAAGTTAGGTATAGTTACATTTAATGTATCTGAATTGCTTTTAATTTGATATTTTATATATATTTTTTTAAGAGTGTGTTTGTGCAATTGTGTTCATACATATATGTATGTGTACCTATAATATTTCCCCCTTTCGTTACGGTTTAATTCAATAGAAGAACACACTCATTCTCATCTCAATATGAAGTGAAACCGTGAAATTTAATTTCGAATGCTCGCTTATTAATAATGACTTCATCTTTGCAAATGCGTCATAGGTTAGATATCTTTGCTAAACAAAGAAAAGAGTGAACAAAAAAAATTTATATATTCGAAACAGCTTGATGACAATTACACTTTATCTGTCAGAATGACATCTTTATATTGAATTTAATTTAATTCTTTTGAACTTCTTTATACCTTCTGATGTTTTGTTTTTTTTTCGGCATTCTCATTTTAACAAAAGAAGATTCAAAAGATTAAGAAATTTTTTTTTTGTTCTTAAAGGTTTTCATCATCAAGAAGCTATTTGTGTATGTAAATGATAATAAAAGGCAAAGCAGCTGCTTTTAAAATTGATTTTAAATTTTTAAGCAAAGAATTTATATGCAACTAAAATCTAATACATAGATACATAATTTTATTTAACCCAGTTTTCGTATGGGTTAAAAGACTTTTTGATTATAAAATCAAAAATTGTCTTGATTGTGGTATTTTTGATAATTCAAAACATTTGAGTTGAAATACCTGTTAGTTTTTGCAGAGCATATTGCTAATAAATTATAGGTTTATACGTTGAAAAGCCAGCTTCATTGTGGTACGTAGTTTTAAAGGGAGCAAATTCAATTATTATAACTTTTTTTTGTTAGTTCCGTTCTTAAAACCAACTCAAAATTCGTTCAGTGATATACAGTCTATGCTGAGAGATTCGTTTTCCTGATGTATGCTTAGTGTCGTCTGTCGTAGTCTGAGTTGTAATTTTAAATGGATTTTTTACCCATTTGATGTCTGAATTAGTATAAAGAAAATAATTTTATAAGTAATCCAGCGATCACAATGTGAATATAAACTCCAGCATGCTTCCTTGCAAAAATTTGTATATGTAAAACTGCAAAACATAAAACATTGTCCTTTTGTACACTTCTGTATAAGTTTTGTTGAACTTTCCTAAAATGTCTGCAACATACATTATGTAGCCAATTTTTCATCATTACTTCGAAATATAGTTTGCATAGATGAAGTTATACTCTTATTCAGTAGTAAAATTTTCAGCTTATCTCGAAATTCAACTAACCTGGAAAAAGCTATTTCCAAGGAATCCCGATGGATTTCAGTGTGAAAAAGAAGTGATCATTGGTGAATTATGCCACAGTACGCATATCTAAGGTATTATCTTTCGCAGGCTGCCAGAAATGAGAATTGCCAGAAGAAATTCAAGATGGCAGCCTTACTTGATCCCGTCCGCTGTATTACAACAACAACGAAGAAAACAAATACAGAAGGATAATTTAAACAACACTAAAAACCACGAAGGAATGTTGTTTGCATGATAAAATAATGTTAATAAACACTAAAAACTGTGTTTGCTATAATAAATAAGTAACAAATGAGCACATAACATACAGCAAATTATGACATTTAACGAGTGGGGGATTCACCATTTTCCACTGATTTTGATGGATGCGCAGAACTGAACAAAAATGAAAACGCTAATGATATTACCTTTAATACATATTTGTGTACTCTGGAATTATCCCATATCCAATTTTGATTGGAAAGGTTGAGTACGACTTTTCAAGCAATAAACAGTCTTCACAGCTTCACCAAGATTTTTTTTAATCAGTTTACATTGTACCACAATAACCCCTTTTTGCTGAACAATGAACAATGCACACTGATTACAAAATTAACGATGCACTTTTTTACTTCCTTTTAAGTTATTTACTGTTCACCTTACTAGAAATTATGCGGTTTGATTTTCTTATCAATTAAGTTGTATTTTACTGTTTTATTTGATTTAATTCAGAAAATAGAACAACCTGTGTTTTATTCAAATGGCATAAAAGTGACAAGGTATAGTTTTCAAAAAATTAAATTTAAGAATTTGCTCTCAAATTCGTGTTTTTTTTTTCTTTTTACTTCTTCATTTTCTTAAAACTATCTTAAGGCTAGACAAAAATTTATAAAAATTAGCCTTCTCCTACTTATCAATATCGTATAGCCAACTAACTGGCCATATTCGGGCACCTTTAATTAAACTAAAATAACTTAATGCTAATGCCTTTCGGCCTAGGAACTATCTATATTAATGTTAAAATTCGTAAAGGATTTATTTTCGCAGAATTTTAAAAAACTTTTAATCATTATCAATTTTAATTCTTATATAAAACTAACAAACTAAATAAAACAACATAAAAGCTATTTAAAACTATGTACAAATAGTAGGGGAGGCGACCGTAAGACTACCTAGCTCATCGCGGCTCTCAAAATGATCGTTCCCAATCGATAGTTTTTTTGAAAACATTTACAAAACTGCTGGTCGGACAAACCTTTGTAGGGAACTTTGGCCAGAATATGGCCACTTCCGGTACCGATTTTTGGTTACATGTTAAACTTTAGGGGCTGTGAACGATTTACTAGCCTATATGAAGGAAATTGCTTGTAGATTTTAAAACAATTGGTCGGACAGAAAAAATCCGGGAATAAATGCTTGTCCGACCAGTTCAAAAAACGATTTTTTATGTAAAAAAAACTCATCGCGGATCTTGGTAAAATTGGTATCAAATGAAAGCTAAGACTGTCCTCTTTACGAATTCACTTGTCAGACAAAGTTTTCTAGGGAATTACCACATGTCCGACTACTTTCAAAGAAAAATCTTTTTTTTTTTCGTTTTTTGTTTTACACTCAATAAGTAAAAACTCTACTTTAGTGATGTCAGACTAACATATAATTAGTATCAAACGACAGGTCTACTTGTCCTCTATGAAAAACAAAAAAAAAAACTGTCAAAATTTTATTTAAAATGTAAGTTTTGCCTCTATTATGATTTTTATTATTCATTGAAGGTAGGTTTTTCGACAAATTAGCTCAAAAAACAGTTATGTGTTTTTTTAATTAATTCCTTAAGCACTGGTTGACAATCTTACAAAGGAAAATGATTTATCATAATACATAAAAAAAATAAAAGTTAAAATCGATCAGTTTTTATCATTTATTAAACAAAATAAAAATAATTCAAACACTAGTTTACAAAATTTTGGGTAATGGTAGAGTCCTTAGAAAAATATATTTTCTAGTCTAATTTGGGTCACTGAACACGAAAATCAAAAAAAAATTTTTTCCAAAGAAGCGTTTTCGAGATATGCGCACAAATCATTTTCTCAACTATTTTTTAGATATTGCCATAAAGCTCGCTAACGGCTTAGCTAATTTCTGAATAATCTGATCTGTCTCCTTCCGACGATGTACTGCTTGTACAAATCGGACAAATTTTATAAGTAACCAGGCATTCAGAGTTTAAAAAACGAGTATTTTGAAAAATTTCTAGTTTTTGGTTGCTTCATATAGAAAGAAAAAAATGTTTACAATAATTTTAAGGACTCAAGTGAAATACAACTTTTTTAACAATGATTTGAGCTAAATTTTTTCAAAAAATGTAGAAGTTATTAAATAATTAGTGAAAGAAGGCAATTTATTTTGTTTTAATAAAAGTCATACTAATGTATATTAGGGTGTCTATTATTTCCCAAAATCATTTTTTTAAATCAGAACTCCCTAAAATCAAAATTCTATGCCCTAAAATAAAGTTTTTGACCAAACTAATTATTAGCTCGTAATACCTATACAATTTATTTAGTTTTAAGATTTGAATATCTCAAAAATGTGACGTGCCAGAGCAATTTCAAGGCCAGATTCTAACTCAGCGCATCAAAGGCCAAATACCATCAGAAAAGTAGGTTCATGTTAAAGACGAAAATTAAAATGATGCCACGTAAAGTATCTAGTAATAATAATAAAAAAAAAAAATATTTATATTTTGAATTAGAATTTGGGGTAATGGGGAGACTACGATAATTCAGGCACCAAGAAATTATAACGGTTTTTGTAGAACAGTTTAATACAAGCATTTTTTACTATAGAAGGGGGGTCTATCTCACTCCGTTTGGGCGGGAGGGGCAATTTCATAAAAACAGTACCAAAAATAACGGTAATACTTATAACAAAGTATTATACCTTTATTTAAAGCCAATACTCTGTCATATTAGCCAGTTTTGAATCAAGTGAAATCTATGCATGGTTTTTGAAAAAATGAATTTTAAACTCAAAATTTGCGAGAAAAAAGCATAAAAAATAGGTTTAAAGTGTAATTTCTAAAAACTGTTAAATTATATATCATTTTTTTCGGAAATTCGTTGCTATAATTAATTCTTAATCAAAAACTGAAAACTAGATGATTCTATGTCTTCTAGTTTTTGAGAAAATTGAAAATTACTAAATTAATGCTTTCAGACCTACAGACCGAACGGCTGGTCCGATTAACACAAGATTTGGTACTAGGTGCTAGGAACGTTAAATTTGTAATAAAGTACCAAAAACTAGGCTTTCGGGCAAAAACTGTGAAAAATGATAAGAAATGGTAAAGTTTGAATGGATATATTTCTGTCAATTTTCAAATAATATGGCTTTTTTAACATGTCATATTAAAGCCCTTAAACTCCAGTTTATTTTGTTCATGCATGTCTTGAGCGTATCTTTGCTCCGAAAAAAGTTAAGCGCAATTTACAAAAAAATCTAAAAATCTTTGATTTTTCGATTTTTTTGTATTGGTTTTGTTTACTTTTCCATTTCGATAGAAAAATTTAATTTGGCTTTCAAAAATTTTATATGTAAAATCGTCGAATTCGGCTTAGTTTTCAAGTTATACCAAAAATACTCAAAAGTGGCTTGTACACAAGTGTTAACATATAACATTATGTATTATTTATAAATATCTAGTATAAGCCGGTCTTACAATATATTATTTTTAGTGGATTATGTATTATAATTTAGCATGTTTTAACCTCATTTGTAACAAAGTGTCTTTAAATTGAATTTTTGCTTTCTATTTTTTATTTGTGTTAAGTCATTAAATAAAAGAATTGTCATATGAGGTTTCTTACTCTTATATATATTTTTTTTTGACGAGGGAAGGGATTTGACAGTTACTGGTCTATATTGTTGTTTTTGTCAATAGGTACAAATTCAGGTTGTTTTTGATCAAAAAATTACGTTATGAATTAGACAAATACTCAAAAAAAATGTATCTACGAAAAAAATGGTTTTAATAATTCAATTTTTTTCAAAAACTAAGGGACTTAAAAGAAATTGGTTTTCAAAATTCGACCAAGAATTAATAGGAGCACTGAAAAATAAAAATTTAATTTTTATATACATAACTACGGAAAGTTAAAAAAAATCAGTAGGTAGGTATACATTTTTTTTTCAACATTTTTTTTCAAAACTTTGAGTTTGAAAATGTTTTTTTCGAAAACTATTTACTCAAATAACTTAATTTAAAAACAGAATTTAAGAATGGCGTTTTGGCTTTCAAAAAAGATAAGTAAGTATATCAAAATATTGTAAGTGTTGTCGTTATTTTTTTATTATTTTTTTCCATTTCAAGTAATTTTCAAAACAAAATTGCCCCGCCCACCTAAATGGGCGGAAATACGAAGTGGCCCAATATCTTAAAATCATTCTTTTATAGTGTGCCAACAATGATTAAAATTATTTGCTTTTATCACAAAGTGCACAATCATGCTTCATATGGGCGCTAAGCCGCCTCACTACAGTAGGTAGTGAACACACACAATTTTATATAAAAACGTATTTTGTATAAAAATGTCGCGCAAACATTTTACATATCTACCTTGAGGGCTCTGAAGAAGTGTTTCTGTTTTTTGTTTAAACCTGAGTGAAAACATTCACATCGAACGAAATGTGCATTTTAGATCAATTTCACCCTTAGTAAGCTTTAGAAAACTCCCGCTCGAAAAAGTGAACAATTTCGAAAGAGTAAACAGACCTGGTTTTTATTACTTCACTATATCGAGCGTCTACTGTAAATACTTTAATTTCGCTTAAATTTACTTAAATTTGTTTGGAAAATATGTTATTGTTTTTTTTTTTTTAATGGAATTATTATATGTGTATTATATGACGTTCTTCGGGAAACTGTTACAATATATTTCCCAAGCTGCCCAAGGAACATAGTATTATACAATATAAAACTTAACTTTGAAATTATAACGTAAAATATACGATTATTTTGACAACTTTGGGGTGTCCAGTGAATGTAAAGCCCCATTTTAGGTGTCTGGGTTGCTTGAGAAATATTGTGAAATAGTTTTCCGAAGTGCATGAAACGTTAGCTTTGACACTAAAACGTAAACTAAAATATTTGTTTGAAAACGTCAAAGGTGTCTGGCTGACATTTGGTCCCTCTGTAGGTGGCTGGCAGCTTAGGAAATATATTTTAACAGTTTCCCGAAGAACATATATAAAATTCAGCTTTGATATTATAATGAAAATTTCACGATATTTTTTGGCACTATTAATGGTGTCTGGCTGTCATTGTGCCTCCATGTAGGTGTCTGGTAAGTTTCAAAATAAGTTCATCATAACTTTCCTAAACACATATCAAAAAACCAGCTTTGAAAAAAATAACGTAAATTTGCATCAATTTTATGTACTTTTAGCACTTAATAACTCCGAAACGCACCCATAGTGTGCATTCACAGAAAAAAATTCAGCTATGATAAAATGACGTATGTCTGGCGGCCCTGGGATCTTGGTCTATAAGTAAAATTTAATTTTCAATTTAAAATTAGATATTTTCTTGTATTTCAAAGAAAGAATTAACATAGAATTTGTATCTTTTAAAAATTGCTTAGGTACCTATACCTACCTTCTCAGCTTAAAAAAAAATTTGCCTGAATACCTACCTAGATTCTTTTCAAAAGTATTTTTATTTCATGGAATTTTCCTATTGCACCCCTCGAATGAATGATTTCATTTAATCGAAATATACACACACAATCATTTGTATATGATACACAAATAGGTATACCTACAGGCTTACAGCCTGTCCTATATACAAAAAATATCCCTTTTGCCAGTGTTTAAATGTTGAATCCCACTGTTCCATCAGTCGGTTATTTAGTAGCTCAACGTTAAGACGTGTATTTTCACTCAAGATAACCATTCATAGAGGCACTTTTTCTTGTATTTTTTTTTTTAAATAAAAAAACAAAAATAGATACATTCATACTTTCATTATAGATACACTTATGTACTTTGAGCTGGCTTTGTGCAAGTTTAGTGTTGACAGCTAGATATACCTACACCTACCAACAGTTTTAATTTTTCAAAGAAATTTACTTTTGATTAATTTGAGATAATAACCATTAAAAATAATAAACAGTGTATCTAATTTGAAATCGCACCAAATGTTAACAAAAGAAAATTTTAATGGCCGCCAAACTCCTCCTTTAAACCATTTTACCTCCCGCAGTTATAGGTACCCATCTTTCCGTTAACCTCCTACCTGTCTTGCAATCCATTTTGCACACAAAAGAAAAAAACAATTAATCTTTTCTTCAAAGAGAAGCAACAACAAAAAATTTCTAAAATCCACGCCCAAAGTGAATGTCATAATGACATAACTGCATAAGTTCAATGACTCACATGCAGATGTCACCATGCATCCCTTTCCATGACATGCACCACCACTCCAAACAACGAGTATCGAACTCGATTCCATATTCCTGTGGTGGGTTTTGCTATTTTTTTCAATGTCAGGGTTCGTATAAAAAATAGTGCAAGGTTCAAGTCTGAGCTTAAGAGTGTACTAAAACCTCGGTTTATTGACCATACAAAAAATTTATCTACCATTTCGGTTGATTTTTTTATGTGAGAACTAATTTTCTTTGGCTCGTTAAATTTATATCAACGCCAATGAGAGTAAGTAGGTGTTGTATCTTTTGCCAGTTTCCAAGCGATTTATGTAATAAACTGATGTAAAATGAATTTTTAGTAGGCAGCAAAGGCAGGTTATGCTGATGGGTAATAAAATCCGGAGAAATTAAATAATGCAGAGAGAGAGTGGCGCTGTTTTACGACCCTAACAAGTGGTTTAATCAATTAAAGAACATAACGAAATTTTACGACTTCGTCAAGCTTCTATTTTCTTTCCTGACAAAAGATTAGAAAACAAATGAACAAATTAAAATATCCATAAGATACGTTTGCTCTTGTTTCCGAGTAAAATATCCATAAAAACAAACAATAAAATGAATGAAACATTATTACCAGTCGCTTTAATATAAAGCTGCTGAATTCAATGAAACAAAACGTGGAGGTAACCGATACAACAACAGCAACAACAACAACAACAAAGTTGTGAGCATAAATTAGGATTTTGATTTTTACTGCTCGTAAAATGATCGTAAATGTCGTCGGTTACTGCAGCTAAAATCACCCATTTATACTTTGGTTCTTTTATGTTTGTTGTTGTTGTTTTTTTAGTATGAAAGAGTCAGTCCTGATGGTGAGGGCGACACGGGCTATAAACGAGTGTAGTAAGGTATATGAAGGAAAGGTAGAGTAAGTATTTAGTGTTTGGTGGCTGGGTATATAGGGTAGGATTGCAATGGCAATCATGATGGGACATGGGATATAATTGTGCACTTGAGAATGAGATGATTCTGTGGCAAATAGTGGTTTTTGCTGTGGGATAATACCTCGCTTCAGCTCCGCAGTCGAACCCATGGAAAGGGGAAACATGATACTTGTTTTTCTTGCTTTTGGGCGAACTGTGGGAGAGAATATCCTCCACACGAATGGTGGTTAAATAAATGGCGGTATAGGTACCTATAAGAAGGTTGGATGGGTATAGTAAGTGAGTTTTGGGAAGGCATCAGGTAGGTATGGGTGAACCTACCTGTTTTCATTATTTAAGAACTCCAAAAAGAAACCAGAAAGCGCAATAAAGTTTCTCTTTGATGATTATTATTTGTTCGAAATATTTTTTTCTTGTTTATGAAAAGGAAAGCAATTGCTTTTGATATGGTCGATAATAATTGTTTAGTGGAAATTAATTAAATTGGATGAAGTTAAGGCTTGGAATTTGCAGTTAAACAGGTTTTTTTTGGAAGATGGTACTTTCATATTTTGTTTATTTCTTTTATCATGAAGAAGATACCTATGCCTACCTTAGTTATTAATTTTAAAGATCTGCGAGAGATTGATACTTTAAAACTTGACCGGTTAGGCCCTTTTGCGTCCCTGATTATTTCGAACGTCACGTCACGACGTCTTCTCTGTTTGGTTGAAATGTTTGATATAGACATGAGTACCTACATTTGTTTAAATTTCATTGGGTTGTAATTTTTGTCTTAATTCTCAACACAAGTAAATCAAAACATTAAGGTGCCAGTTAAGGCTTTCATTGAAACTCATCATTGAAGTTTGCAGTGTTTAATTTTCAGACTTCTAGAAAGAACAATCGCACCTAATAATCACTGATTTAACTTCAATAACGTTTGAGATCAAGTTCAAGTTCAAGATAAGTACACAAGCATTATTGCATTAACCCTCAAGTGCTAATACAACTTGCTTACAATTATTCTTCAAGTACGTAGGTATAGTTAGGACCTATGGCCTAAAATGTAGGTACAGAATTTTGAAAGTTTCTAGTTCTTATACAGGTCAGTTTGTGCTGGAGCACGACAGAAAAAAGCCTTGCAATTATACGTATAGAAATAGTAGGTATTTTAAAATAAAATTTTGTAGAAAATAGATTATTGTTTTTTTCAATAAACTAGGTAAGCGTTTATAAGTAAGAAGTTTTTATCTGTAATTCAATGTGAAAGTTTGTCCAATTTTTTGGTATTTAACTCAATATTGCATCAGGTTTATTAAATTGCTTCAAATGGAGAAAACGTCACATCATGGTCTTGGGAAAAATGGCATAGTGATACCATTTTTGATAACCTAATTCAACATTTCTAGTTTATTTTTATGCAAAAGTGGTAAGTCGATAACCAGCAACACTTAAGGAATCACTTCTTACCACTCGGCCGTAAAAATGACTTAGAAGAAAGAAATGGGTTGGCTGAAGGCTTCCACTGCATTTGGAGGAATGAACATTTGTTTTTAATTTCTTTTTAGGAAAACCAAGTGAAGCATGAAAAACAAGCGAAATTGATTATTCTATGCTGAAAACATAACACAGTAATTGACCCTTTACTAACTCAGTTGGGCCATTTTCTTCATTGTGCCATTTTAGGCCAGGTTCCCCCAGTCGGGTAGGACCTCTTAACACAGACTCTGAATTCAGACCATACATGGTACTCTAATATTTGTATCATATACTTACTTAGGTATGTTCTGATATCTTCCAAAATGAAAAATTGCTCAAAAAATCAGACTAAAAGAACTTCAAAGGTTTAAAACGAGTTCATAGAACGAAAAGGAACTTATAACGAGATATTTGAATTCAAATATTCTTTTTATCTGAAATACATTTAACCATCATTTTAAGACTTACGAGGGCTCACAGAAATCCAATGGCACATACAGTGGGGGTCATGGTGTCATGAGTCTCCTTCGTCGAAAACTCAAAGAGCTATGCAAAAACTTGTAAGAAAAACAAGAAATATTTACAATTTGAAAATGTGATTTCAAAAATGTTCTATTTATAGCTTTGGAATTGCCTTTTCAGTAATTTTATGGAGCAATTACCTTTTCTCCCATAATGCTCTTATCAAGCTTATATGTAAAATTGGTTTCATACCTAATTTGTCTTTGTCTCGTCTTATGGCGTGACTGCGCCATATAAAATTGGTTTCATACCTAATATGTCTTCGTCTCTGTCAATTTCTTGCGTTAATAATAGGTGTTTTGGTGAAAATAGTATTTTAGCTACATATAAGTAGTTTACAATAATTTCATACAACTATGCGATGCCCAATACCCGTAAAACAAATAAGATTTTGGATAAAATATTTGCGCTGGTTGTTTTGAAGACTCACAACAAAAACAAAAAATACAAATGGATGCAGTATTTCCTTATAGTGGTCAGTGGTCTCACGAATCTTATACTGCATTTTAAAACACTTTTTAAGGATGTGGGCGTGCTAATAACAAATAAAAAGCTGCCCTCCGAGGTTCGCCATATTGCCCACAAATAAGGCATTATGGTTTTTTAAAGCTATTTTTAAATTAATTTAATTCTTGTTAAAAACTTGAATTGCTATCCATTTTATGTTATATGTTTTGATTTAAAAAAAAAAAAAATAATAAAAATTTTTGATTGAATTAAAAAATTTTGGTCCGTGCAAAAGGCCACAGAGAGAATAGGCCCAGAGGTTGAAATATTTAATTCATGAAATAATAAAATTGAGTATCGACGCAGAATTGTACCCTCTATAGCATATCCAAAGTCCCCCAAAATTCCCGCATTGGCTTTTTGTGCAGGTGCATCTGAAGAGATGAAGAAGGGAAAAAGTCAATCAAACTAAAATATTTATTTTTCTACAGCCAAATCATATGATACATGTTCCAAGGATACCTTTTACTCAGAACCTAATAAGACTAAAATCCAAAGCGATACAACTGCCCACAAAAAAGTTATTTTGAAAACTCTATTATACCATTTAAAAGAAGATTAAAAACTAATATTTTCTTGCTGTACCACCTTAAGTTCCTGACGTGAACTATTTATGAAATTAATTTTTAGAGGAACAAAAAATTTGTAACCGCTTTTGTGAAAAGCTTCAGATCTTAAGGTAGGTATAAGCCACTCTGCTTATGAGGGGACAATTTGCAATACACCAACCAAGTTCAATGGCAATACACGTATTTTACATGGCCCAACTCAGGTGATTTTAAACCCCCTGCCCTCTCTAATTACTGTACCAATCAAGTAAGAAACTTCAAATTCATGGTTTTTACGAATAAGCTAGTTAGTTTTAGGCACCTCACCAATTAAAATTTTTTTTTAAATTTTAGTGGCTCCTGAGATAAAGGACTTCAAAAATCGGTATACCCGTAATTTATTGACTCAACACTCACCAAAAGGTCATCAATATTATGGAGCATTTCCTCTGACACCGTAGAATCTTGAAATTTCTACAACGGTAGATATTTTAAAGGTATGGCATTCTAGAGAACAAACTCAAAGTTGACCATTTAGGGGACGTAGTACCCAGGCGTGGATCCAGGAATTCAGTTTGACCCCTCAAACTCATGAAATTTTAAGATCAATAAGAACTGCTTACCAAAGGTCCATCTTAATCATGGCTACAAGCCACTCGAAGGCATGATCATGGACAAGCTTAAGACTTAATCGGACTCCCGCTTATATGTAGTTTGAGCTAGAAACTGTATTCATCAACAAGATTTAACTTCATTTCATACTTTTCGGACACTGATGAGAATAAGATAAACATTAAAGATTGGAAGCGAAATTGACGAGAAAACCGTTCTTTTGAAAACTTTTGAGCAATTTACAAAGAATAGTTGACAGTAATGGATTACACATTACATATACATACATAGGTAGGTACATAAATGTAAAACTAAAAAAAAAATCAAAAGGGGTAATTCAAGTATCAAGTACCAATTTGAGATGATAGAAATAAAATTGCAAAAATATGGTGGATTCCATACCGAAAAGGAAAAAACTGCTATCAAAGCAAAAAGGAGGGTATTTTCTTATTATGTAATATTATTAAAAAAACTTGCTTGTAACCCAAACAAAATAATTATTTCAATTTAACAATATTTACACAAGAAAACTAGATATATGATCATACAAGGCCGTAGCCAGACAATTATTTCGGAGGGGGATATAATTTTTCGAAAAAATATTTCACCATTTAAGCTGAGTTAACAGTTCTCTTGAGTAAAAAATAAAAGTTGGTCGTGAAAAAAAATTATACTCAAAAAAAAAAAAAAATGTCCGTGCTGTAAACGATTTTCTTATTTTAAAGCAAAATACAAATTCCAAACACATTCTTTGCGCGAAAATAGATACGTCGCTATAAAGTCTAGTTTACAGTTCCTGTGCGAAAATCTATGCAAATATTTTTGCATGTCAAGAATAATTGAGGTGAAATACAAAATTACTTTTTTGAATGATTCGCTTATACATAGATTCATGCAAAAAGGAACCAATGCTGTCATAGAACTACCAAGCCATTGGGCAATTGTGTCGCGTGAGATAAAGTGTGGTGAATAAAAAATATGTACACTTCCAAAAAAAAAAATATATTCACCTCACAGCATTACTTCCATGCAAATTGTTTTTGCATCCAAAATGTATTGTTTTCCATTTTTAGGCCTATAATTTGTTAATAAGGAGTTAATTAATGACTCAATGGGTGGCCTAAGCAAAGGCAAACATTTTAAGTCTAAAATATTATACAAAATTGAGCACAGAATATATGAACAAATATTTAAGAAATTTGATTTTTCTTTTGCATGGGAACTGTAAACTTTACTTAAACGTCAAACATTTAATTTCGTACCCAAAACTCACTCCTATGAGAGTTATATTAACTTTTTCAGTGTTAGTCTCAATTTGTTGATGAGCTGACAATAACTCCAACCCTAAAAGTTTATCTTCATCGGTAGAATCTCTTTAGTTTATGTTTTTAGACGTTTCACTGTCGAAAAAGTTCTTTCCGATGTGCATGTTAAGACCGTTGGAGTCGCCAAAAGTTTAAGGAGCTTGTGTATGTGAATCATTTTTGAAGTTTTTTTCTTTAAATTTTTGCCAAGAATTGAGGGAATCAGAATACATGAATCTTATTTTAAGCTGGCTTAAGAAAACATGATTGTAGAAAGGTTCCTTTATTCATTAAAAATTATGTAAATAGTGAGCTTAATTAAATTAAATTAATTAATAACTAGGTATCGCAAAAATTTGAGTACAAATTTCATACTCAAATGGAAAAGTATTATTTACAAATGTCTTTCTCAAAAAATTTCGGGGGGCGGGGATCAAACCCCTGTGATCACCCCCTGGCTACGGCCTTGTGATCATATTAATTCAAAACTGTACTTGATTTCAAAGAATTAGAATGGTTTAAATAAGCTGTGGATGAAGTTAGCACCGCCATTTTTGATTTTCAAAAAAAAAAGTTGGGCTGTGTTCTGCACAACTTGTGCTCCCGAGTGTCGTAATTATTAAAAACAAATCGTGAACAAAAATTGTTTCTTTTTAAACCCTTTACAAGATCCACAATACACATTTTGAATATAAAAAAAAATCCGACACCCCTTATATGTACTAGTTTTTGGCCTAAAAGTTGCAATCATTAGATTTTTCTTTATCTTTTCGGCACATGACAGCTCAAAATGAGCACAAAACAGCATTCACTTTTAAGAAATTGCGAAATTTCGAAAAAAATCATTCATAAAATGTGCATATTTGCAATTTTTTTTTAAATTTACGGCCCAAGTTGATCGCAATACAGCAAAGCGAAAATGGCGGTGCCAATTTCACGCTACAGCCCTTTGCATTTTATTTTTGTCCATTCACGTTGCAATTTTTCGAATTTTATTTGTATTTCTTTGGTGCCTAGCAGCATAATCTGAGTACAAAATAACACAACTTTCTTTTTTAAGAAATATTGAAATTAAAAAAAAAATTATTCGCAAAATTTGCAAATTTGCGGCACAAGGCAGCACAAAATGAGCGCAATACAGCACAATTTTACTCTCGAAAATCAAAAATGGCGGCGCTTACTTTACACACAGGCACATTAAGAAAAGAAAACATCCAAGTAATATTTTTAGAAAATTTAAAATAATCAATTTACATACCTAGGTAGATCTTCTGCTATAAAATTTTCAAAAAAAGAATGCAACCTATTTTGATACCTTTTGATCGGTGCATCCACAACAAAATGTCTGTGACACCCAAAACTATTTTCTTTTCGGTTGAAAATAAAACAGAGTTTAATAAATAGAATGTTTTAATGCTTTGATAACTTACATCACACAGTTACCACCGCAGATGAAAACCATGGGTTCCTGAAAAACTTAAGAGTTATTTTTCTCATTTTCGATTTGGAGTTATAACGGTTTTAATGATTTAGGGTCCCGTTTCCTTTAACTAGCTAAATCTTTGTCAAACTACGGCAGAGTCTTATTTTTTGCGTAAGGTCATGTTTTTCGTATAAAAAATATGGAATAACCCAAAATTTTTCTCTGTCCTATAATTTCTTGAATAATCAGTAAAGATTGCTCGTGTTTGTTGTTTTCACTGGAGCTCTGGGGGGGGGGGGGGTCATGACCCCTATGACCCCCCCCCCCTTGGATCCACCACTGGTAGGTAGTACCTGCCCATTTTCGCTAAAGTGTTAAATATATTAAGCTTTTCCACATTTGCCAAAGTAGTGTAGCTTGTAATGAAAGTAAGGTAAAAACTACAAACTTGAGATATTGTATTATAAAGGCTTGACATCAACCCACTTTTAAAGAATCTAGTATGATAATAATTTAATAAAATGTTAGATTAGAACTACAGTGCATTGAAAAATTGAAAATTTGAGTATTTTGTTCAAGAGGAATGGCAATCCACCCAGAATGAAATTACACCAAAAACATAAATAAAAAAAAGAGTCGCTCAAAAAATCTGTGTACAACAAATCAGCCATGAAAAATAATGACGTCTTGTAAAACATAAAGTTCTAAGCTTATAAAGGTTTAATGTAATATATTTTAAGTAGAATAGTTAACATCTAAATAACTGCTAGTTATAAGAAAAATTTTTGTTGTCATGATCATAATCACTTAAATGTGTTAGGTTAACTTGGCAAAAATTATGTTCAGTCCATTAATGATAATGTGTGTGTACCTACATACATACATAATATATATGAATGTACACCGAGAAAAAAAACAACGTAAAATCAACGGAAACAACTTTGATTTAAATATTTTTCGGAACGATTTGGCTTCGAAGACGAAAATTTTTAATTCAAAGTAGCAATGACATCAATTCAAAGTGTTTCCCTCTTTTAAAACAAATATGATTTAACTATTTTTTCTCTTCATTTGAGATGTCATCATCGTTGATTTGAATTCATCCATCTTTAAAACAATATGTATCTACTTCGATTAAACTACAAGCATCGTTGATTGAAATACATACAAATTTTAAAATACTTTTTTAAAACTTTAATTCAACTTCGTCCAGTTATTGATTTAAAATAAAATGGAAACTAATTCTACTAAACAAATGACAAAAATAAATATGAGAAAAGTAATATTTTTTTTTTTTTTGATTAAATGTAAGTGAATTTTGAGTGCGCGTTTATTTTGCTCACAAATGTTTTGTAGATACTTCGTGATATTACGAAGCGCTCTCGAAATTCTATATATTAAGCTTAGATATAAATTAAAAAGTGATTAAAAAATCTGACTTTTACGTTGGCCTAACTATGCAACACTTTGAAAGTACGTGCAAGGAAATTTGAAATTCGATTTCGAAAAATACTAGCATCCTGCACTTTGAAACTACGTTGAGTGTACTTTAAATGTTCGAAAAGTTGATTTCAATGTAAAATCGAATAGGTTTCGCTTTGAAACTAAGTTGGCTTTGTTAAATCTACGTTGCCTATTTAAATCAACAGGTTTTCAACTTGAAATTAAATATGATTTATTGAATATTATTCAACTTTAAATCAAATATTTTCTATTAGATTTTAAATTGCATTTTTTCCCTCAGTGTACAATGTACATACATGCACATGCACATACTATGTTCCACCTTACAACTCTGGAAACCCCGATTAAAATATAAAGTTCTCTTTTAAATTATTGGTGAAACATACTTTTCAAAGTGAACAGCCATGAAAATTTTTCAGGATATTTTTCAGTTGGTAAAAGGTTTTTGAAAAAAGCCGCAGGTGTTCATTAGGTATTCAAAATATTTTTTAGATTTTTTTTTGTAAATTTATCAAAGTCAATTTAATTAGGACATTGTACGATTAAAAAAAATTTAGGTTGAATTAATAATTTCCTTCTCAAACTGTTGATTTTATAATTTTATCGATTTAAATTCTGGTGCTGGTTCCATGAAGTTCTATTCTATAACCTTCTTATATGAAATTTTATATCAAATTTGACTTTTCGCATCTTTGATTTTTGTCATGTTTCATCGAAGAATCAGATCAAATAAAAAAATAATAACTATTAATTTTAAGCAAAATAATTTATTATTTGCCTTTCAACTTCTCAAGTTACAAAGTTCATTCTCTAATTGATATGCTGGGCTTAAGCTTGTTGATGATACACATTTAATTCATGTTTAATTAAAACTTTGATCTCACGTGTTATCTACAATATAGATCAACACAAAAATATGATTGGAACATATCCCAGCGGTATAGTTTCAACAAACTGAAAAGCAATGTTTGAAACATCAAAAAGCTGGATCATATAGGAAAATTATCAATCGCTATTATTCATATATGGGTGCACCGAGAAATGCAAGTTTTTGTATGGGCTAAATATTGTAGCACTGATAGTTATTACTTGAGGAACAAAACCTCTTTTAAAATTATATACATACATGCATGTAAGGTAGGTGCTTCCGTAGTAACCTTCTCACTCAGACACGACTATTATGTTACAAAGTTTTCTCAAGACAAAACTTTAATTTCTTTTCTTTCGTTATTATTTATTGTTAGTTCTATGAAGGCATTGTGTCCTTGAAACAAGGAAACGTCTTAAAGATACTTCTAATTGACTCCGATTTTCCGTCTCAATGAACACATTTTTAACAGTTTACATAACCAACAAAAATATCACTTGAGCATTTTTTTCCAATTCAAAAGATTTTTTTTATATTTCCTTTTTTTTTGGCCTTGTTTACAAGATTGTCTTTTAGCGTACATATACACGACCTATAATAGACAATCCTCATTATCCTTAATTTAATGGCTGTGTAATAAATGTGGGATTTTAGGAACACCAACAAAGTGATGTAGAATTATGACTTCGTGAAGGACAAAACCAAAATAATTCATAAATCATAAAAAAAAGATATAATTTTTTATACCTCTATACTCATGGTAGTTTTTGTTGTTGTTTATCGAATGTCCTTAAAAATTATATGATTTTTTTTACCACATTGAGAAAGTTGGCAATTTATACGTTGCTGTTGATGTACACTTAGTGTTGTCATGGACCTTGTTATCTCCTTGAGATTATAAAAAACGACAAAAAAACTCTTAGAGAAGATCCTTCATTCGATTTAAACCAATATATTTTATTTCCAATGTCATAAGGATTTATGTGTGGGTAAAGGTAGACTTTGGGCCCAGTACAGACACAACAAAAAAAATCATATTTTTCCTGGTCATTGTTTTCCCTTTGGTGTTGCATCAGGGGCTGTAATAAATCATAAAATTTTTGAAGATCGCTTTCGCTCGTTACACGGTGTGGCATGGCAATTTTGTTTTCCAGGTTAGGGCGCATTATTGTCACGCCATTTAGGAGTCCTGTTCCTGGATTATTTTGTTGCTATTTTACTGAAAATTTGTTTCTATCAAGCTATGTATGTATATGTGTGCCTATTTGAATTTTTAGTTTTGTCGGCTTGCTTGCAAAATAGACAGTTGTTTTTGTCCTTGTTTTGTTTTGAATTTGTGAGCCTTTTTCTAGTTATTGTTGCTCAAAAAAACCAGGATGCGGTATGGTGCATCTGATAACAAACCACCAGAGAAGGAGAAAACTTTCTATTTTTGGTACATTTAAGAGAATATATTAGTTTGTGTTGGTGCGATTGCATGTCCTGAAATATTATTTATTGTCAGTATTGGTGGCCATTTATAATCTAGCGCCTGCAAAAGTGGCAAAGGGGCAATTCATAATTTGGCTCTGTTTGTGTTTTTGATCCTTTTGTTAGGCAATAAAAGAAAATAAGGTGAAAATTGTCTTTTATCCTTGAATAGGTCTGTCAACAGGGTTGTGCCTTTTACAACAGCTGTTGTTAAGATCTTCATAGTTTAAGAGCTATATGAATAATTATGTCACTGTTTTATAATTTAATTCAAAAGCCAAAGGGTTATCTATTTTATTTCCAGCCAGAATTTCCCATTATGATGGTGGCACAACGTTAATGCATTTGGTTGAGCACTCATTATTTTTGATTTCTCCCATTTGAAGATGCACAAAAGGGATGCTTGTTTGAAATTTTGTGGGAACATATGTTATGCGGTTACACATGATTTCCTTTTTGCTGCGCCAGCCATCTTGGTTACTTTACTTATATTTCGGATGTATATCCATGTAAATGTGTTATCCTTCATTATAAGTTGTCATTTTATTTAAAAGAAAACTAAGATGAATAGGTTTTGGTTGTTGGCTACGCCTCAATTATAATGACATGTGGTTGGAGAGCGCTGAGTAAATTCACATATTTTAAACATTAATCTCTATCAGAAGTTGTACCTACTCGTATAGTTTTTTTTTTTTTTCCAAATTATGGTGAAATATGGAAAAGTATTAAATTGCAGTTATTGGATAACAGTTTGTGCTTGTAGGTAGTATCTATGCATATGTAAGCAAAATGCATCTTAGTTGGAAACATCTATTTTTGATGTAAGAATATGTGTCTTTTCGGAATGAAAGGTGTTACCAAAAACAGAAATCTATGTACAATGCTTTAATTTAAAATCGTATTTTGAGAGAATATAATCCTTAAATCATTATCAAGGAATAGATATGACCATTCATAGAGTCATTATATTTGATTAAAAATAGGCAATTGGACTCAATGTGTATTACCAATTTACTACTTACAATTTATTGTTAAGAGATCATGAGAAAAAAAAGTGAAATCTTCCTTTTTTAATATGTAAAATCTAATATTTATTTAAAATATTTCAAACCTGCACTAGTAGGCCATTGAATAGACCGGAAAATGAGGGGTATAAGGGAACAATTTCCTGTAAGGGTTTTTGTTATTGAATTATGGTTTTTTTGGCCTAAAACAGGCTTAAAACCGGTAATGCTTTACTAAATTCAACAATGCGTTTCTGAGAGGATGCTTACCTAATAACTTTAGTACAAGCATTTATAAAACTACTGGTCGGACAAGCTTTATCAAGTTACAATATCAGGTGACACTTGTCAGATTGTCTTTTTGGCTTAGTAATATGAGCAGCTTCTATAAATAGGATATCAAACGAAAGCTAAGACTGTCCTCTACACGATACATATGGTGGGACAGGCATTTAATCCTATGCGACGAGTTCAACCAATTTTATTAAAAATGGTCTTTTTTAACATTGGAGATAACTGAGTAAAATCCTATCAAATAGCTTAATTGAAAAATTGATAAAAATCACATCAAATGGCAAAGAAAGTACCCTTAACCACTTGTTTTCATTTTAAATCAAAATATTAACAAAATCCATAATTTTACAAAAGTGATCGGATTCATGGCAAAAACCGAAAAAAGTCGGTCCGACTACCTATATTAAAATAAAATCTTCAAAGTCTTCACTATCATGTAGAGGAACATTTTAGTTTAACTAAGTTACCACATTTATAGAAGTTGCTTATATTTATATTAAAGGTACACTTTATCAAAAATTCAACCAGAAAATGTAATTTTCTAACCATAGCCACCACATAGAGCCTGCTCGACCAGTAGTTTTGTAATATTTTGAACTAAAGCTATTGGTGGCATCCTTTTTTGTGTGGCCGCAATGAGAAAGGTAATCTTACGGTCAGCTCCCGGAATATACACTTGTTACTCTCCAAGATATCATAGGTTTATGTTAGTCGTCACCATTTGTTAACTATTTTTGAGGTTATGTGATAAAACAATATTCACTAGTCAAAAAAATTGAAGGAACAAAAATTTATTTTCAATGTTTGTTAGTTTTTTTTGACTATACTGCCGTGTTAAAAAAAAAAAAACGTATCTGTATATTTTTGACATTTCGATATAAACTCATTTTTCTGTTTTTTTTCATCTTTTTCGTTTTGTTGGTGAATCCTTTTCTGTCGAATCTAAGAGTAAATATTTTTTTTTCGTTGATTATTTGTCAGATATACAAATACTTTACTTTTTTAAAGTACCAATACGTCAATTTTTCTTAAAAACAGCATTTTTTATAATTGGCGCGCACTCAAGGAGTTATAAATACGCTTAAGATGTTTTCACACAGTGCGAGCGTTTATGAAATAGAGGGAGAATAGAAAAGGAGATTTCGATGTACATTTGTCTTAAATATCTGGATGTTGAAATGAGAAGGAAAATCAGAGTTGGGTAAGGAATTCCACATTCGTGTGGTACGGCTAAGGAAAGAAACTCTATAGTTGACGGTACGTTCAAAGTTAGGCTCAAGTAGGGTATACTGATGAGCATTCCTAGCAGTGTGGGTATTACGCTGAAATTGTTAAAAGGCAGGAATGCATCTAGCTACTTCAACAGAGCAACGTTTGAAAAAGTAGCGATAAAACAGTGATAAGCAAGAAACATTTCGACGGTGTTCCGACGAAACAAATTTATCCGAGATTGATATGTCACCTGTTAGTTTTAATGCTTTAACGACTGGAGACAACTTTAGGTTTTGGATGCACGATTATTAATACCCCACTTGACAATACTGTTTAAATCTGAATTTAATAAGTTCAACATATTCTGCCGTTGCTGCTAGCTCCACGATTGAAGAAGTTTGAATCTGGGAAGGAGTATAAAAAGCTAAGGGTGCTGTCATCAGCGAAGCAGTTTCAGATAGAAGATCATTGATGAAAATAAGAAAAAGTGTTGGAGACAATATAGAGCCTTGGGGCATACCAGCAATAATTTTGTGAACTTCAGACTTGAAACCGTCCAAAACAACTTGGATTTGGATTGAACGGTCAGAAAGGTAATTACTAATCCAGCGAAGAAGTGATTCGTTGATACCAAAAGCATGCATTTTCGATAAATGAGCTTGATGCCAAACTCTATCAAATGCTTTACAAATATCGAGTGCAACTATTTTGCTTTCTCCAAAACTATGCAATGATTGATTCCACTTTTCTGTTGGAAAAAGCTATCAAATCACCAATGGATCTGTTGCAATGACAGCCGTACTAATGCGGTCACTAAGAAGCTTTCGTTGTTCAAGATATTTCATAAGCTGACGACTGATCAGCGTTTCCATGACCTTGGAAAGAAAGCATGGTTCTTTTACCGAACGTAATTTTTCTTAAATGTTTTTAACCATTAAAAAAGCAAGTTTTTATTTTTAAAGAATAAAATAGTTAACACATCAAAGATGCCAAAACTGACCCTAACTCAAAACATCCAAAAAGCGAGATACGTTCTTTCTTCTTAACACGGCAGTATATCTTTGTGATGGGTGGTCGTATTGAGTTGAAACAAAAAGCATTCTACAGATTTATGTTTGTTTCAAGATTTGTTTGCAAAATTACTTTCTTGAAGTACCGTTATTGCGTTATTTCAAGAAATGACACGAGCCATACAAATATTTTTTTCTTTCTGACGTCAATATTAGCTGGGATATTGGTAATCAAAGTTAAATGTATTTTAACTTGCGATATAGGTACTAAAAGGCAAGTTTTGGATTCGTGCAAAAATAAATTTTTATATAACAATCAAACATGATATTACGATGATAGAAATAACCGAAAAAGTGGGTGGCACAATTCTGTCTGTCTGTCTGTCGGTCTGTTCGTCTACAGCCTAAACGGCTCGATCGATTTTCTTCAAACTTGGTACATAGTGGTTTTTGGTGATTATGCCCACACGTTTTTTTCATTTTTTTTTAGAACCAAAAATAACGGTAGGCCTACCTGCCATACAATTTTTAAGCAATTTTACATAATCTTATTTTTCTCAGAAACGGCTCAACAACTTTTCTTAAAAAAAATCATAAAATTTATTTTAGTAAAGGCTTTATTTGGGTGGGAAGCCATCTTTCAAAAATGGTCATTAATGGTACCTCCCAAGCAACCATTTTTTTAATTTTTGATTTTCTTCAAAACAGTACGACCGATTTCAATTTTTTTTTATACAGAAGCTTCCAGAAAATCTAAATAGTTTTGTTTACTACAATTTTTGAAAAAATATTTTTTGGATTTTTAAAAAAATGTTTAAAAATTTTGTTTGGAAAATCCAATATTTCGAAAACAATATGATCCATTTGTTTGAAACTCGATATTTAAGAGTTTTTTAGTATTCTCTAAAATATTTGTATAAAAAATTTTGCATTTATGAAAAAATAACGGTACCTTCCATACAAAAGTTAAAAAACCGCAATGGAAAATATTTTTTTTCTCAAAAACGACTCCTACGATTTTGATTAAACTTTTTTCATATACCTACTAAAATTAGTATGATCAAAAATTATAAAATTTTACACTTAGCAACTATTAATAGTAGGTACCTGTCATGGAACGTATTTTTCTATTTTGAATTTTTTCGTTATCGGCTAAACGGATTTAGATGATTTTTTATATACAAATTTCAGATAAGATTTTCAAAAAAAAATGTTTTAAGATTTTTAAAAAAAGTTTAATTTTTTTTTTGAAAATTCGATATCTCAAAAACGGGTTGACAATATTTTTTCAAATTTTGTTTTTATATAAATATATACTTAAGATGTGCATACCAAAATTTAATAATTTAAAAACCGCTCCAACGATTTTAAATGTTTTTTTCCCCATACAAACTTATTCAAACAAGAATTAAGATGGCATTCTTTTTTTTCACCTCAAGCCAATTTTAATGTCGTATTTCATGCTTCTCTACATTTTTCTCTCATGGTTTCCATGTTCTTACATACAATTTTTTCAAACCCGCAGTGTCTTGAACATAAGAGCAAGTACGTGCGACCCAGTCGTGCATTTTATTTCATTCCAATTCAGATGTGAGATGTAAGACTCTGAATTAATTTGCAAGATTTCGTACCCAACCCCATTTTGCAAGGTTTACAATTTCGGAATTCACTAATCAGTACTTTGTTATTATTTTTTTTTATTTTTTTTGTCAGAAGAAATTTCGAAATTAATTGATATTTTATTAAAATCTATTTTTTATATATGTACATATATATATATGTAAAACTGATAGCCAGAATGCGTTTGCTGGGAATTGTTTATAAATAAGCTGAATTAGTTTGGGGACTTCGAAGTCAATAGGGTATCTAAAAACACCCAAGTCAACCAAACCAAAAACGAAAATAATATTTCTGTACTTACCTATAGACTGAGAGCCAACGATATAGAAAGTCAAGTCATTTTCGTAAAGTTGTAATTTATATCAATAATAGCCATTGAGGTGTTGAACCAATAATCGTTTTTCTGCCTACAAATACGGGTCGAACAGGTGTAAAATTTGACGTAAATTATTTGCATCGATTTATTTCAATGCCTTTGCGGTTGGAGGGAAAAACTGTGCAGGCAAGAAATATTTAGCCTGTAATTTTGAACAATTCTTGTCTTTCCATGTATTTTATTCTTATATTTTATTTAAAATCTGAATTTTATTCATTTTTTAATTGGAAAATTGTGTGTCAAGAATTTTCTTTAAGTATGGCATTGTTTGACTTTTCCTTGAGTAGCTATACACAAATTTATTTTGGCACCTTTATTAAGCCACTCGTTCATTAAAGGTGGCTCCGCTTCACTTTGTAGCTGTCTTCTTAGAACCTCTACAAGATACATTGCAAATTGGGTGCTATCAATAATCCTCCGGCATTCTAGGGTGATTTTCACACAGCACCAATTCACATAGCCTCTGATCTGTTCCTTTCTTTTGCCACATTATGTACTTACTGCGACAACTTTGATCATTTTAGCCCAGTTACCAATTTTTAGCATCCTTAATTCTATTCTTCATAAGGCTATATGAACCCTATACTTCCATTGCCCATAAGCACCAACTCATAAGTTATGCTAAAATAAGCTTACTAGATTGTAAATTAATAGTCATTAAAAAACTATTATAGTTAATTATTTAACCATGTAAATATTGTGATTTATAAATATTTATTTTTATTTTTTTTTACCACCTTGAATGAGCCCAATAAATAAATAAAAACGACTTAATGAAATAGATAAGAAATTAACAATTTATACATATTTATTCTCTTAACTTTTAGATACCTAACTTACCTATATACTGGTTTTATATAGGTACCTTTATTACAATAATAAGACTTTCTTACAAGAAAGTTATCGACCAATAATAAAAAAAAAAACAAAATGCAGATTAAACCTTTGAGGGTATCAACCTTTAAGCATCATCCATATTCGTGAATATTAAAATACCTATTGCAAATTATCAGCAAAAAACCTCTAAGCTCATGTTGAATTCAAATTGTGCTAAGACTTTATTTCTGTCTACATATTTCTACTGTCCAATGTCCACTATAATATATTCTTACATACAAAATATTCAACAATTACACATAATAATAAATTTTCATTTTATCTTTCTAATTTCAGGGTTTCGAATGCCAACAACCACAAAATGTGCTCGTTAAAAACATACTAAAATCACTTAAGCCAACTCATGCATAAGAAGAACCCTTGACTAACAAAAATCTCTAATTGACAGTCTTCCGTCAAAACAAACAGTTAAAAGATTATTTTACTATCCTTTTTTTATGGTTTTTTTATGTGGCCCTAGACAATATACCAAAGTACATAAAATTTGAAGAGGGCCATAACTTTGCGTTGACTCACTTGATGAAACTCCAATGTGATGGGCTAAACAAAAACATCATCACGATAACTGATTGTCTGATCGTAAAATTGTCGTAAAAATGAAAACGACCTTCACCCTGATCATCAGTCTATCAGAATAGTCACAGAAATGTGACATAACAATCAACAAAACGTATAGCTCACTTGTATACTCTTTGTTCTGTTCTTGATTTTTTTTTTTGAGGATGGATAAGACGGTGTGGATACACAACAAGTGGCACAGAGGGCGCTAAGTCGTAAAAGAGGTCATAAACGTCTACGGAAGCAAAAGATTACCCGTAACCGTAAGCCACAGAGCACTGAGGGCGCATGTTGAATATATATACGTTCGGCAATGCTCGGAGGACGCATGTTTTGACAGCCAACGTCAAGTGAGTGGTTAAATATAAAATGGAAAGACTAGGATAGACGGTGCGTTTTATTCGCCGCAACCGATGTTGATGATTCTTTTGTTCCTATTTTTACGACTCACTCGCACGTTTCTTCAACAAATCGAATCAGGAGCGCTTTTTATACATGTATACAAGTATGTGGCAAAGTGGACCCCACATAAGCAACATGTCAGATTGGTGTCTCTTTAAGAAGCGTTTTTATGACCATGAGTTTTACTTGTTCTTATATAAAGGTTTTGGTAACTGAACTGGTGAAGCCATTTCAGACCACATAAAATCAAAGGCGGACAATTATTATTGTGATATCTGCTTAACACCACCAGAAACAATCTTGCCAGCACCACAACCATCAACACCACCATCACAACCACCACCAACCAACACCATAGCCATCAGCCTCAGTATCATCATCATTGCCCGAACCAAAACCACCATCAACTTAATTCTCGGCTGCGGCAACAACGGCAGGTTTTATGATTTTTTTACGATTATTGTACGATTATCGTTGAGCGTAAATGATTGCAATAAAAACTATCAAGTTTATTGAAAATTTCACTCAAAGTGTCGTTTTATTGCATTTTAATTTAATTCGATTTGTTTGTTGGTTGTTGTTGTTGTTGTTTTTTATTTTGTTTCCTTTGGAAAAGAAGTTGTTGTATTTGGGCGTTTATGACTTTGTGACATTTTGAGATTTAACGGGTAGACGCTTTCGCTTCTGGAGAGTTTGAATAATTGAAGGGTGATCAATTTACTTGACAACTATTGATACAAATGATAGCAGGTAAGTCAATTTGGTCTGTGATATGGTAGCTTTTTGTTTGACCCAAAGTGAATTTATAAAATTACTGATTGGACATGACACATGATATTATCGTGTAGGAAGATTTGAAAAATGATTGAAGAAGGCTTTTAAATCATGGTAGGTATCAAAATATCCATTATTCCTAATATATTTGATATTGTGAGCAAAGCACAAAGACTAAAAGGTGTTAAGTTATAAATGAAATGATTTTACAAGAACATAAGAAAAAGTAAAGGCAGCACATGAGGAAGTTCGAATGAAGGTCTGTTAGAAGTTCACTTAAGGGTTAACTGAGAAAAATATTTTAAAATAGCATACAGTTCTCAAGAAGATAGGGATAGGTTATAAGGTTTTCTAATAAATATTCTATATAAAGTATCTACTAGGTACTGAAATCTGAAAACAATCAAAGTAAGTATAATATTGATAATAAACTAGAAGGTTTCTCTTTCTATTGATAGATGGAAAAATCTTTGCTTCTACAAAATTAGAATTTCACACAGTGAATACATTTTATTTCTTAGGTATAGGAACATAATGGCTCTTGTGATTCAAAAATCCAAGGAAGCTTATATCGATTGGGAATCTAAGTTTGATTAGTGTAAAAAAAATTAAAGTTGAAAACGAAAAAATTAAAAATTGATTTTGATCATGTCTGTATTTTCTTTTTACTTGCGATATAGGTACTATAGGGCAAGTTTTGGATTCGTGCAAAAAAAAAATTTCGACATAACAATCAAATATGACATTGCGATAATAGAGAACACGAAAAAAATGGGTGGCAAAATTCTGTCTGCCTGTCCGTACCTCAACCTACAGCCTAAGCCACTGGAGCGATTTTCTTCAAATTTTGAACTTAAGGTTTTTTTGTAACTCTCCAGAGGGGAAATTGAATGTTTTTTTTTAGCTCAAAAAATAACGGTACTTTGCCATACAACCGTTAAGAAAAAGCTTATTTATCTCAAGAACGGCTCCAACGATTTTGATAAAAAAATCAGTGTATTAATGTAGATATGATGTACCTTTAAGTAAGAAAAAAATCACAAAAAACATTTTTTAACGGTACCTGTCAGATAACGGTTTTTTTGATTTTTGATTTTCTCATTAACCACTCATCCGATTTCAATGAAATTTTTTGCACGAAAGCTTTGTTGAAATATAAATAATACTGCATACCAAAATTTTTGAAAAAAATAAATTTTGGATTTTTAAAAAAAGATTCAATTTTTTTTTGGAAAATTCAAAAAAAATTTTATATACATCTATAAAATTAGTTTTTAAGAAAACGGCTCCAACGATTTAAAAATTTTGTTTGCATATATTCATACTTTTTCAAGTAATCAAATGGCATACTTTTTTTTGAGCTCTAAGTTATTTATCAGGCTGTTTTTACAATTAAAAGAACGATTTAAATGCTTTTTATACTTTTTATATAATTACTTGAATATTTTTTAAAGTTCTTAAGCCCCACACAACTTGAACATAAGAGCAAGTACGTGCGATCCAGTCGTACATTTTATTTAATATTTGAATGGAATATTATTATCAGAAGTTGGTTGGTAAAGCGTGGTTTAAACTTCATATAACGGCCGTAGCTACGCTAGGGTGAGCTCAGCTCACCCAAAAATATGTTAAGCTTACCCCAAAAATTTCTGAGATATTTTAAGATTTTCCAAGCTTTCATTTTGAGACAAAATATTTATTTGCTTTGAAATAAAATTTAAAAAGTATGCCTAATACCAATCTTCCCGTTCTGTTACGCAGATTTTGATTTCTTCATCAGCAGGTCGGAGACTCACCGATTCATTGCTCTTCTTGTGCTCTGCTTTCTTTGACAGTCACTTGGGCTCTGGACCTTTGGCACCTCATATGAGGGAAATTTGATCAAAAATATCCCATCTAATTGGTCAGTAATTGGTCAAAAAAGGTCAACTGGTCCCAGAAATTGGTCAGCCCTAGATAACTTTTAATCAAGGCTTAAACTTCCTCAAGGTCGCTCAAGGTCACGCGAGATTTTTGGCACCTCATTTGAGGCAAATTTTCCAAAATTTTATACCATCTGAAAGATTTCTAGATCGTGATAAAAGGTCAACTATTTTCAGTAATTGGTCAGCCATAGATTTTTTTTTTTTTTAATATTTAATGAATTTAAAAAAAATTTCAAGGTGAAAAAGATTTTTGGCAACTCATTTTAGGGAAATTTGCAAAACATGTGTACCATCTGAAAGATCTCTTGATCTTTATAAAAGGTCAGCTTGTTTCAGTAATTGGTCAGCCATATTTTTTTTTAATGAATTTTTAAATTATTGTTCAAGGTAACGCGCGATTTTTGGCACCTCATTTATGGAAAATTTACAAAAATTTAATACCACCTGAAAGGCCCTAAGGTCTGTATAAAAGGTCAGCTAGTTTCAGTAATTGGTCAGTTATAGATACTTTTATACGATTTTTTAAAGTATTTTTTTTTTTCAAGGTCACGAACCGTTCATGACCTAGAAAACAAAACTTAGAAAAAATCGTATACAAAAATCTATAACTGACCAATTACTGAAACTAGCTGACCTTTTATATAGATCAAGAGATCTTTCAGATGGTACACATTTTTGCAAATTTCCCCAAAATGAGTTGCCAAAACTCTCTTTGACCTTGAAATTTTTTTTAAATTCATTAAATATTCATAAAAAAAAATCTATGGCTGACCAATTACTGAAAATAGTTGACCTTTTATCACGATCTAGAAATCTTTCAGATGGTATAAAATTTTGGAAAATTTCCCTTAAATGAGGTACCAAAAATCGCACGTGACCTTGAGCGACCTTGAGAAAGTTTAAGCCTCGATTAAAAGTTATCTAGGGCTGACCAATTTCTGGGTCAGTTGACCTTTTCTGACCAATTACTCACCAATTAGAAGGGATATTTTTTTATCAAAATTTCCCTCATTTGAGGTGCCAAAGGTCCAGAGCCAGTCACTTGATCTGTTATTTTTTAGTCAAAAATGTTTTCCGAAATGCGATAGATACTTGGGAATAGTTTGAAATTATATGGAACGCACAAAGCTCATAAATTCAATGATAGCCTTAAAGATTTTAAACTCATTGGTTTCACCTTGTGTTTATGCTGAAACATAAAAGGACTTTTTAAATCTGCTAACGTCAAAAGTGGCAGCTTTCATTTTGTAACAACTGACAGATGTGAAACTGCTAACCAAAAATAAAAGTAGGTCTTTTATCTTACGACCTTTTCGAATAGCTTTCTGGAAGACCGATTCGATACGTGTAAACAATTTTATTTTCGATTCTGAAATCAGATCCAAAAGCATTTTTTCTTATTTTTTTTCCTAGCAAAAAATGTCATTCTGGCCTGGCATCAATAGAAAAGGCCGTTAAATGGAGTTTGAGTAAAGTTTTGATATTATTATTTAATTTTTAATTAAGTGTTCAAAAACCTCTCCGTTTATCCTTAATCAACTTGAAATATTAAAATTCCGCATGAAAGATTCCACAAAATAAACATTTTAACGTTTCTGATTGAAGGAGGGAGCAATATTTTGTCAAATAACATTTTGAGAAATGCTTGAATGCTCTTTTCGGTACCAGGGATTACTATATGAAAATGTCTACCTTTTAAATATTTACATGTTATAGGTAAGGTACCTACATGTCTATATTGTTTTAGGAAAAACTAAATTTTTTTGTAGTCATCAGTTTGGGCTCACCCAAAACAAACTTGAGCTCACCCATAAGTTTGATCCTGGCTACGGCCGTGCTTCCCATGTGAAAAAAATGCAAAATTTTTAAATGCAATTATTGTCCATCACCTATTCCGTGCATAGGTGCCTTGGCCTCATCCATTGAATTATTAATTCACCCTTAATTAATAAACCACAGGTGAATATTTTTTTTAAGTGTAAGTGTCACCCCACTGTCGCACGCAATAAAATTTGAGGTCAATTGTTTTGCATAACAATGTGTTTTTTTGCATGAAACAACCGATCATACAAAAATATTTTTGCATACCTATTACATCCATAATTTTTGACATGCGAAAATATTTGCATAGGTTTTTTTTTGCGCACGGGAACTGTATCCTAGGCTTAAAGCAAAATACAAATTCCAAACGCATATTGTTTTTTTTACAAGAAAATGTCAGTGACATTTTTTGCGTGAAAATAAATTCGTTGTTAAAATAGTTCAGTTACCGTGTGAAAATCTATGCAAATATTTTCGCATGTCAAAAATTATTGAGATAAAAACGAAATTTCATTTTTGCATGCTTGGTAGTTTCATGTAAAAAGGATCCATCGCTGTTAAAGAACTATAAGACAATTGGGCAATTGTTTCGCGTGAGATAAAGTGTGGTGCATACAAAATATTAACACTTCCAACAAAAAATAAAATAAATTCACCTCACAGCATTATTTGCATGCGTGGGTTCGATTCCCAGCCGTGCCACCTAAAAACAGAAATGTTTTATTCGAGGTACTGCCTCTTGCGAGGAACTGACAAATCCTCCAAGAGTATACTTGTCATGAAAAAGTGCTTCTCATTTAGCCGTTCGGACTTGGCAAAAAACTGTAGGTCCCGTCCATTCCTGCCAACAAACACGCACACAGGAATGTTTGTGAGTTGTAAGTCACTAGGCCCTGGTTCTCCACGAGCTGTTGCGCCACCCAATTTATTTATTTATTATTTTTATTATTTGCATGCAAATTGTTTTTGCATCCAAAATGAATTGTTTTCCATTTTAAGGCCTATAATTTATTAATAAGGGGTTAATTAATGACTCAATGGGTGGCTTAGGCAAACATATTTCGCCTAAAATATAAAAAAATAGGCAGAGAATAGGAGAAAAATATGCTATACTCAAACGTAAAACATAATTTAATTTTTTACGCAAAACTCACTCCAATGAAAAATAGATTCTTCCCATAAGATAACTTCCTCAGTGATAGTCTCAATGAACTGACATTAACTCCAACACTAATAGCCTAGGATCCCGCCATAGGATGACCTACCCTCATAAAGGTACCAGATGAATGGTATACAGTTTTGTAGGCAGTGTTTTTAAAAACAATTTGCGCATGCGTTGCCTGCCGTTGCCAAGCAATTACTCTCAATTTTTGAGGTTTTTCAATTATTTGTCTCAGCTTAGATGGTAAACCTTAAGGATATACAAAAATACCATATAAAGAAAACATATGTGATTTTTTGAAATTCAAAATTTCAGTAGGGTAAATGAGGGTAAACAAAGGGAAAAGTCCAGAATCTATTTTCTAAATAGAAAGTTTCTTTTGCGATCGAGAAACCTTATTGAAAAAGATGTTTAATACAAATAGTAAACAAATCGGGGAATCAGTTTAAGGCAAGAAAATCCCAAATTTCAGCCTTGAAATTAACCTGGATCAAAATTTAGCCGGATTACTCACAAGGAGACTTTACGATGCCATGCCGGATCAAATGTATGAAACTTTAATGAACAAAGTGACGCAACCCACAACTAGATTTGCGTTAAAAATAATTACAAAAAAAATTATTCTACTTTCTTCCATTAACTTGTATAACCAATTTCAATGCGTGTGACTATTCAGTTGAGGTAAAAATAAACTGCATTTTTCGATGTGGATTACTTTGCAATAGAACCGTAGAAAAAATAGCCGTGCTTTTTGAATAATTTCTTCTGATTTATGTATATGTTTCCAACATTATAAACAAACAATAAGCATCATCAAATGATACATTAATGCACAATGTTTGAAAAAAAAATGGACAAAGTTCCTTTGAAGATATGGTGTCTATTCAGTTGAAGAAGTACATTCATATTTAATCGAGAATTCAGATGGAATGTTTGTTTTTCTCATCATACTATCAAAGGATTATTTTAGCTTTTAAACATTTTTCTCTCATAATTTCAATTTTTCAAACCCTAAAGTGCCTTGAACACAAGAGCAAGTACGTGCGATCCAGTTTAGATAAAATAACTTAAATTAATTATATTATTAAAAATAATATTGTTACTTGTTTTATGTATTCCCGAATAGCAGAGTTACCTAAATGCTTAAAGCATTTCATATTTTACTTTAAAGTCAGTGCAGTTGTAATGATTTAATTTTATGGAATATAATTTTAGATGACAGCATACAGCAAAATTGTTGAAGATTTGTTTGAAGAAGGACAAAATATTAAAGTTGGTACGAGTGCAGACATAATCTGCGGTGCAGATTTTTAATTTTCAAAAGTCTGTGGGCGGATAAATCTGCACTAATGGCAACGCTGTATGAGGGTGCCTTTTCTATTGCTGTTTTAACAGTCAACGTATCTGCATCTTCAGATGCATGCTGCACGGCTACATGTGATAGTTGAAAACATTTTAAAAGCATTTTTATGAAACGCGCTTTGTTTCTCCGGTTGGTAAGGAATTTTTCCTGATTAATGCTTACCGTCGTTGTTTCATTGAGAACTACATCTCCACTCTGTTGTTTCATAGCTCTTCTTAATCTTTCGGATTGTTTTGTGCCTCCCAGATGTGGATCTTCAGAATAACCATCAAAAACTATAGAACATTGTTTGCAAAATGGTTTCGCACGAAAGTAACATACTTTGGCATACACATTCGAATGTTGAATGAGTGTCCCAAGCCACCTTGTGCAATAAGAAAAAGCCATTCGTTCATTTACATAATTTTTCCAATTTACATGAACCGTTATACTATCAAGGTTTTCAAGCATACGCGCATGTTCGATATTACCTCTTTTAACTGCAAACGATTGTAATGTACTTACACCTTTTTTTTTCAGCACCGAAACTTTTTCGTTCCAAATAGCTTTTCACAAATAAAACAATCACCCATATTTAAAACTTTTTTACTCCGAAGCATATGAGATATGATAAAAAACTGACAGTTATTTAATAATGCGCTTAAAAAAAGATTTGAAATAAAATAAAATCAAATATTATATTTTTGCGGGACCAAAGTTATATTTCTTTCCGTTATAAGAAATTTTTCACAGGCTATTAACCATTTTGTCAGGTTATGTCTTACAGTTTTTGTCGCACATAAAATTTAAATATACCAAAATGTAGGAAATGAAGTGATCTATAAAAAACAACTTAAGTATTTTTTCGATCAGATGAACATGAGTCGAGATAAACGTTAAAAACCATTTTTTACTTCAAAATCTCGACAGTTTTTCGTCGATAACTTTTTTTGGAAAGAGGTTTCAAATTTTTTTCTCAACAAAAGTTAAAGAAGATATTTTAACGTACAAACCTAAAAAAAAATACAGCTCTATATTTGATAGGAGCCGAGAAAATCGAGTTCACGCTTTCCAAAGCTTTTTCAAAATGGCGGACAACGCATGGGCGCTTTTTGTTCGAACTTTTTGGATTTACACTCTCCAATAGGTACTCTTTAAGAAACAAAAAAAAAATTCGACGCAGTATTTTTTGTAGATATTTCGAATTAATTAATTTAATTTTACTGGACTATATACAAACATGGAAATTATGAGAGAAAAATGTATAGAGAAGCATGAAATACGACATTTAAATTAGCTAAAACAGCTCTTTTGACAGTATGAGCTGAAAAAAAGTATGCCATCTTAATTCATGATGGAATATGATTGTATGGGAAAAAAAATTTTAAAATCGTTGAGCGGTTTTTTTTTAAATTAATTTTTTATATATAAAATTCTTAAATCATTTTTAAGAATAAATTTCGGTATGCAGATCTAAACAATATATTTATGTGTATATAAAAACTAAATTTTAAAAAAAATTGTCAACCCGTTTTTGAGATATCCAATTTTCAAAAAAAAATTTTGAAAGTTTTTTTAAAAATCCAAAATCTTTTTTTTTGGAAATTTTGATATGCAATATTATTTAATCTTATCTGAAATTTGTATATAAAAAAAATCATTTAAATCCGTTGAGCTGATAACGAGAAAACTCAAAATAAAAAAATACGTTCTATGACAGGTACTACTAATAGTTGCTATGTGTAAAATTTTATAATTTTGATGGTAGATCGTACTAATTTTAGTATATGAAAAAAGTTTAATCAAAATCGTAAGAGTCGTTTTCAAGCAAAAAAAATATTTTCCTTTGCGGTTTTTTCACTTTTGTATGGAAGGTACCGTTATTTTTTCATAAATGTAAATTTTTTTCTAAAAATATTTTAGAGAGTACTAAAAAAGTCTTAAATATCGAGTTTAAAAAAAATCGATCACGCCGTTTTCGAAATATTTGATTTTCCAAAAAAAATTTTGAAATATTTTTTAAAAATCCAAAAAATATTTTTTCGAAAATATTGGTACACAAAACTATTAAATTTTTTTGGAAGCTTCTATATAAAAAAAATAATCGGTCATACTATTTTGAAGAAAATCAAAAATTAAAAAATTGGTTCCTTGGGAGGTACCATTAATAACCATTTTTGAAAAATGGTTTTCCACCCAAAGAAAGCCTTTACTAAAATAAATTTATTGAATTTTTTTTAATAAAAGTTGTCGAACTGTTTTTGAGAAAAATACGATTATGTAAATTTGCCAAAAAAAAATGTATGACAGGTACCGTCATTTTTGGTTCTAAAAAAAAAAATGAAAAAAACGTGTCGGCAGAATCACCAAAAACCACTAAGTACCAAGTTTGAAGAAAATCGATCGAGCCGTTTAGGCTGTAGACGAACAGACAGACAGACAGACAGACAGACAGAATTTTGCCACCCACTTTTTTGGTGTTCTCTATCATCGTAATATCATTTTTGATTGTTATCTCAAAATTTTTTGTTTGCACGAATCCAAAACTTGCCTTATAGTACCTACCTATAATCGCAAGTAAAAAACTTTGAACAATAATTGTTGGTAAACCTTTATTGCTCACCAATTAAATTATAATCATTCTATTTTCTTAAACGCTATGAAACCAAACTCGAAGGATAAGCCATAATTATTACACCGACCAAAATGATCCTCCTTTTCCTTTTGCAGGCGTGGCACACTGCTGTTGAAAAACAATTTAAGTCCCTCTTTTGTCAATAAACAAACACATTCGCTGATTGTTTTCCACCCACAAATATACAGTTGTTGTGATTTTCCAAACACATTATCCCATCACAGCCATAATAATCATCACAAACAATGTAAACAATGACTGACCATCGTTTACTTAATTAAGTAATTCCAAAAGGTTAATCCTTCAGCTCGAGGTCATATTTACGACTTTATATAGGTGCACCTACCTATAAATGGTTTTGTATAGGTAAAGGTATATAGAGACACAGGACCATTATAGCAATTGAACCGGCCAACTCTATACTCAGTTCTGAAGTTTTGTCAGGTCATACAGGTAAGCCGAAAGAATAAAAGTTCTTGCATCGGAGCCGGACAACTACAACAACGCAATAATATAACAACACAATTTTTCGTTTGATGGCGGAGGCGGAAGCGAAGGTGGTGGCGGAGAATTTACTTTTCCATACTACTTGACCGATATGATGAGGATGATGATGATGACCATTACAATGATGATGATGATAATAATGGCTGTTGTTTTATTCTTATGTGTAGTTTTGTTTGTAACAATAAGTGTTGTATTGTGTTGTATTCACTGCAAAGTGGCAAGTGGTAAGTGCACTTCAATTTTGTTATACAAAACGTTGCATGACCCTTTCATTTTGGCATAATAATCGGTAGGTGCTGCGCTTTCATTTATATTGAATGGTTGCCTGAATGGTCGGTGACGAAGACGGAAAGAGGAAGGAAGGAAGGTGTCATATACTATTATGGTAGGGTGGGATGATTGCTGGACTATACTTTTAGTGTCAGACAGGATTGACTCCTGGTAACTCAAACAGGTATTAAATTTGATTTTACGATTTGTTTACGGTCTATGAATAGCAAAGGTGAGGTTCTATTATTGGTACCTATACCTATTCCTATTTATTAAAATGAGGGGCGTTATTGCTTCGAATTTGGTATTCCTATAGGTACATAAATGAAAGGTCTTAATTCTTAGGATATCCCTTCGAATGCCGGGTGATTTGCATGATATGCGACAAAAAACCATAAATACTTTATTAATTTGGTAAAAAAAAATAATTATTAGCGAAAATTACGTAAAAATAAAATTTACTGCTGGATCGCACGTACTTGCTCTTGTTCAAGTTGCTTGGAACTTAAGAACTTTTAAGATATGCAACTCGTAAAATAGCTAAGAGCTCAAAAACAAGTATGCCTTTGGATTACATGAACAAAATGAATATTTCATTATCCTACTAATATTATAAATGTGAAAGTGAGTTTGTTTGTTTATTTGTGACGCCTTAACTGCTGAATCAATTATGATGAATTTTGGTATAAGAGATATATGGAACTCTGGAAACGTCCGTCACTACGATACTGTGTTTTACCATATGAGACAAAAAAAGAAAAAAATATTTGGTACCAAAACAACTTCTTTATAGGAAACAAAAATAGATCAATAAAGTTTGAAACCAAAAATCAATTAATTTTCATAATTCGTCTGAAAGATAGTCTGTTTTTATTAGTTTGAGGTTTTCTAATACCATATTCTTCACAAACATTAGTTTGAATTATACAGGAGCTCATCGCAAGCCCGGGCAGTAAAAATTGCTTGATACAAAAAATGACGAATTAAGGAGGCTGCCTTGAGCCGATGAGACACTTTCTCGAAGAAAGTTTTGATTTTACCATTGCCAGCTACATATACACACTGCATGTATGTAGCATATTCGCGTGTGCCTAGTTCCAAGAATTTGTATACTAACGCCAAATGAAAGGACATATGTAGGTTTGTAGAATACAGCAGCATACTCACATATAGTCTATGATCCGGTAGATAGCTCTGTGGGTGAACGCATAGCCAAAGTATGAGTAGGCACATGTATGAGGGTTTGTAGGTTCATAAGTCTTGATACCGAATGCAAAAGTCTGCCTTGATTTTTTTGACGCCCGTGTCCGGGACGAGGGGTTGAAAATAGCGCTTTCCAAATTTTTGAGTCAGAGGTACAACCACTTCAATTCAATTGTTTAAAATGGGAAATTTTGATCTGTGATCTCTCAAGGTCGCTCAAGGTCACGCGCAATTTTTGGCACCTCATTGATGGGAAATTTGCAAAAAATGTATACCCTCTGAAAGATCTCTTGATCTAAATAAAAGATCAGCTAGTTTCAGTAATTGGTTAGGTATAGATTTGTAATATTAAGTTCACGAATCGTTCATGACCTTGAAAAAAAAAATTTAAAAATCGTATAAGAGAATCTATAGCTGACCAATTACGGAAAATAGCTGACCTGTTACAACCGGGAAGAGGCCTTTCAAATAGCATACTTTTTTCTTACTTGCGATTATAGATACTATAAGGCAAGTTTTGGATTCGTGCAAAAAAATTTTTGAGATAACAATCAAACATGATAATACCAAAAAAGTGGGTGGCACAATTCTGTCTGTCTGTCTGTCTGTTCGTCTACAGCCTAAGCGGCTTGATCGATTTTGTTTAAACTTGGTACATAGTGGTTTTTGGTGATTATGCCCACACGTTTTTTTCAATTTTTTTTAGAACCAAAAATAACGGTACCTTCCATACAAAAGTTAAAAAACCACAAAGGAAAATATTTTTTTGCTTAAAAACAACTCCTACGATTTTGATTAAACTTTTTTCATATACTAAAAATAGTACGATCTACTACCAAAAAATATAAAATTTTACACTTAGCAATTATTAATAGTAGGTACCTGTCATGGAACGTATTTTTTATTTTGAATTTTCTCGTTTTTGGCTAAGTGGACTAAGATTATTTTTTATATACAAATTTCAGATAAGATTAAATAATATTGCATTTCAAAATTTTCAAAAAAATAGTTTTTGGATTTTTAAAAAAGTTTCAAAAGTTTTTGAAAAATCGATATCTCGAAAGCGGGTTGACAATTTTTTTTTAAATTTTGTTTTTATATACACATAAATATATACTTTAGATTTGTATACCAACATTTGTTCTTGAAAATGTTATAAGAATTTTATATATACAAAATTATTTTTTTAAAAAACCGGTTCAACGATTTTAAAGTTTTTTTTCCTATACAATCATATTCAATCAAGAATTAAGATGGCATTCTTTTTTTCCACCACAAACTGTCAAAAGAGTTGTTTTAGCCAATTTAAATGTCGTATTTCATGCTTCTCTTCATTTTTCTCTCATAGTTTCCATGTTTTTATATACAATTTTCTTAAGCCCACAGTGTCTTGAACATAAGAGCAAGTACGTGCGACCCAGTCGTGCATTTTTTTTAAATGACCCAAATGAGGTGCCAAAAGTTTTTTGTGACCTTGATACGAACTTCAAAAATTCATAGAAAAAAATCTATGGCTGTTCAATTACTGAAAAAAGTTGACCTTTTATCACGATCTGAAATCTTTCGAATGGTACACATTTTTTGCAAATTTCTCATAAATGAGGCTCCAAAAATCGCGCGTGATCTTGGGCGACCTTGAGAAAGTTTAAGTCTCAGTTGACCTTTTCTGACCGATTACTAACCAATAAGATGGCATTTTTTCATCAAATTTCCCTCATATGAGGTGTCCAAGGTCCAGAGCCGATTTTATGCATATGTTTTAAAAACAGGTGTTCCAGGGAACTGGAAATTCTTAAAAATCTTTTCATATTTTAGGTCAAGTTTTTAGAAAATCGTACCCGTCGTCTAACCGGAGACTATACACCCCTGCCTGTCACACATTTCTTTTCTTGTTTCGATCCAACCTGTTCCCTGTAGCGTTTTTATGCATTTTATGCAAGCAACTACAAATTAGAGCAAGTTCGTGCGACCGAGTCGAGATTTTTATTTTACAGTTATTTTAAAAGAAAAACAGCATTTACTGAATATTTCTGAGGCCTCCAGAGAGAAAATCAGTCTTTAAAGCGCAAATGGGCTGAGTCCAGGGGACTGAGTGCTTTCATAGTTTTTGCACGGAAAATATCGTAACGCATTGTACGAAAAAATAAACAAAAATAAATAATTAGGGTTTAACTAAGTCTATTATATAATGTTGAAAAATATTACTTCTCACATAGAACTTTCTTGTCTAAATACTCATCAGGGTACTGAGAAACTGAACGGACAATCCATGATTTCTAGCACAAATGCCTTCTTCACAAGTGAAAAGCCAAATCGTCGTGAGATACGGAAACGGTTTTATTTTCACCAGACATAATGCTTCACACTGCCAAATCTGAAACTTCGATAGTTTTCAAAGTTAAAGACATTTTTGCCAGTTTCAATCTTTCAGGGGACTGATAAGGAATCCGAGGGACAAAGTACAATGAACAAATTAAATTGAATATACTTGAACGGTTTTTAAAGTATCAGCCGAGTCGTCGAACATTCCATCGGTTGTAGAATCACCTGTATCTTTACGCTTCGAGGTCTCTTGAAATTCAAATGCATAATCTTAAGAAAAATGTCTGTAGGTATTCTGCATACATTCGTGAATCGAATCGTGATATCTATAAGCATTCACAATATCTCTAGAACAAATAAATATATTGACTTCAGATGAATTTTAATTTGACAATCACGTCATTAAGTACTGAAGATTTCCAAAAAATCAAGCAGCTGTTTTAGGTAATTATCAGTTATTAAACACTGAAAAATCGCTGAATTTGTGGTTGAATTATATTAAATAATTTAATGAAAAAACCTTATAGACCTAAAAACAACGTAATTCAATAACAACAACAAATTTATGTATTAGTGTTTTTTTATTTAACTGTCACGAATGCAATTCGGTTCACATCAGAGGAACCATCATTTTTTGAATTACGTTGTTTTGCGGTCTATAAGGTTTTTTCATTAAATTTTTTAATATCAAGCAAGTTTATTCGGGGGGGTGGAAAAAAGTTGAAATATTTACTTTGCTTTGAACTTTTGTTCAATTTTATTTTACACATAACAACGTCTGATGCAAAATTGATAAAAATAAATAAAAAACAAGTACACAACAATTTTAATAATAATAATATAATTAATAATAAAATTCTAACTATTTATGGCAAATTGTTTTTTGTTTGGATTATCTCTAAGCCAGCTGGCCCAATGATGGCATTTTGAACACCAGAAAAGGCAGAAAAAATTCAATTAGGTAATTCCTTAATCAAGCTATAGAATATGAACATCAGTATGCTTCAGATGCCACACAATAAATAGTCTATTTATTCTTTCGAAGTTGTAAAATCATTTCCTCAAATTGAATTCGCATAACTTATATTAACAGCAGTTAGAGGTAATTTTGTATGCGATAAACTTAAGTAAAATTTATTTATATACCATTTCCAAAAATGCTTAGTGTTTGAAATTATCATCAAGTTCCAAATCCTCTCAGCATCATACCAATTCCACCAAATGTATGTGACGATCTGTCTGTACTTATTTCTCAACAAAATAAAACAATTTCTCTTATACTCGTATACCTACATATGTATATTTAAACCTCTATACCCACAGAACACCCATATGAAAAAGTTTAAACGGAAAAAGAAGTCAAACTTAACAAAAATATCAATATAAAACATCATAGAAGGTACTTTGAGAGATTTCACCAAAGACATTCCCCAAATGCGCTCCATCTCTAATGAACCCAACAACAACAAAAAGTTCGACATCAAAAACTTCTTGATTTCTTACTTTTTTTTTGTATTTGTCATTCAGTGCGGTCTTACCTTTTTGGTTAGAAGTTTCTTTCTTTATTTTCCGGTTTTCTTTAGTTATTTTCTTTGCTTCTACTATTACCCTCATCGCAATGACACAAAGTAAAAAAAAAAATATGAAGAAGAAGAAACCCAATGAAATACCCGTAGCAATATCAAAATGTGCGGAGCAGCATAAAAGGATCAACAACAATCGCCGAAATGGCCCATAACGAGGTCGTAAAAATTTTGCTACCTAATATACTCTACTCTGTGTGTGCAATTTGAGGACTCGTCGACGAAATAACTTTGATAAAAATATGGCATGGCAGGCAGCATACGTAAGTATACCTATACCTATGTTAACTGAAACCAGCACAAACGCACACCCTGTCTTCCTTGTATACATAGAAATGTCATAGTTTTGGGGCCATCATCATGGGTTGTTCCCTCTGCAGTATACCTATATGATACAATCAAAGGAGGATTTTGTGAGGTTTGAAGTTGTTACGTTTTTATTCAGATATTGATTAAATTGTAGTGGATATATGATTGTCTTGTTAGACAAGTGCCTGAGTTGCTCAAAATCATCCTAAAACTTAATAAAGTTAAATAAAACATAAAACCGTTATTATTATTCATTTTTCTTTTATTCTGTTTTGTTATATTTTATTTTATTTTATTTTATTTTATTTTATTTTTTTTTTATTTTTTTTATTTTATTTTATTTAATTTAATTTTATTTTATTTTATTTTATTTTTTTTATTTTTTTTTATTTTATTTTATTTTATTTTATTTTATTTTATTTTATTTTATTTTATTTTATGTTATTTAATTTAATTTAATTTTATTTTATTTTATTTTATTTTATTTTATTTTATTTTATTTTATTTTAATAAAACCTTTTTCTCAAAAAAGTTCTTAATGTGCTTTGTTCTATTAAATAAATGTCACTTTTATAAGTCAAGGTTTTGAAAAACAATCGTGGTTTGACAAACATTAATAGTATTTATTTTTAACTTTTTCAATTGGGACGAATTGGTTGTTTAAAGTTGGACTGAATAAATAATAATTAAGTAAAGGCTGTTAGTATTCAATATTATAGGGCTGCCGCGCCGGTTTCCTGTATTTGCACATTAGGAATCTTTTTTCTTGCCTACAGAGACTGATTAACCTCGGGAAATTTCATTTTGGAAACTATGTACCTATTCCACTACTTTATCACCATTTTTTTTACTTTGACCACCACTGTCAATAGGTACACTGGAACTGGGAGTTATTCGTTTGAAAGTCTGTTGATCCATAGATCGAAGCCAGTGGCTTAGGGGTATTTTATTTAAATGTTTTACTCTCAAAGCAAAAAAACACGCTCTTAGAATACTTTATTTGCAAGTCACAGGAGGATAGTCATTAATGAAAGAAACATGTACACTCGGGCGTATACGTGATATACATTTCAGTTTTCATCTGAGAATTTTATCAATTGATGTATAACTTTTTAAGTTCCTGCAAATATACTGAACAGGGTGCCAAATACGCAAGATGGATAGATGCTTTGGATATTGAAATAATTATTATCTGGCGAAAGAATGAGCGAACGAGGTATATTGCAAAAGAAAATGAGTTTAACATTAGAAGAGAAATTAAATAATGCAGTTTCGTTTTCATTTCTTGTAAATCCTGTTTCCTGTAAAAGTGAGAATTATGGATGGCAAAATGCAAACAAAGTTATTAAAATCCAACGAACGCACCAAAATTTTTTGAAAGCAAGTATTCCCTTTTTTTATTTTTTGTTCTTAAATCAAGTTATGTATGTATACCTACTAATACTTTTTGAAAAAAAGTGACTTTTTTTAAGTTGCTTATTTTCAAAATGTTGTGTAACTAGGCCCCACTGTTTTTTCTAATATTCAGTGCTTTTATTGATTCCTAGTCAAATACTGAAAACGATATTTGACAATCTTTCTTGGTTTTAAGGAAATTTAAAAAAAAAGTACCAGTAATCATTGCAAACAAGCAATTTTATGCAAACAGATTCCATAAACCCTTTTTTCGAGTTTTTTTGCTGGGAAAGTAGGTACCTTCTTACCTATCGTTTGTTTTTATTATCTATACTATATTATAAAGATGTAATATTTATTTGTTTGTTTGCACCTATGTAGGGGGTAATGTCTGGAAATATTCAACCGATCCTTAAAATTCTTTAATAAATGGAAAGATATAATGTCCCTGAGTAACATAGGCTAAATTTTATTTGGATACAAATTAATTACAACGTTAAAATCTAAATGTTTGTACTTTTTTTGGGGTATTTGTAAGTTTTTGATTTTTATATTTTGAAATTTCTTTTTGAGTTTGAAAGGTCATTCTAAGGGAAAGGCTTTACCGTTAAAAAATTAAATTTGTAGGGATAAATGGGGTAAAAACAAAAATGGAATGAGATAACCAAAATTCTTTTCTGTTTGATGGAGTTTGCAAAGAGAATGTTGTCTTCGAACATAGGGAGAAATGGTGTAGAAATTAAAAATGGGTATATGATTTAAAATACTTTTAAAGTTGGGAAGGCTATTCTTAATGGCTTAAGGACTGAAGACATTTCAAAATTTTAACACTTTTAGTGTGAAATGGGGTTTGTAAAATATGTAATCTGATTTAAAAGGTTATACATATGTAGATGATGTCATTCGAAAATTTTGCCTAACCGAGCAAAGCCGGGGCGGGCCAGCTAGTTTAATATATAAGGAATATTTTTACTTCTAGTTTTACAGTGGGCACTTCATTGAGCAAAATTTAAAAAAAATAATCACATCTAAAAAAAAAAAATTGACGTTGGACGTAGGTCGCATGTACTTGCACTTATTTTCAAAGAGGTCGATGGTAAATATTAATATTAAGACAGGAAAACTATGAGTGAAAAATGTTTAAAAACATGAAATACCTTATTGAATGATGATTGTATGGAAAAAAATATTAAAATTTTTTAGGAAAATTGTTGATATGCAGACCTTAAGTATTTATTTATGTGCATATAAAAATACAATCGTTGGAGCTGTTTTTGAGAAAATAAAAAGGAGTGTTAAAAAAACCCTTTAGTATCTACCGAGCCTGAAAAAAAATCAACCATGTCATTTAATTTCCGAAAATAGTTCCTAAACATTTTTTAAAAATCCAAAAAAAATGTTGGTACACGATACTTTTTATATTTTTACTTGCGATATGTATTTACATAGGTACTATATGCCAAGTTATGCATTCGTAAAAAAAAATGAACTTAAGATTTTAACCAGACTTACGATGATTGAGAAAAGTTGAAAAAATTGGGGCTCACAATTCTGTCTGCCTGTCTGTTGGCCAACAGCGTAAGCAGATGGATCCATTTTCTTAAAACTTGGTACATATTGATTTTTGGTGATTCTGCCCACACAATTGTTTCATTTTTTTATAGAGCCAGAAATAACGGTACCTGCCAAACAATTTTTTTAGCAATTTTACATATATAATCGTGTTTTTCTCAAAAACGGCTCGACAACTTTTCTTAACAAAAAATCAATAAATTCTTTTAGTAAATGCTACTTTTTTTTAAATTAAATTTTTATTTTTCAATCATCTTAAAACTATCTTAAAGCTAGACAAAAAATTCATAAAAACTAGCCTACTTATCAATATCTTACAACTTACTTACTGGCCCCATTCGGGCGCTCTAAGTTAAACTAATAACTTAATGCTAATACCATTCGGCCTAAGATCTATCTTAAAACTAGAATTCATATCGGTTTTTTTTTTTCACCGAGAAGAATTTATAAAAAAACTCGGTATCTCTATTTTTATTTTTTGGTTTTATATATAACCTACAAACTAAATAAAACTAAATTAAAGCTAATTAAAACCACTATAAAACTACTTAAAACTACTTAAAGCTACTTAGAAACTAGAACAGCCACAGCAAGCATTTTAGGTTTTTATAATTTTTTTTTTTTTTATTGGTTTATATATGTTTTTGGTGCCACCTTGACTGTCCCAGCTTAAAACTAATTACCTTAACCTATATAAGTCGACCATGGCATAGAAAAATGCATAGTCAACTTTTAAATATCCGAATTAACTTCGTGTTCCTGTTTGAACCACCAGAACTGGTTCTCCTGCTTTATCCTATCTCTTCGGTCTAGATCGGACACAGTTCTACTGAACCGAAGGTGCTCAGCTCAGTCTTTTGCGAGGCCGTCTCGACTGTAAAGGAGCCGTCAAGTTCTACGGCTGACGTGGTAGATTAGCGGAACCGCCACTCTATCCTGGATCAGCCCTCGACTGTCTAAATAGAGGATTGCATCGGGCGGAATGAAGCCGCTTTGAAGCACACTCTCGTAGTAATCATTCTTAGGGTAATAAGCCGCAAAAATTAAGCTGATAGCCGAGAACATCGCTCTCGCAATGTGACCCCGAATAAGTTTCAGCAAGAAATTGTATATTCTGTTTATGTTGGTGCCGTTGTATAGAATCAGGTTGGAATAATAATGTTTGTACTCCAACTCTGGTGTTCTGTGCATTCCAAGGCAGCGTCTAAGACACTGCCTCTCAAACACCCGAATCTTTTCCATTTGAGATGGGGCAACGTTGAACCAAACCGGGCACCCATAGGCAATCATCGGCCGGATGAGGGCCATGTAGCAAATCATCTTCACCCTGCCGTCAAGCCGTCTGCTATAGAACAACCGTTTCATCAGGGCAAAAGCTCCCCTAGCCCTGGACAGAGTAGCATTAATATGTCTGTCGAAATACAAATACTGATCCAACCAGATGCTAAGGTACTTTACTACACTTTAACTCGCCAGTGGCTATGTCCATTTGGCCCTACGATCACCCAGCTTACGCCAGTTCTTTCTCGTATCCCTTGTGGCTCCATGCAACGGAGTCCTAAGCAATATAGTTTCTGATTTCTGAAAGTTGATTTTCAACTTCCAGTCATCGCAATATTGCTGAATCTTCTCGAAGTCACGCTGCAAGAGAATTCTGATGACCTCGACTTTTGGAGCTGTTCTGTACACAATTAGATCGTCGGAATACGCAATTGCCTGAGTTAGACTACTTATCAGATCGCTGGTTTAAATGCTGAATAGAATCGGCGACGAGTTAACCGCTCCCTGCTGAAGACCATTTTTAGTAAATGCTACCTTTGGGTGGGAAACCATTTTTTCAGAAAATGGGTATTAATGGTCCCAAAGAACCATTTCATTATTTTCTTTTAATACCTGTCACAAAATTTTTGAAAAAATATTTTTGAATTTTTAAAAAATATTTCATATTTTTGGAGCTAGAAATTATTGTAAGCCTTAAATTAAAAATTTGCAGAAAGACGCTTCAGTGGCTAAAGCTATAGGAGGTACAGAGAGACACACAGAAATGTTTTGTGTTCAATAAGGGTAATGTCAAGCTTAATTCATACACCAGAATTTGTTTGTTGGAGGGCCGAAAAGAACAATCAAAATCAATTTCTGTCAAAAATAAGATTATGATGTCATCTTGAAGTTCCCTGAGAAACTAATACAAATATGGAACGATTTAGAAAAGAATATATAAGGGGTGTAAACCCTGTATACCCTGTAAAGAAATGCATACCCTGTAAACCCTGTACAGAAATACATTTAAAGAAATGCATACATAAATCCCAGTTGGTGTTGAGCGTTCGATCTTTACTGACGTGTTTTATTTAGAGTTTACAGGGGTAAATACAGAGGGAAAGATCATATGTGCCGCTGAATTACAATCAGGGTCCATGCCTTAACTCCACTTATTGAGTGTTCATTTGTCTCTCAATAGGAGCATTGTAATCATTTATTTTGAACTGTTTTTTTAGAATAAATAATTGTTTAACTGGAGTTCAAAATATTAGAGTTGAAAGTTTTAAATTTGAATTCTGCAAAATTGGAAGAGCGTGACTCTGATCATTTTTCCTCCACGGCTTTTCTAATGTGTCGTTCATTTGTAATAGTGAATTATCTCCACTTAAAATTTTTCAAGATAAATACATTTCCTATAAGCTGTATATTCGAAAATAAGGAGAATTCTGAGAAAATTTATTCAAAAACAAAGTTTTGATAGTCTGAAAACTGCTATTTTGAACCCCTCGTCCTTACCACGGGCGCCAAAAGAATCCTGCCAGACGATGTCAGAAGAAGCATGTACCTAGAGACCTCATTCTCGTTATTTGGTTATGCGTTCAAACCAAAAATAAGCAGCCAGCTCTTAGACTGTTAATTTTACTTGCCATTTTCTTTAAATCGAAACATATTATATACAGCTCTTGACCCCAAATAACATATTTCAAACCAAATTTCAGATAATTCACTCTTATAACAAACGACACATATTATGACAAGCAAATAAAGCTTCAGATGAAAATGGTAAAAAAAATTATGAAAATAATTCATAAAATTTTCTGATTTATGATTATACAGCTGGTGAAATTCACATATAGACTTTTATTATCAACTACAAAGAGACAAGCAATCCCTGCAAAAGTGAAGATTCACTTAGAGGTGGTGTTTGTGCGGTGCGAATTCGTATAGAGCGAGTCACAGGACTCTCTATCGCACCGACTACTGCTGTCCTTCTCAATTTTTTTTTGTTCCCAACACTATTTTTTGCATTGTTTGGTCTAGCTTAGCTCACCCTATAGATACATTTATGAACTGACTCAAGTATCTATTAGGACACTTATGGGTGTTGTTTCAAATTCTAGTTGTTCACTGCGTGATGATGAGGATGCTGATCGTTGATGGTTGTCATTGTCATGTTTGTTATAGTCATCTACGTCCACGTCCGTCGTTGTTGTTGTCGTCGTCCTTTTTTGCTCAATCAAGGTTAACTTTATTTGACAGCCAAAACATAATGTTTTGATTGTTCGTTGAATTTTTATAACTCAATTCTCGATTACCACCAATCCATAAGGACATATGGATTAATTTATAGGGGAAGAGATAAATAAAATGCAAGCAAAAAGCACATAAAGAGCCATCATCAGCAAAGCCAAAGTGCGATAAAGAAACGGAGGCAATAATATTATTGTTATTAATATTTCAATAGCAAAATAGTAATTTGTCAGTAAGGTTTTGATTTATTATTGAAACAAGAATAAAAGACAAATGAACTCCAGAGAGTGACAATTAATTTATGACCTGTTTTTAATTGCTTCACTGTCGCGTTTCCGTTTTGAATATCAATTAAATATTTCTGCAAGAGGTACAAGAGAGGTAAATAGATGTGTAGTGTAGGTACTTTTAACATTGCACTCTTATGAATTGCACAAAATAACCAACCATCTCCTCTCTACCGAGTATAGTTAAATTTGCATGGTCAATGTAGCGTCAGCAGACATGAGTGGAGGCGGTGAAGGTGAGGATGGCATAGTAAAGCAGTAGCAGCGTGTGAGGTTGCTGGCAAAACAGAGACAGTGACCACCAGCTGTCTATATGGATAGTGAGGACCATAAATGCTAATTGATATACTGGTCAGGGAATGTAACTTTATACAAGAGATAGTACAAAAGGGAGTTGGAGGAATCCCGAAGAAGCAATTAGCAAATTTGCAAGTTGTTGCATATTTGAATTGAGAATATTTAACAATACAACTATAAAAATGCAAACAGAATTGATAAAGGTTGATGAAAAGTTGCAACGCATTAGTCATGTAAATTTTTAAAGGTTGAAACGAATGCTAAAATGTTATGTTGAAGGTATTATAGTAACTACACATACCTTTGCAACAGCTCTTGGAGAACCAGGGTGAAGCGACTTACAACTCTCAACCATTCATTTCTAAGTGCTGCTGGCAGGAATGGAGGGGACCTACAATGACAAGTAGGTATACTCTTTTGAGGATTTGTCAGTTCCTCGGGAAAAAAATCGCTGTTTTCGGGTGGGAGTGGCTGGGAATTGAACCCAGACCTTCGGCATGACATTCCAACGCACTTCAGGGAAGTCTTGGCAGAAATTTAATTTATTTTTTAGAGAGAGATCTGCCCTAAATGTATCACTAAAGATATAACGGAAGATACAAAATGTTAAAATAAACAGACAAAACTGAAGAAAAGGCAAAAGTAAAATAGACTAAGAGCCCACAGCAGATTTTGGGTGTGAGTGATAGCAAAAAAAGAAGTATAGGCGTCGAAAGCTTCATTAAAGGCTATTCAAAAAATCAAATTTTTGCAGTCCACAACTGGGGCCTTTGCGAGAAATAGTGCATCGAAAAAAAAATATGAATGCAACTTCGAGGATAATCGTTTTAGCCGAAATTGGTTTTCACCCCTCCCTAGATAAACTCCGCGGATCTCATATCACGGAATCAGAGATCATTTGAGTGTTTAATTTGCCCTGCCAGAATGTTTAAAAAAACAGTTTTTCACATAGAATTTTGAGTTTTTAAACGTTCCATAGAAGAGCGAACTATATGCTCAAATGGTCTTAGATTTCGTGATATTTGATTAGAGGAGCTTATCTAGGGAAGAGTGAAAACCAATTTCGGCTAACATGATTATCTTCAAAATTGCATTCAGCTCTTAATGAAGAAAAAACCTCCCGAATTTTTTTCAGATTTGCATTTTCATCCCTTATATGTAGTAGCTGTATAGGAGTGAATTAAGTGCCCCTTTTTTTTGCATAGTACACGGAAAGAATTCTTGGATCATATCACGAAAAATGAGCTGCAAATTACGAAAAATGAATCCCGATTTATACCTTGGCTCGAGATTTCGTAATTTACGACTATTTGTTTGCAATTTGCAAAACTGAACAAAATGAAGATATTGATACTCAAAAATCGTAAATCAACCCTCTTTAAGTATCAATTATGCCATCGAGAGAAAACAAAAATTGCGAACAACAAATCGCAATTTGATCCAAATATTCCTCAATCGCACAGTTTGTAAAGTTGCAAAAAAGGTTTGTGTGATCACTACTTTTATTTCGTGATATTGCCACTTGAAAGATCAATCTTGCTCTACCCTTCGTTTTGCAGGTATACACATTTAATTTATTTTATTTGAAATAAATACTTTACGCTTGACTCTCCTTGGATTTGAACTCGCAACCCTCCAGTTGCGGAGCGAGCATGCAACCATTAGGCCAATTTGCATTACAGATCGTTGGTGTTACACATTAATGATTAGATACATGCCATGTTGTGGTGCTTTATCTCTTCGAGAAGTAAATTGCGACAAGAAAGTCGTGATTTAGGAATTTTTTATTGGTGATTTGCAACTATTCCCATGGAGTTGCAAATTGCGACAAAAAAAAAACGTAAATCAGTGATTGTGAAATGGAGATTACTAAATATATATCGCAAATCAATATTTTTAAATGCTGTTTGTGAAATTATTCTTTTTAAGAGTAAATTACGCCAAAAAAGTTTTATTTTGCTTTGAAAAGTACAAGCTTGAATCACGGATTTTAATTGCAAATCACGAAGAAATAAACTTTGTAAATTGCTACGTTTTGAATGTTAAATTACCAGTTTTTGTATTAAATTTTGATCAAAATGCATTGATTTACGAATTAAACATGATTCGTAAATTGCAACTGCAAATTTTTTAATTAGTGATTTTTCAATTCTTTCCGTGTAGGAAATTCGGTTTTCAAATTAAGTTAATTTGATGGCAACTCAACGTTTTGAAGAAAAAATATTTGTTTTTTATTAAAAATTTTAAGTTTGATTTAAACAAACAGTTTTTAGTGAATTTGTTTATTCAAAGAACTTTATTTGAAAATAAGTTATATTAATGGTCTTCTGGTTACAAAAAGCTTCAAAACATTACTGTAAGTGTTGCCGTTGTTTTTAGTTATTTTTTTTTTCTATTTCATATTGCCCCTCCCGTCAAAGCAGGTGAAGATATTACCCCCTCTGGTAGCATTTTTCTTGTTTTCTACTTCCCACCTGCATGCTCTGAATTTTTGGCTGATTTTACACGAACTTCCTAGTATATGCAAAAAAAAAGAAGGGACCTTTAATTAACGACTAAAGGAGATGAACATTTAAATCTGGAAAACTTAGGGATTTTGTTTTCATTTAGAGCCGATACAGGTCCATCCGAGATGACCTTTTTCTTAAGAAAATCCTAAATTACATCAGGCGCGGATCCAACATGTCGTTCAGGGGAGGGGGGGGGGGGGGCAATTTTCGTGAGTTTCCACAATCTTAATGAGGCTTACAGAAAATTGAAGGATGCTTCATACCACTCTACACAACTCTTCAAACAATGTAACGTCACTGGATGTGTTTGAAATTTGAAGAAAGCAATTACATACGTCTTTCATAACGGCCACAGTGTCTTAAACATCGGGGACTTTGGAACTTTATGAAATGAAATCTTGCGTTTATGGCTATAGCACTGTGTCTTTACAGTGTTTTTAATTTCCCTCTAGATCTGCGTAACACCACTTCGAATTTCGAAAAGAATAACGGCGCATTGGTATGTTCCTATTCTCTTACATTTCATGAAGTTTGAGTTCAAATGAAAGCATCAGCCTCTTTTTTTAGCTGGGACAAAATAATTTGGCCAATGGCCTTGTGTCAAAAATGCATTTGCAGAATGTTCTTAAACGTCAACTGCAAAAGTTATCTGTCCGAAAGGGCAAATACTAGTTTTACTGCATAAGTATTGTATTCAATAATGCAGTTTGCTAAAGTCACATGCTCGAAAACATAATCTGCCGTGCAATTCTGCCGTAAAAAATCGAGGTTGAGTAGTCAGAGGACGTTATTGTAAACGTCAAATGCGTTTGCAAGAAAATGAAACGACTTCGATAAAAATGATTTTGTGCAAACAAAACGATTGCTATAGTTGACAATAGTAACCAATATTCTCGTCAAAAAATGACGATCATTTGACGTTGACCTGACGTTTTCAAAAACAACCAAGAACAACTTTCTTTTGGGTGTACAAGTGCCATCTGAATTCTCTTCGGCAGTGACTGCTGTAGTTGTTTCCTGGTTTCTCTCCAATCTTCTTCATTGGATTTGTACTCATCGCCACTTTATTTTAAACGCATCCATGAAGTGATAAAATGCTTACAAAACTACAATCAGAAACATATCTTATGGCAAAAACAGAAGTGCTCGTATCGCTGTGCATTGCAAAAAAGCAGGTCTGAAATCTGGAGAAACTCGCAATTGAACACAGTCATGAAATTAGCTCATCAGAGGAGAAGATATGTATCCGAGAGACACTCTCGAGAGTTTTCAGTTTCTCTCAAATGGAAACGTACATTTTAATATTTATCATATACAAAGAACTTATTCACCCTCTCAGAAAGAAATTTTTGGGTTATTCTCAATAATTTTATACGCAAATGTAGTAGACCTTAACTTGAAAGATAATCTGCACGTGTGTCTTAGCCATTAAGATACGGCTCAGCTGTGAAAGGTGAGATACATCGGTTATAATAATTTCATGAAACGGAAAATCAGGAAAATAGAAACGTTAAGTCCACTTTTGGCTGCCAAGAATACATTTTATAAACGTCGAACGAAAAAACATTTTTGATTACAGTTAATTAAATTCAAATTTTTAGCTTCGTTCTTACCCAGTGGGGGGGCGCAGTTGCACCCATTGCCTCCCCCCTGTATTCGCGCCTGATCTTCAAAAATTTCTGGCATTTCGAGACATATAATCTACTTTCTAAGGATATTTGTCAGATATTCAAGCACTAATATGGTGGTAACGCCATTTTTTAGTTAAAAAAGAGCAGATACTTGCATTTTTCTTAAAAACAATAAGGTTCTTTGTTCGAATTGTTTCTCAAGCATTTTTAACCTATTCAAAGTGATATAGGCGAGATATAGCGGTTTTATTTTGTATCAATAAAATAATAAATAAATTGTCAAAACTGACCTGACTCAAAGCAGCCAAAAATGTAGATACGGTTTTTTCTTCTTAGAACGCCAGTATAAAAATAGAAATCTAGTTTTATTTATGATGCCAAATTAAAAGTTTTTCTCCTTTCTTAGAAAAAAACAGCTGAGAATTCAGTTTCTACTATATTTATGTGTATTTTGTTGAGAAAAAGACACTGCAAAAATAAAAAGTTCAACATCTTGAATAATTTTCTAGAGTTAAGGTTTTGTTATTCATCAGCAACCCCTCCCCCCTGCCCCCCCTTGCGTACGCCTTTGCTTGTATTTAATTTTAATAATTTGCATTAAAAATATACACGTCCCGATCATATCTAATACAATTTGTACTTAATTTCAATACTCTTTGTATTAAAAATGTACGTATCCCAATCTTTTTAATACAATTTGTATTAAATTTAATTCATTTTTGTGCTAAACAAACAGATTCGATTTGAACTAAATTTAAATATGAGTCGTATTCAAAATATAGGCGTATATTTTAGTTATTAAATTTTAATACTACATGATGATATTTTATGTTGTTGCATTTCTTTTTAATAATTTCGTATTACAAATAATAATTTTAATCCTTAACAACAAGAAAAGAGTAGGTATAATACGTAGTTATGGGAAAATTTCATTATTTTTTACAGAATATTAAAAAGTTATATTTTCGATTGTAAACGGCTCTAATACAAAATGTTGTATTAAAAATAACGGGAATTTTTAACTATAAAGCGTGACATGCCCTTTTTTCAGCAGCCAAGCTAGCTATGAATCTGTAATGAGGTTCCAAATTTGCAGTTTGATTTGTATTTCAAGAACAGGATCACCCAAAATTTTGAATGCATAACACACAAAAAAATTCATACTGTACTGTGAAGTTAGCGTGTCAAATCTTTTCTTAGAAACGGAGCTAGCTAGAAATTTGCAGTAGGTAAGAATCAAAACTTTAAGTTTAATCTGTCATTTAAGAAAAATTAAGGACTAAATTTTTAGGTTCTTTAAAAAAAAATCGAATAAATTAAGTTTTCACTTTTAACTTTTCCTATGGACGTTACATTGCATTTCATTTAGAAAGGAAGATATTTCAATGTCTATATAATGCAGTTGCATTGAGCAAAATTGCATAGTAATTATATTTTTAGTGGGTGTAATGCTTTATTCTAACTTCATAACGTCTACTGATACTGTATTAGTGTGTTTAACGGGGTTTCAGAATATCCCAAGGACGCATTGCGGGCTAAAACAGACCCAGTACCTACGTATTTCAACAAATTTGTAATTTTTTGAATATATTATTTTACTCAGGATTTTTGAATATTGTGACGTGAGGACTGTAAAATTACCCTTTACTTTGGGTTTCTGTGATTTTTAGTCCAAACTTGTGTCAACAACTTTTTTTTTATATGAACTTTGACACAACTTTGGACTAAAATGCGCAGAAAATCACAAAAATTCAAAGTAAAGGAATAGACCTATTATAGTTTTATGGAAAATGTTCTTATTAATGATGTTATATGGCCATTTTTATATACAAAATATTCTTGAGACTGTCTAGATTTCTTGTTCCACTTTCTTTTTCTATTTTTGAATTGGTCAGAAGCCAGAAACTTGATAAAACTTTATAAAGGTCATATAACAAAAATGTATTTTTTTCGTTTTTGAAGTACGCGTACTTATACTATATGAGTTTACTTACTTATCCGGCTCCCGATCCATGAAAAGTTTATGAGTTTAATACAAATTATATCAGACATAGCTAAATATTAAAAAAAAATATCGCAAGTAAAAAACATCAATAAAATTTATTTTTTAATAGTCTTTGACCAATTTTAAAATATTCTTGGTTTTAAAAAGATGAACGTTGGCCCTTTTCAAAAAATTCTTTTTCTTAAGTTAAAAAAAATCGGTAATCTAAAATTTAGATATATTTTTCACAGATTTGAACGTTTTGAATAGCAGTTTTAGGAGGAGTTTAATTTCTATTTTGTTTAGCTGGTGGTCTTTTTTGAGGAGATATTTTGCATCTTAATCGATAAAAAATTTAGGGAATATCGCTTCAATTGGAAAAATAATATTCTAACTACATACTACAATTTTAATCAACTTATGTAGATGAAAATATCTTCTATTACCTAATTAGTATTATTTTGAAGCAACAGATTAAAAAAATAAAAATTGTTGTGAAAAACGAAGTTAAAATAAACTTTTTTTGAAGCGCATTTTTTTTTATAATTGACACGCACTCAAGGGGTTATGAATACCCTTAAAATGTTTTCACACAGTGCGAACGTTTAGGAAATAGAGCGAGAACAGAAAAGGAGATAAGGATGTACATTTGTCTTAAATGTTTGGATATTGAAATGGGAAGCAAAAACAGAGTTGGGTAAGTAATTCATCATTCGTGTGGTACGGCTGAAGAAAGAATCTCTATATTTGACGGTACGTCCAAAGTTAGGCTCAAGGGTAGGTATACTGATGAGCATTCCTAGCTGAAATTGTTTGAGGGGAGGAATGCAGCTAGCTACTTCAACAGAGCAACGTTTGAAAAAGTAGCGATATAACAGTGCTGATAAGCATGAAACATTTCGACGGTGTTCCAACGAAACAAATGTTGACGAGATTAATCTATCACTTATCAGTTTTAACGCTCTATTTTGGATTCTATCCAGTAGGTGCAATGATGTTTTGGAAGCGTCTGAACAGATATGAGAGTTATACACTAGCTTTGGGCGTATGCATGATATATAGTAGGCAGATCAGAAGGGGAAAACTAGTTCTTACAACGTCTAAGGAAACCTAGGCATTTCGCAGCATTTTAGCAATATCTTGTACGTGGTCGTTCCACAAGAGCTGATCAGTAACGCACATACCAAGAATCGAAAGCTTTTCAGTTTCCTCGATGCAAGTTCCATTCATGTATAATGATAAATTGGGTATATTCCGCTTCAACGACTGGAGACAATTTTGGGTTTTGGATGCATTAAATTCCACACGATTATTAACACCCCATTTGACTATGCTGTTTAAATCTGAATTTAATGAGCTCAACATATTCTGCCGTTGCTGCTCCACGTTTGAAGAATAGGGAGGTGAATCTGAAAATGAGTATGAAAAACTAAGAGTGCTGCTTCAGACAAGAGATCATTGATGGAAATAAGAAATAGTGTCGGAGACAATACGGAGCCTTGGGACACACCAGCATTAATTTTGTGAGCTTCAGACTTTAAACCGTCCAAAACAACTTGGATTGAACGGTCCGAAAGGTAATTACTTATCCAGCGAAGAATTGATTCGTTGATACCAAAAGCATGCATTTTCGATAAAAGAGCTTGATGCCAAGCTCTATACCAAATGCTTTAGAAATATCAAGTGCAACTATTTTGCTTTCTTCAAAACAATGCAATGATTGAATCCACTTTTCGGTTAGAAAAACCATCAAATCACCAGTGGATCTGTTGCAATGACAGCCGTACTGAGAGTCATTAAGAAGCTTTCGTTGTTCAAGATATTTCATAAGCTGCCAATTGATCAGCGTTTCCATGACCTTGGAAAGAATAAATGTCAGAGCAATTGGTCGATAATTGGAAGGAGAAGATGAATCGCCTTTTTTAAGGATTGGCTTCACATATGCCTTTTTCCACCCAGACGGAAAGTGGCTTAAGGAATAGGAAAGGTAAAAAGGCTTACGAAGAGGTTTTGCTAAAGTGGAAGAACACAATCTTCAAAACAATAGGTAATATACCATCAGGACCGGCGGATTTCCGAATGTCGAGATCTTTTAATACTCTGGAAACTGTATGGGTACGAAAATGTAATGGTTCCAAAGAGAATTGGACGTTCTCAAGTACAGGTGGGACCCTGTCGCTAACTGGCAGCGTAGAGTTTGCGGCGAATTGTTCTACAAACACATTTGCCTTGTCTATGGAACTAACGACAGGGTTATCATTGAAGATGAGCTTGGGAACCGATGAAGATGATGAGTTATTAATATTCTTAACGAAAGACCAACAATTTTACTGCCCTTAGCGCATTGCAGTATTTTTAAACTTATTTTTTGCTCATGCAGAAATTTAGTTCTTAGAATCAAAGCATTGAAGGAATTTCTGGCTTGTTTGAATATTGTCCAGTTTTCCTCTGTAGGAATGGTTTTATATAACCGAAAAAACTATCACAACAAAAACATAAATGTTAAAAAAAGAGCCAAGTTCTTATATATACAAGAAACCTGTGCGTAAAAAGTCTGCCAAAAAAAGTAATGAGATCTAAAATACATGCCAAGTTTTAAGTTCATGAAGTTTAATATCAAATATCTTAAGTAGAGTAATATCGAAAACACTCCAAACTATGACAGAAATTTGGTATTTAATGATTACTGATTAAAATTTGGTGGGTTCACTGGTCAAGTTTTCATACAGTTAAGTTTGTGATTAAGTACATACATATGTAATTAAGGGAAAACTTGCCAAGTAAATCCACCAAATTTTAATCAGTAATCATTAAATACCAAATTTCTGTCATAGTTTGGAGTGTTTTTGATATTACTCTACTTAAGATATTTGATATTAAACTTGATGAACTTAAAACTTGGCATATATTTTAGATCTCATTACTTTTTTGGCAGACTTTTTACGCACAGGTTTCTTGTACATATAAGAACTTGGCTCTTTTTTTAACATTTATGTTTTTGTTGTGATTTCACTCCTTTTTGCAAAGATTTATTTTGCCAGGTGATAATGAAGCCCTACCGCTCAACAAAGTTTCATAATTCTACAACAATCAGAAGGGCTTCATATAGTTTACAAGAACTTTTGAGAAAGAAGGTGGATGCCACGCTCCCTGAGCTGAAAGTTCCAATTTTTCGATTTTTTTCTTTCAAAATATTTCAAGCCCTAACGACATACCAATTTTTATCGTTCTACAACAATCGAAAGTGCTCCATATAATTTTTTAGAATTTTGAAGAATGTGGGTGGATGCCACGCCCCCTGAATGGAAAATCCCAATTTTTCAATTTTTCTCTTTCTAAATACTTCAAGCCCTACCGATCTACCAATTTTCATCGTTCTACAACAATCGGAAGTGCTCCATATAATTTATAAGAATTTTTAAGAAAGTGGGTGGATGCCACGCCCCCTGAATAGAAAATTGCAGATTTTCGATTTTTTCCTTTGTATGCGCTACAAGGCCTACCGTTGTGCGAAGTTTCAAGTTTCTACGATGTCGGGAAGTGCTCCATAATTTTGATGATCTGTCAGTGAATCAGTGAGTCAGTGAGTCAGTGAATCAGTCAGTCAGTTACGGTTTTTGCGATTTTTGAAGTCCTATATCTCGGGAATTACTAATGCTAAAGAGTTGAAATTTAGTGAGCCATCTGTGTTTGCTCAGCTTAGCAAATACTGTGAATTTGAAGCCTCTGACTTTATTGGTAGTGAAGTTAGAGGGGGGTTGAAAATCGCCTGAGTTTGTTCCTGTAAAAAGGGTTTAGTGCCGCGAACTTGGCTGGGCACTACCGTGCCCTTTGATACTCTCACTTTGATAGCTTCCCCGCAGCTAAAGTCAAACCAAGAGTTTTATTTAGGATTGATACTCTTTATTCTAGAATTTCAGACCATTAAAGATAACATTGGTTATTATATCTGCACAAGCATCAACGTCTCCATCTAAAAAACACAACGACCAGTTACAAACACGAAAAAAGTTGTTGAGTCCTTCCCAGTTTGCTCATGAGCCCTAAATATGATATTTAGAATTTGGAGCGGGTCAAATTTCAGGGCTCTAATCGCATAATTTTGAGGACGATAGTCACTATGTCAACCTTGTCACACAGTGTAATAAGACGACAGCTTGGTGTTAATATATGTACCATAAATCTTATTGAATATAACTATAACCTCTCTTGTCATTAGAACACAAATTTACAATTTGTTAATTTCTTCGAAACAATAGTATCTACTTCTCTATTATATAACAAAAGTTATCACTTAGAATAAATTATAAATTAAATCATGTTTCAAGTTCAATTAATCAAAATTATAAATGATCCATCAGAATAAACACTTCAATTGATCAGGCGCGGATACAGGGGGAGGGCAATGGGTGCAATTGCCCCCCCCTGGGCAGGTACGAACGAAGCATAAAATATTAATTCAATGAAATGCAATAAAAAAAAAAACAAAATAAATATAACTGTATAACATTTTTAGAGAATAGTCAAATTATTTGATACTAGAGAGCAGATTGAGTCCCAAATCGATTTGATTTTCACTTTTCAAAATGCAAATGTGAATGAAAAATTTCACAATTTTGCAAAAAAATATTTTAAAAAGTTATTGCCTTAACCCTCCTCCACAAATTTGTTAGTTTTTTTTATAGTTTAGTGTAAAGGGAGAGGTGACAGGGGCATTTATTTAAGTTTTCCACCTTAACATTGATTTTAATTTTTTTTTAAATAACAATAGCGCAAAATTTTAAACAGCCTTTTTTCAAGTGCTTAGCATGATGCTAATTATTAATCTTCTAAATATTTAGTAATTTACTAGCAATACTAGCACTCCAATTTTTAAAACTTTTTTTTTGGTCTAGCAGCTAGTGTCATACTCAATCTTTTCTAATAAAAACAGTTCATCTAAACACGTCCAAACAGTGACAGTTCGTACAAAAAACAACCATTTTTTATAATTACAAATGTAATAGTGACAACCTACAATTTTTTTAAATTTACAAACGATGTTCACTTGAAAATTGAAATTAATTCTTTGTTTGGTTGTAGTGCCTGGTTTAAATAGAGTTTGTAAGAAACTCAGCTTTGATTGTCCTGCGGCTGTTATTGTCTATGGAAATTGAAAGAAACTTATATAAAAGGGCTCTTCAGTCATACTGAGCATCCTTTAGCTAAAGTACAATTTATGAAGAAAATAATTACAATAATTGTCAAGAATTTTTTTTTGAGGAAAATGACAGATGTCATGAATTTAGCATGATACTAAAAATAGTCATTTAATGATTTTAGCTTAAGGTAAATGATTAACAAAATTATCTTTTTAGCCGAGTATCATGTTAAAATTGCTTTAGAATCTTTTTTTTTCTTAATCGTTTAATTTTGCGCCAATATTTTTAAAATTTAATTAGCTTCAAAAAACTTTTACTTTGCTTCAAATGATCGGATCTACAGATTTAGATATTTAAATAAAGTTTAAATAATAAACTACATTTGTGTATAAATTTTTTTTGAAATACCAAAAAATTTCATACTATAAGGGTGATTGATTCTCTTTTTTGATAAATATTTAAATGTGCGTTTCCATTTGTGATAGTACTTTCACTAGAAAACTCTCGAGAGTGACTCTTGGATATCTGTCTTCCGCTCTGGTGAGCTAATTTCATGACTGTGTACTTGCGAGTTTTACTCTTGAGAGCTTCTTCAGAGCTGCTTGCCGTCTTTCTGCTCTCTAATGGATACGCACCAATGTTTTAGCCATAAGATACGTTTCCGATGGTAGTATTCGTGAGGATTTTGTGACTTCCGTGTACCGTGTTCCTTATTATTAAACTGGCGAAGAGTACGAATCCGATGAAGAAGATTGGAGAGACACTAGGAAACGACTACAGTAGTCACTGCCGAAGAGAAGTTGGATGGAACTTCAACACCTAAGAATAGTTTTTGAAAACGTCAATTCGATTGTCAAATGATCGTCAGTTCTTGACGAGTGTTGCTATTTCCAAATGTATGCAATAGTTTTGTTTGCACACAATCTTTTTTACCAACGTCGTTTAATTTTCTTTCAAATGCATTTGACATTAACGAACACGTTCTCTGGCTTTTGTCAATATTTTTGTCGTCAACTCGATTTCTTACTGCAGAATTGCACCGATGATGTTTTCAAACATGTGACTAAAGCAAACTGCAATATCAAACACAATGCATTAAAACTTGTATTTGCCTTTCGAACAGAAGACTTTTGCAGTTTGCGATTGAGAACAGTCTGCAAACGCAGCTGACGTTTTCGAAAAAGGCCTTTAACTGGCAAGCCCATTGACAAAATTTGTTTTCCCAGCTAAAGAAGAGGCTGAAACTTTCACTTGAACTCGAACGTCATGTGTGGGAATAGGAACATGCTGATGTGCCATTATGCTTTTCGAAATTTGAGGTGGAAGACGGAATTCAAAAGCGCTTCCATGCTACAGCCAAAAATTGCATAGCTCCGTTTCACGAAGTTTCAAAGTACCCGCTGTTTAAGACACTATGGCAGTTATGAAAGACGTAATACTGCTTTCTTTAAATTTCAAACTCATCTCATGCAGAGCGGTATGTAGTGTACTCCAATTTTCTGTAGGCCTCATCAAGATTGTGGAAACTCACGAAGATTGCCCCCCCCCTGAACGAAATCCTGGATCCGCGCCTGCAATTGATAATTATAATTATTCAGCGCACTCAGCAAAACAGTAGTATTATTGAATTGTTACTTAATAAATAATTTAAATGATTTTATAAATGTTTGCATTCATGTTCTCATACAATAAAATTTGCAGTATTTCAGTTCAGTGATTATACTACCTGTTGCAAGTAAAATTATATTTCTTTTTTATTTCCTATCCTCGTTGTTTCTTTTATTATTTCCTCTGGAAAATGCACCACTGACTGGTGCACAATAAAAAGGTAACGTTTATTCGTTATATTATAATATTATGAATAAAAACCCACTAACACTTAAAATAATTATTACAAGTTATTAGGATATTTGTATTCAACTACTGTGGCGGCTAATTAAATATGAAGTGTTGCTTAGTTCTTCATTGTATCACCTTTTTGTTTTTCAATTGTTACTAATCATATTCACAATTAAATAAGCTTTCATGCCTAACATGAAGGTAGTTTCTATTGTGGTTATAGGTACCTATTGCATTTCCAATTGCAATTAATCAAAAGCATGAATAATTGATAATGTATGTATGTTTTGTGTTTTCTATATCTATAAGTTATTTTATGCAAGCGAAAATATAAGATAACCATAAATGACTCATGGGTCGTAGGGAAGCGCAACTGACCTTTCTCTAGAGAAAAGACGTCAAACCTCAGAATACATATCACGATTCCGCATTCATTAGATGTAAGTGGTTTGTGTTTCTTCTGAGCTAAGTAAAATCAAAAGAAAGTCAAAAATAAATGAAAAGTTTAGATTTGTTTTGCTTATTTTTTTATAGCTAAAAATCGACGATTTGATTTTGCACTCTTCATCTTAAAATATTTAAATTTTGAAAAAGACTATTTTTAAATATAAAGCCAATTTTTGAGATAAATGCATTTTAATATTTTTACTTGTCTCGATTGGTTTTATAAATTTTGTGAAACTTTTACTTAATGACAAAAACAAATAATTTCCGATCTCTCAAATCAAAAATTTCCAAATATGTACTACCTACATATCTACACGTATCGAGCTCTCTAGAATCGAGACCCATCATTTTCAGAGATGTTTTGTGTGTTAACGAACATCAGTACGCTTATACGTTTGCTTCACATTTTTGTATTCCCTATATCTCATGACTAAAGAGCGAATACAAATTTCAACTTCAGATTATTTTTATTTTATAGATTCCTAAAAATGTCATTAAGTACAGAAAGGACTTTCAAAAAAATTCAATAAGCGGTGTTTTTTTTTAACATCCTACAGCAATTGAAGCATCTCAGAAAACTTCCTCTTTTCGATGAAATAATGTTTTTTGATTCAGAATATCAAACACAAATTCTCGTTTGGTGTACTCGAAACACAGCTTCGTTGAATATACTTTTAATAAGAAAAGGCAATTTAGTCAAACATTTGAAAAATTAAAAAAAATTATGTACCAGTTTTTTTTTATTCAAAAAATTGTTGAAAAAGTTTTTCGGCTTGAATATCTTGAGAATAAAGAATGGCCTTGGGCTCATTTTTGTAATTACTTTCATTACACCATGTCATAGTTGATAGTTCATAATGGAAAGGATTTGCTAAAAAATTCAACTAACGGAATTTTTAAAAGCATATCTACAAAACTACAAGAAACTATAGGTATACCTACTAAAAAATATTAAAAAATGTTTTTCGTCTCAAATATATCGAGAAAAACTCATGATATTGACTCCACATTAATTTTGTTCAGACACAATTATGTAATTAAGTATAGATATCAAATTGAGTAAATTTGGTTTTTAGCAAAATAGCTTCAAACAATTATTAAACAATGTGTTTGTCTCGAATATCTCGAAAAAAAAATGATCCAATACTTTGGTCCTTACATGCATTCTGAACAACTGATAGCATTTAAATTTCAAATTGTTCTTTCAAACACTTACCTGAATTTGTTCTGTAATTTCAGAAAAAAGGGCAATTAACCAAAAACCCAAACCAACGAAAAGTTTCAAAGCATGATTTGTATCAATACTTACTCAACGATCACATGGAAGAGGGAAAAATGAGATCCGTGATTTTATTGTCTATTCACCTAAACGGGTAGACCTATTTTATTAAAACTTTGTAAGCATTTATTGGACACATCTAAGGGCTCTGGGATTTTGATACTCCTTGTGGGATGTTCACATAAGAAGTATTTCATTTAACTGGTCAGAAACAGGTCCAAAAAGGTCAATTATTTGTAGAAATTAAATATAAGATATTATTTTAAACAACTAAAAACACTCACTTAAAATAATATCTTTTATTTATTCCATGAATAAACACGTTGAAATTGGTGAGCCAAGGAAAATTTTGAATCAATGGTTAAAGTTTTTCAAGGCCACGCGTAATTTTTGGCATTTTTTCAAAAAATGTGTTCCACCACCGGAACCTGAAAGGCCAATATAATATTGATAAAAGGGCAAGTAGTAGTTTCATTAATTGGTCACCCATAGATTTTTGTTCGATAAATTTTTAAAGTTTTTTTCAGGTCACATAAAATTTGTTTAACACCTTATTTGGCTCATTTAAAAAACAGGTAGTCAATTAATTGCTCAGTAGTTTGTTACAAAATGTCAGTAAGTATCAGTACTTATTGGTTCAGACAGATATTTTTAATTAATTTTTAAAGTTTTGAGCAACGTCATACTGATGTTTGTCGAATACTTATTTGCCAAACGTATATTAGGTATATATTATCTGAAAAGCCACTGAGGATAGTGATTGAAGGTCCACTTGTTTCATAAATTTGTCAGCATAAATTTATTTTTATGATTTTTTAAAGATTTTGACGAAAAAACAGCCTTTTTTTAAGGGCTACTAGTAAACAATCTTCTAAATATTTTGTAATTTTCTAGCTCTTCCAAATTTTAAAACCTTTTTTCGTTTAACTAACTAGTATCATACTAATTCTAATTTAGTAAAAACCTTTGTGGGTTTTTAATTTCATGAACATAATTTATTGGTTTTGTGCATCATCATCGTGTCCTGTAACCCCGGCTGGGGCATAGGGCGTCAACAAAACGTCTCCATCCTGCACGGTCTGCTGCAGGGTACTTTAGCTGTGGCCACGTCTTTCTCTGGGATTCTGCTTCCGCTAAGACAGTTGATTTCCATGTTGTTCTTGGTCTTCCAACCCGCTATGCACCCTGAGGATTCCATTCAAAGGACTATTTTGCAATTTCATCGTTTGGTTTCCTCAGTGTGTGACCAATCCAACGCCATTTACGCTTTCTTATGTCGACGTCCAGCCGCTTTTGACTTGTCCTGCGCCACAATTCCTCATTTGATATTATTTGTGGCCAGCGAATCTTAAGGATGTGGCGAAGACAGCGATTCACAAAAGACTGCAATTTTTTCGAAATGGTAGACGTGACTTCCAGGTTTCACAAGCATATAAAAGCACGGATTTGACATTGGAATCGAAGAATCTCAACTTAGTGCGTAAGGAGATTTGATTGGTTTTGTGCATTAGATATTAATTAATTATTATTTGATACAAAATCTAATATTTGTTGTGAATAAGTACTAAATATTTATAATATCGTTTCAACTTTATTGTTTACAAAAAATAAAAAAAGTTGGGTGCTCGCAGGATTCGAACCCTGAACCCTTCGCTTCGATTCTGACGCATCGATCAGAAAATTCTAATCTACACAAAAAGTAGCATCTTCGTGCTTTTAAAACTGTATTAAATTCATTGGAATTCTTCCACTCAATTTTATATCTACAATAAAACTCAATTCAACTCTGAAATACAGTTGCCAAGAATTTTGTTTGGAAGAAAATGACAGATATCATGGATTTAGCACGATACTAAAAAATAGCTATTTGGTGATTTTAACTTTAGTAAAATGTACGAAGCTAAAATCGTTTAAAATTATCAAAATGCTCTTTTCAACTTAGTATCATGTTAAAAATTGCTTTAGCATCGTACTAAATTGTTTAAAATTTTGCGCCTTTATTTTTTAAAGGTCACAAACGGTTTTTTGCATCCCATTTTTGTGTGATATTCAAAAAAATGTATTCCTAAATCTGGAATGCCTCCCAATTGTCATATAAAAGATCAATATTATTCAGTTATAAATGGCCAATCATACATTTTCTTTTCATGAGTTTCTAAAGTTAATGTGAATGCAGCACCTCGTGGCTTGATGGTTAGTGCGTAGGACTGTCATGCCGAAGGTGTGATGGGTTCGATTCCCAGCCGTGTCACCTAAAAACAGAAATGTTTTATTCGAGGTACTGCCTCTTGCGAGGAACTGACAAATCCTCCAAGAGTATACTTGTCATGAAAAAGTGCTTCTCTTTCAGCCGTTCGGACTCGGCAAAAAACTGTAGGTCCCCTCCATTCCTCCATTCCTGCCAACAAACTAGTCACTAGGCCCTGGTTCTCCATGAGCTGTTGCGCCACCCAATTTATTTATTTATTTATTTATAAAGTTAATGTGAATAGGTCGCATGCTAATTTTGGACCTAGAAATTTTGTTCATAAAAAATAAATGGCTAATCAATTACTGAAAATAGTTGGGAGACTTTTTATTGCAATTGAGTGGCCTTCAGGTTGCACATATTACACAGCTATATAAAAGACTTCGAAAAGCAGTTTATGCTCTTCATCTTCTCAGTATGTATACCTACTCGTACTAGCTTCAAGGTACAGAAACAAGCTTATTACTACCACTATCAAGAGGTAAACATACAAAACATCAGCTTATCGCTTCCTGCGCAAATGCAGACGGTTCTTGCGCTTCTAGGCAGCGTGGCGGGAGCCTCCAATCGTCTGGGAGTACCTGTAGCCTTTTCCAATGCCACGGGAGCTCTTGCCAGCAGATGTAAGTCCACGTAATTCACGGTGCTTGTGCACGTGCTTGCAGATACCGTACAGAATATTTTCTCACATTTCTTTTTTTATTTGAAAGTACAATCCTTCCGGTTAATAATGGAAAGTAATTTCATTCAAATGGCTGTTTTGCTAAGTGGGCCTGCGATCGACTTAGAGAAGATGCCGATTTTGCCAAAAAAATCATCTTTTCAGATGAAGCTCATTTTGATCTTGGCGGGTATGTAAACAAGAAAAATTGTGGCATTTGGGGCACAGAAAACCCGAACGCCATTGAAAAGCCGATACACCCAAAACGAGTCACTGTTGGCATAATTGGGCCATTTTTCTTCGAGTGGCCGTTACAGTCAATGGCGATCGTTATCGGGCCATGTTGAACGGATTTTTGTTCACAAAAATAGAAGAGGATGATATTGGCAACATTTGGTATCAACAGGACGGTGCTACGTGCCACACGGCCGAAGCTACACTCCATGTAGTAGTAGCATTTTCAAAAAAAAAAAAAAAGTTATTTGGTGGACCCTTTACTAGGCCCTTATGAATACCACCTCATATAGAACGTTCTATGCTCGCAGCACCATCAAAAAGCCCAAATCTCACCATTCAAAACGTATTTCTAATCACTTCAAAACATTTTCCCTTTTTGTAAATTGTTTTGTTAGTTTCACGTGAAACCACTAAATTCCAGAAAATAGTAATTCTTGTGCTGTATTGCACTACTTTTTGGTTTTTGAAAACGGAAGAACGGATTCAAGAGAATCAATTTTGAATTATACTATCGCATCAATTCGGCAGAATTTAAGCAATAGCCTGGGCTATGCAGCCCCGGATCTACGATTTTTCCGAACCGGGGCAAAAACTTGATTTTGGCGCCCCTGCCGTTTTTTATAAAAATTAAAAAAAAAAACACGCATCTACTTGGTTGGATTTTTTGTCATCACTGGGAGAGTAAAACTTTTTAATGGATGTGCAGCCCGTACCTATTCAGCAACTTTTCATTATAGATAAGAAAATTGACAATGCCTCAACAAAAACTATACTATAACTTCGTTGATCCTTGAACGATTTTAATGAAACTGACACACAATTTCAATCCATAATAGTACCTACGAGAGCTAATGCTAAATTTCCACTTGTCATTTAACAACTGACGAAAGACACATTTTTGTGGCATTTCACAAAATGACTAGTGGAATCTACTGTCTTTGAACTGACAAACACTATGTCTGTTCGTGTACTTCCCAAAACTACGAATTTCTACAAATTTAATTTTTTTTTATGAGCTTTGACAGAACTTTGGGCTTAATTCGTAGAAATTCATAGTTTTGGGAGGTACGCGAACTGACATAATACTTGTCAATGAAAGACAACAAATTTGAATGACAAGTGGAAATAGCTTAATTGAAAAACGAAATGTCACTTTGTGTGTAACTGACAAAGAAAATTTATTGGCAACGTGTTTTAATTCTTTGTCAATGAAAGACACTATGTAGTTTCATAGCTGATCCAAAGCAATTTGGAGGTGATTTTGAAAATTTGGACGATTATGCTATCAGAAGTGAGGAAAAACAAAAATAAAACTGTGTTGAAAATGTTCCATAGACAGCAAAAAAATAAAAAGAGTGGACAGTGAAATTTATCAAAATCCCTGATACAGAAGGTACAGAAGTTCGAAATTATAATTCTTCGCACCACTATACACACATTTCAGTTACAGTTATGAAAATTTACTCATTGTCAGTGAGAATGGAAATAGCAGTCAATGAACTGACAAAGACGTTGGTCATAATTTCTTTGTCTTTGAAAAGACCAACGATGTTGTGTCAATTAAACCAACAAAAGTGGAAATGAACTGGCAATTGTGTCTATCAAAGACCAAATCTTAATCTGTCAAACTGTGTCAATTCAAAGGCAAGTGGAAACCTAGCATTAGCAATGTCAAAACACAAGTCATTTTAGATTGGCTGGTTCTTTGATACGCTCGAGGGCAGTCTCTGGCTGGTTGGAAATGTTGTACTTTCCACCATTTTGAAAAAGGGTGTTGAAAAAGGTAAATGCAATTTTTTCGGCTCCAATAGAACTAAGAGCAAAGTTTTTTATTTGATTTCTTAGTTTAAAATATCTTTTAAATTTTGGGTTTGCAAAAATTTTCGACATCATGAAAAAATGTTGTCGAAAAACTGTAAACATGGTTTTCAGCGTTTATTTCACTCTTTTTTCATCTGAAAGAAAAATTTTATACTAAAATCAAATTTTTTGTAGATCACCTGATCTCCTACATTTGTTTGTACCTAGATTTTTTGTGAACTAAGAAATATTAAAAAAAAACTGTGTAATAAAGTTGCCTGTATCCAGCAAATAATTCTTTAGGCAAGACTACGAATTGTACGGTGGCCTGGTGAAACCCTTGTAGAGGGACACAGTTTAAGTGTTTTATTCTTCAAAAAGGGGGATCACTCCCCCCCTAAAAATGTACTTACATACAATGCAAAAAACAATTGCTTTAAAACAACAGAAGAACTTTTAACAATGTATTACAGCTCGTTTCTACTATTTAATTTTTCAATCAAGTTTTAGGTAGTTGTGAATAATTTTTGAAAAATATTTTAAATGGTGAAATAATGATAGAAAAACTGCTAAAGGTTGACGAGAAATACATTTGATATTCCATTGCCACATCTCGACTAATTTAATTTCATTAAGAGTCGGAATCCTCAATTTTTTTCAGTCACATGGATTTTGCGCCCCTGTAAGCTGCCGCATGGAGCACAGGCCCCGGTTTGCCCCCCCATAGATCCGGGGCTGGGGCTATGTTTACTTTGAATATGCATCAGTTATTCATTGGCATAGGCCTGAGGCTTCTAAAAATTCCACAAGAAAAATGGCCAAATGGCACTATCTTCATGGCAAATTCAAATCACCTCCACGAGGGATAACTCCATATCTCCAAACCATTTCGTCGGTTCAAAGGTAAAACTCACTAAATAACATATTACACTTTTGAAGGAAATTTAATTGAAACATACTTATAAAAGCTGAAAAGTCACGTTCCGAAAATTTTTAAATAAAGTTCCCGGGCATACCTTTCTATGTCCTTATAATAACTGTGCAAAACGGGACTTTTTGGATTCAAAAATGCATTTCCTTCTCATATTTTTGAACATTTTTTTCTGCACTTAGTGAGTTTTACCTTTGAACCCACGATTTATGAAAAATTTCCTTTGAGAAATCAGCTGTGTGACACGAAGTACTGAGTTGTTAGAACCCCATGTCATTCACATCCATATTATCCAATTTGGACGTCCCTTATCTTGGCGGACACTTTTTGGCGGAATCGAATAATTTTGATATCTGAATTTGTAGCTAATTAAATGCTAATTTGTTGCTCAAACCAAAAATTTGTAGCTCGAGTACTTTTCGAGTTATTCAATTTTCCGCTAAAATAAGTCTGAAGTTAGCGGTAAAAATTTAAAATAACACTAATTTTACTTTTAATTTGTAACCTGAATTTGTAGCTAATTAAATGCTAATTTGTTGCTCAAACCCCGATTTTGTAGCTCTAACGGTTTTTCAAATATTCAAAATTCCGCTAAAATAAGACTGAAGTTAGCGGACGAAAATTTGAAAATCATAATTGTGTTAATGCCCAAAATTGTAGCTTTTTGAATGCTAATTTGTTGCGCAAAAATAAATTTTGTATCTTTTATGCAAAATTTTTTATTTACAGTTAAGGCTTAAAAAAGTGCATTTCCGGTTTCACTAACATAGGCTCGGAAAAATGCCAGCGGAATCTTAAAAAAATAGATTTTCAATGTTTTTTTTTTGCAAAAATGTGTAGCATATCCTATGCTAATTTGTTGCTCTAACTAAAAATTTGTAGCTCTAACGGTTTTTTTGGTACACAATTTCCCGCTAGCTAAAAAGTTAGCTAAAAATCAAGCCCTTAAAATCTAAAAAAATGACAAAATCCAAAATTTTTTTTTGCCAAAATTTGAAGACTCCTCTAACTAGATAAGTCACCAAACCGCGATTTTGTAGCTCGCTTGGTTTTCTTTGCATTCAATTTCCCGCTAAAATAAGACATTACCCCCTGTGTAACGGACAAAATTTAAAAAAAATAATTAATTAAAATTTTTTTTTTATGTCAGAATTTGTAGCTTTTTAAATTAAAATTTGTTGCGCAAAAATTAATTTTGTACCTTGAATAGTTCGTTTTTTATTTGAAATTCAAACTCAAAAATGAGCATTTCCGGTTTCACTAACATAGGCTCGGAAAAATGCCAGCGGAATCTTAAAAAAATAGATTTTCAATGTTTTTTTTTTGCAAAAATGTGTAGCATATCCTATGCTAATTTGTTGCTCTAACTAAAAATTTGTAGCTCTAACGGTTTTTTTGGTACACAATTTCCCGCTAGCTAAAAAGTTAGCTAAAAATCAAGCCCTTAAAATCTAAAAAAATGACAAAATCCAAAATTTTTTTTTGCCAAAATTTGAAGACTCCTCTAACTAGATAAGTCACCAAACCGCGATTTTGTAGCTCGCTTGGTTTTCTTTGCATTCAATTTCCCGCTAAAATAAGACATTACCCCCTGTGTAACGGACAAAATTTAAAAAAAATAATTAATTAAAATTTTTTTTTTATGTCAGAATTTGTAGCTTTTTAAATTAAAATTTGTTGCGCAAAAATTAATTTTGTACCTTGAATAGTTCGTTTTTTATTTGAAATTCAAACTCAAAAATGAGCATTTCCGGTTTCACTTACATAGGCTCGGAAAAATGCCAGCGGAATCTTAAAAAAATAGATTTTCAATGTTTTTTTTTTGCAAAAATGTGTAGCATATCCTATGCTAATTTGTTGCTCTAACTAAAAATTTGTAGCTCTAACGGTTTTTTTGGTACACAATTTCCCGCTAGCTAAAAAGTTAGCTAAAAATCAAGCCCTTAAAATCTAAAAAAATGACAAAATCCAAGATTTTTTTTTGCCAAAATTTGAAGACTCCTCTAACTAGATAAGTCACCAAACCGCGATTTTGTAGCTCGCTTGGTTTTCTTTGCATTCAATTTCCCGCTAAGATAAGACATTACCCCCTGTGTAACGGACAAAATTTAAAAAAAATAATTAATTAAAATTTTTTTTTTATGTCAGAATTTGTAGCTTTTTAAATTAAAATTTGTTGCGCAAAAATTAATTTTGTACCTTGAATAGTTCGTTTTTTATTTGAAATTCAAACTCAAAAATGAGCATTTCCGGTTTCACTAACATAGGCTCGGAAAAATGCCAGCGGAATCTTAAAAAAATAGATTTTCAATGTTTTTTTTTTGCAAAAATGTGTAGCATATCCTATGCTAATTTGTTGCTCTAACTAAAAATTTGTAGCTCTAACGGTTTTTTTGGTGCTCCATTTCCGGAATTCCGCTGGAAATGGAGTACCAAAAAAACCGTTAGAGCTACAAATTTTTAGTTAGAGCAACAAATTAGCATAGGATATGCTACATTCCGCTGGAAATGGAGTACCAAAAAAACCGTTAGAGCTACAAATTTTTAGTTAGAGCAACAAATTAGCATAGGATATGCTACACATTTTTGCAAAAAAAAAACATTGAAAATCTATTTTTTTAAGATTCCGCTGGCATTTTTCCGAGCCTATGTTAGTGAAACCGGAAATGCTCATTTTTGAGTTTGAATTTCAAATAAAAAACGAACTATTCAAGGTACAAAATTAATTTTTGCGCAACAAATTTTAATTTAAAAAGCTACAAATTCTGACATAAAAAAAAAAATTTAATTAATTATTTTTTTTAAATTTTGTCCGTTACACAGGGGGTAATGTCTTATTTTAGCGGGAAATTGAATGCAAAGAAAACCAAGCGAGCTACAAAATCGCAGTTTGGTGACTTATCTAGTTAGAGGAGTCTTCAAATTTTGGCAAAAAAAAATTTTGGATTTTGTCATTTTTTTAGATTTTAAGGGCTTGATTTTTAGCTAACTTTTTAGCTAGCGGGAAATTGTGTACCAAAAAAACCGTTAGAGCTACAAATTTTTAGTTAGAGCAACAAATTAGCATAGGATATGCTACACATTTTTGCAAAAAAAAAACATTGAAAATCTATTTTTTTAAGATTCCGCTGGCATTTTTCCGAGCCTATGTTAGTGAAACCGGAAATGCACTTTTTTAAGCCTTAACTGTAAATAAAAAATTTTGCATAAAAGATACAAAATTTATTTTTGCGCAACAAATTAGCATTCAAAAAGCTACAATTTTGGGCATTAACACAATTATGATTTTCAAATTTTCGTCCGCTAACTTCAGTCTTATTTTAGCGGAATTTTGAATATTTGAAAAACCGTTAGAGCTACAAAATCGGGGTTTGAGCAACAAATTAGCATTTAATTAGCTACAAATTCAGGTTACAAATTAAAAGTAAAATTAGTGTTATTTTAAATTTTTACCGCTAACTTCAGACTTATTTTAGCGGAAAATTGAATAACTCGAAAAGTACTCGAGCTAACAAATTTTTGGTTTGAGCAACAAATTAGCATTTAATTAGCTACAAATTCAGATATCAAAATTATTCGATTCCGCCAAAAAGTGTCCGCCAAGATAAGGGACGTCCAATTTGGGCAAAACGTAAGTGTTTATCATGTATAAGTTGTGGTCTCTGCTTAGACTGAATAAATAGAGTTGATTGCCTCGAGTTCTTCAGCACACTCTAATGGGCAGCGGTGATGTTTTCCCTAGATTCTGAATATCCCTGACAAACGAGTGTTAGCTGATTGTTCTCTTAATCAACTGGCTTGTATTTGGCCACCAAACATTGATTAGTCTTCTGAAAAGAACAACCAAAATAATTTGTTAGATCGGTGTTTTGATCATAAAATCTTATCATTTAAAGGTGTTGCTTAGTTGGGTTATTTACCATGGTGATTTGGCATTGGGGACTTAATGATAAACAACAAATTTAACAGAGGCTGCCCCCGACCCAATTGGAAAACTCTTACATTTAATCTCGTATCAGAAGAAAGATTTATTATTGCCAATTTGTTTTTAACGGCTGCAAAAACATATAATTTTAATAGATTTTTTGTAAAACATATCCCTGAAACGTTATTTTTGTAGTTAAAGTAAAATAATATAAGTTGAAAAAAAAACCTTTATATTACGTGGAAGAAGATAGTTTGGTCTTTAGACAAGATCCAAATATTAACTCATTTACGTAAAAACAGAAGTCCATTTAACTTTGCAAATATACAAAGCAAATAAGATCTGTATCTGTAGAGATTCTTATGTTTGTCAGAGTGATCTTATCACTCTTATACTCCTACAGAATAAATTACTGCTAAATGATTTTTTCTCAAGAATTTGCATACAATGGCCAGTTAGCTTCAACGCATCATTCCACTAAGCTTCCGCAAGAAAAATGTAAATATTGCATTTGTTGTTTGTCGATGTCGTCGTCGCCATCAACATCATCTTCAGATATGGAGTTGAGTCCCATTCCCAATACACACGTCCAGTCAAACTATAACAAAAGAATCAAAATGCCATTCCAACTCAAATATTGTATTGTGTTTTTCTTTCTATTTTGTTTGAGCCAGATAAGAAGGGGGATATACGGACTAAAATTAGATTTTCCCATTAGAAAATTTATGATGGCAACAATAATTCAGAGTGAAACTTTAAATAATCATCGTGTTTTTGGGTGAAGATCAAAGCATTATTCGATGCGTAAATGAGCTTTGATGATGCTGTAAGAAAACATTTCTGGCACCTTCATCCAGCTGGTGACGCGACGCAGTACGGCCGACTCACAGTGGGACCAATCAAGAAGATTTGTTATAATGTTATTCAAACACATAAGAATATTTAGTGTAAAAAAAGAATATCCTGCCTTAACAGTGATTGAAAAAAAAATACATAATAGAGTAGCTATCTTGGAAAAACGATGTTCATTGCATGAACAGCAAACTTTTTCTACAGTTGATTTATCTCATTTACTTTTTTCTAGTATGTAAATGATCAGACCAACTATTTAACCTTGATATTTTATAAACATAAATATATTTAAATTTTTGACTCTCAAGATTCTAGATTAGCCCCCACTGTATGGCGGGCGTATGTTGTTGCTAGATCATGTTTGGAAGACAGTAGGAAGGTGTTACTCATACAAACGTACAAGTAAACGACTATAAATTTCTATTAAGACATAATTATTTGTCACTATTTTGACAGATCTCTTAATAGAGGTTATTAATGAAAAAAAGTTTTAAGAGTTCAAATAGAAACTATGGAATAGATATCTTTAGAAAATAGATGTAGACATTTTCATGGATAAAAAAAATATTTAAAGACAGATCCGTTTATTAAAATAAATTTTTAAAAAATCTCATTTTAAAGACCATTTAACAAAAATTGTCCTAGCAAAATTGCAAACTAATTTTGATAAATCATTATTTTTAATTCCTAAGAAAAATATTTTTCATATTTTTGTTTTACAATTAAACTGGCACTTAATAATTTTTTTTTAATAAAGTTGGCTCTTTAATTGACCCTAATCCAACTCTATTTTAATGATAAAGGTGAGGCAATTGATTTGCACATCAATGAGGTATATTTACTTCCTTTAGTGCTGTTAGAGATCAAACTGTTTTTGGTCTCGCAAATCTTGTGATTAATTCTCTGAAGAATGAAATAATGATATTAACCTCAAAAATTTAAGTGGTTAAGGCTATGAATGTGCGGCAGTTTTGAGCGGTGCCTATTCAGGCTGGTACACTGCGTTTGGAATAGAAATAAGAGACTTTTGATTTTGTGTTCCTTTTTCTGCAGTATGATCTTGCAAATCATTAATTTGCCTTCTTTTTGCTTTGAGAAATCGTTAGTTAATTGTAAGTCTTCACCTTTAATACGAGTATATTATTCTCGAATAATTCACTATTTTTGAAAACTCATAGATTGAAAATTCGGATTTCTTCTAGTTAGTCCAGTAACTATATACATTAGACCTTGCGTCAGGTCCGGTAGTTCTGATTTTTTGCTGAGTTGTTTATGATGTTGGCCTAGTAATAAATCCGATTTTTTGACCTCGAGCGCCGAACGCAACATTGGTAAGAATCCAAAAAACCGCGAATTTTGTTGACTTCAAATAGAAAAATAACTTTAAAAAAACAATGGTAATATCTGGAAAAAAATCCATTGCGCATCTTAAAGCCAGAAATCTATTCTTTAATTTTATTTTCACATAAAGTTTTTTAAGTTGGTAGTTTTTGAAACATTTACTTTCAAACTCAAAATTTTGAGAAAAAGACGATTTTTTTGTGTTAATCTATTTTTTTTTTATTTTATGGTATTAAGTACTACTTTTGTTTCTGATTTTCAATGCACTTAATCATTTTTAGTTAAAAACTGAAAACCAAATGCTAAAATGACTTCTTGTTTTTGAGAAAACTGAAATTAACATGATCAACTTCACTGTTTTGAGTGTAGTATCCTTTTTCTTCGGGGTGGGAGGGCTCTGCCTCAGATCCGATAGATCTGGGGCCTATTTCAGCGCTACTACAACAGAGCTACATCAGCTACATCAACTACATCGTACACCTAAATCCTACAACTACATCCTTTAAATTTGTCTGATTCAAACATACAACAGGAGTTATAAAATAAAAGACAACAAACTTTAACAAATTATAAATGTAACTGGTGTAATTGTGAGATGAAGTTGTATAATGTAGTTGATGTAATTGATGTAGTAGCGCAGAAATAGGCCCCTGATTTTTAGATGAGTTGTTTATGATGTTGGCCTTACCAATAATCCAAGTTTTCGACCTCGAGCGCCGAACGCAACTTTGTGAGATATGCATAAAACCGAGAAATTTTCGCGGTTTTTTCAGTTATTGGCTATTTTAACCATTAAGGCCTGGTTTACGATTATAACTTTACTCTACTATTTCAAAATAATTAAATGGGCTTCAATTTGAGCAAAAAATCAATTCAAATTGTGAAATTTTTCATCAAATTTTGAATTTAGAATGCTGCAAATCGAATTGAAGGGGGGCTTATTCACTCCTTGTGTGAATTGGTTTTTCCCTTTTCAATGATTTGTTTATATGGTGTAGCGTGTCATGTTGGCTTTATTTTAAGATCTTAATCATGAAGATCGGATGAGTAGAAACGGAGTTATGATTTTTTAAAGTCAACCATATAAACGGAGTTATGATTTTTTAAAGTCAACCAATAAAACTCGAACTAAAACATTCGCTTCAGATAACTCACTGGTGGGTACTGAACTGAGTACTGTTTTACTTCGAGTTTTATATGGTTGACTTTAAAAAATCATAACTCCGTTTCTACTCATCCGATGTTCATGATTAAGATCTTAAAATAGAGCCAACATGACATGCTACACAGTATACAAAAATCATTGAAAAGGGGCAAACCAATTCACACAAGGGGTGAATAAGCCCCCCTTCAATTCGATTTGCAGCATTCTAAATTCAAAATTTGATGAAAAATTTCACAATTTGAATTGATTTTTTGCTCAAATTGAAGCCCATTTAATTATTTTGAAATAGTAGAGTAAAGTTATAATCGTAAACCAGGCCTTAATGGTTAAAATAGCCAATAACTGAAAAAACCGCGAAAATTTCTCGGTTTTATGCATATCTCACAAAGTTGCGTTCGGCGCTCGAGGTCGAAAACTTGAATTATTGGTAAGGCCAACATCATAAACAACTCATCTAAAAATCAGATCTATCGGATCTGAGGCAGAGCCCTCCCACCCCGAAGAAAAAGGATACTACACTCAAAACAGTGAAGTTGATCATGTTAGTTTCAGTTTTCTCAAAAACAAGAAGTCATTTTAGCATTTGGTTTTCAGTTTTTAACTAAAAATGATTAAGTGCATTGAAAATCAGAAACAAAAATAGTACTTAATACCATAAAATAAAAAAAAAATAGATTAACACAAAAAAATCGTCTTTTTCTCAAAATTTTGAGTTTGAAAGTAAATGTTTCAAAAACTACCAACTTAAAAAACTTTATGTGAAAATAAAATTAAAGAATAGATTTCTGGCTTTAAGATGCGCAATGGATTTTTTTCCAGATATTACCATTGTTTTTTTAAAGTTATTTTTCTATTTGAAGTCAACTTTTCTTAAAATTGCCCCTCCCGCCTAAACGGGGGGATATAAACCCCCCATCCAGTACTATGGTTTTCTTCTTTTGGCCCAATCTACACGCTCTATTGCTTTGATGCAGCATATGTCAAAGACCATGTTTTTGTTATTATACTGTTTTATATACTACTTGTTGTTTTAAATTTTGTATTGCTATACTTTGAAAAGCCGTCCCTTGGAAACTGTTATGTCTACAGAACCGGCTTTGGACTCAAACTGAAGAAAATTTAGTAAGGTTGAAATCGTAGATCAAAGTTTTATTCGGAAAATAAGGCGTAATGGTTAAAATGACCAATAAGTGAAAAAACCGCGAAAAATTCGGGACAAAAAATTATTTTTTTGTATTCTTTTCAAGGTCCTTATTTGCATGGATAATTTTATTTGAGTCAATCAAATGTAATCGTCAGATAGCTTGTAAATTCAGCTCTAGTTCAATTTTTCGTTTACATGGCTTATCTGACTTTGAATGAAAAAAGATACTTTAAGCTTTGATTACAAATATCTCAGCAAATAATGACATGATACAAAATTCAGTTTTGGAAATTTGAATGAGAAGATTTTTGTAATTTGTAGAAAAAATTTTGTTTAGTCATTCACCGTTAGTTTAATAAAAAGTACTAAAAATAGTTAAGACTTTTAAAACACCAGTATTCCTGTAAATTTTCAAATTGATTCATTGAACCGTTTTTAAACTTTTTTAAAAATTCAAAAACATCTTTTTTGAAAATTTTGGTATGCAATATTATTTAAACTTATTTAAAATTTGTATTTTAAGAACTCTATAAGTCCGTTCACCTGATAGCGAGAAAATTGAAATTAAAAACACCATTCTATGAGAGGTAGGTACCAACTACTAATCGTTGCTAAGTGTGAAATTCTATAATTTTTCGTAGTTTGTATATCGAACTATAATTTTAGTACAAAAAAAGTTTAATGAAAATCGTTGAAGTCGTTTTTGAGAACAAAAATATTTTTCTTAACGGTGTTTTAACTTTTGTATGAAAAGTACCCTCATTTTTTCATTAAAGTAAAATTTGTTCTTAAAATATTTTAGAGAATAGGTACTAAAAAACTTTTAAGTATCGAGTTAAAAAAAATCGATTACTTGTTTTCGAAATATTTTATTTTAAAACAAAAATTTGAATTGAAAATTCCAAAAACTATTTTTTTCTTATTATGTGTTTATTTTATTTTTATTTTTTGGAAGCTTCCGTATAAAAAAATATTGAAATCAATCATACCGTTTTGAAGAAAATAAAAAATAAAAAAAAATGGTCCCTTGGGAGGCACCATTAATAACCATTTTTTGAAAAATGGATTTCCTACCCAAAGATAGCATTTGCCAAGAGTAATTATTTATTTTGTTTTAAGAAAAGTTTTTTTTTCCCGTTTTTGAGAAAAATAATAAAAAATAAAAAAAAAACGCGTGGGGGGGGAATGACTAAAAACTGCTATGTGTACCAAAATTCAAGGAAAAATACTTTTTGATAGGTTAAAGTAATTTTAAAGGGTGGTCGCTTTAAGTTATTGAGTTTTTCACAATGGTCATCTTTCATAATTCGAAAATTTAAAAAAATAAAAAAAAAATCGAAAAAAAGATTCAAAAATCAAAAAAATATTTCTAAGAGTGGTTAAGAAAGTTAAGGGGTGGTCATTGATGTTCAAAAAACACCTATCGAAAACATAAAAACATTTATCAAATTTGTAAAAATCGATTTTTGAGGCGCAGCGTTCTTTTGGTTCACCATTTTTCAAAATCGATTTTCTCGAAAAATGTGGGTGATCAAAAAAAGTAAAAGGGTGGTCAAAAGTAGTATGACCCATGGTCATCTTTTACGAAAAAAAAAAAACTGGAGACATTTGCGGGCAAAGTGAACACAGCTCCTTGAAGTTATGACCATCATAACTCGAGCTAAAAGCTTTGGAAGAGAACCAATTGACTTTTTTTTAAAGAGAAAGAGCACGCATTACATTTGTTTTCTATAGAATCTACACACACTGTGAAAACCAAACGATGAAAATGCAAAGCAGTCCTTTGAATGGAACTCTCAGGGAGCACGGTTGGCGGGTTTGAAGACCAAGAACAACATGCAAATGAACAGTTCCAGCTGCAGACCGGGAAGGATGGAAACTATTTGTTGGCGCCCTATGCTCCAATCGGGGTTACAGGACTTGATAATAATAGATTCAATGGCGTGACGTCACTTCCATCTTCTCGGCTAAGTTAGTACCTAATGTAGGTTGAGGTATGTATCTACCTGCCATACTTTTCCCAAAATTCACTAAAATAATTTTGTCCTGCTCTCAAATTTTTAATATAAAAAACTTACCACTGAAATTTGTACTTATTTTATGTTATCAATATGAAAATAACCAGTGTGAAGTCCTGAAATTTTATTATTCTTTGCATTAAAATATATGCATTATCTTTAGGTACTTACCTCATTCATGGATTCATGAGTAGATATATCGAAATGTTTAAGCTTAAAAGGTGAAACAGAATAATATAATATACATTAACTTTCCGATCATTCCTATAGAAATATATACAATTATACATAGGTACAGCCTTTTCCAAGCTCTTGACACCTAATTGGCATAACTCATATAATAAGGCAATCATTTATTACATAGACAATTTACTTTATAAACTTTGCAGAATAAATTTTGAATGACTTAAGCCATCGCCATCAAAGTCTCCTTGTCGTTCGTCTGCCGTCGTTGTCTGCACACCAAATCAAAATGTCATAAAACTCTCATAAATAAGGAATAAAAACTCTTTGCCAACATTTCACACAAAAGGTATTTCTTCAATCGAATTGTGAAAAGCGGAAAAAACAGCAACAACAACAATAACTACAACCATTCTATAGCCATTTATAATCAGTGATGGACAAAGTTTATGGAAAAGTGTGGCGCCAAGTGTCCATATTTCCTCTATCACCCAACTGCCACCCATATAGGATGTCGACTTTGACGGCATGTGGTGGCCAACGTGCGAAGTTGCGACGGGCAGGCGGGCGGGTGGTAGTCGGTGGCAGTGTCGACCATCATCAGTGACTAGGATGACTCCTCCAATGACACCGAAACCAACAAGCGAAGAATATGACGACGAAGGCGATCATACGCCACCACCACTATACCAGTCCCTACCATCAATCCTCCTCCCCCACCCATTATACGCTCCTGCTCTTCATTCTGCGCCCTCAATGAGTTTTAATTTTTCCAGAGCCACTACTGCCACCCGCCACTGCATGTAGTTGCTGATTGAATTCCATATGCATAATGAATCATGAGTGGGTAGGTGGGCTTGGGCTGGGACAAGACTATGCATATGAGCTTGGGCGAGAGTACACCAAGCGTAGTAGTTAGTGTAGCTCTACACGGTTCCTAGGTTCAAGTTGGCATGGAGATGTAACCTTACCAACCGCATTGCCAGTTTGTGCATTTTTATGCATCACCATTATGAAACTTATGGGCGTACTTAATGACTGGCTTGCGTTGTGTCTGTCGTTCCAGTCTCCAGGTCTGTTATGCTCCTCACTTTGTGCCGCCTGACGTCTGATGATTGTGTGATGCCTTTCCATGTGAGTTATCAGGAAAAATGATAAATAATATTGAATTTCCGATCTATCTATCATTCTGAGTAGGTATGTATACATAAAGCACCTACTGTATACTCGGATACGACAGTCATACTCCTCCATGGCAAGTCAGATGGAATAAACTTTCATCGTCCTCGTAAAACTTTCCTTGTAAAGTCCTCTAGTCCATTCGTCCGTATGGCTTGAATAGATCATTTCAAAGATGTAGAAGAGAGATGGACAGGCGACACTTTGACACGTGGATGATTCCATTGAAATTCTTGCTTTGATGAATGGTCTAAATCTAACTATAGGTATATGTATCTCAACGAGAACTTATTTTGTATTTTTGTTTTAGGTGAAGCAGAGAAAAACTAGAATTTGCATTTAATAAAGTTTCCAATGAACTTCATACAGATATATCAGTTAAGGTCAAGAGGCTTAGGAAATCGTTATTATTTTGAATTTTATTATGCTCACACTCTTGAAAGGTTTAAAATAATAGAGTGTGGTGGTACTGATGTACATGTATATGCATCTACAGGATAAGATATACGGATGCAATTTAAGGTAGAAAAATGAAGTTAGCATTCGTGTTGTGTGGGTTAAGAGAGAATATCTTAAACTAATTTGTCGAAATTGGGCTCTAGAATTCTAGAAAATTGAGTGTTACAATGGAGGATTGAAACTGACTGTTTGACTGGAGCAGTATTTATGAAAATCTCTAAAAAAGTTATTGGAGACAAAGCTTTCTCAAGACTCAAATTTTTAATTTCATGCAAGAAACTCAAATGTGTTTTGAGAGCGCAGATGCAGAGACATGGGGATCGTAGAAAAAAATAATTTTGAAAGGAGAATGAGCAAAAATGTATGGAAGCTGGTCCATTTCCCAACACAAATGTGTCATATGTCGATGAAAATCTTATTGTAAGTACATCATTTCATTGTATGTTCGTTAAGCTCTAAACCATGGGGCTTGCGAGATATTCGGCTTCAAAGCACAAAGTTGGGCAAAAACGCACTATAAAAAAATAATGCAATCCCGCATTTTGAGCTGGTCTACTAAGTCAACAGTAATATGTCGTACATCGTTGAAAAGGTTTTAGCATGTTCTTTATTTAGTTGGTCGTTAAGCTGTAGACCATGGGGTTCGAGAGATATTTTGGCTTAAAAAAGGCAAATAGAAAAATAATGCAATTCAGCATTGGGTGCTGGCCTGCCTACTCAACACAAATGTGTCATACATGTTTGAAAAGGTTATAATGAGAACTTAATTTTATTATATAGCCGTTAAGCTCTACACCATGGGTTTCGGGAGTTATTTAGCTTACTCTGAAGCTAATCCAGTTAAAAATTGACCCAGTGTATGATGATCCGGGCGGCCTCCCTCTTAAAACTAATACCATCCATATGAAGCTAAATAACTATTGGTTTAGAGCTTTATCGCCATATAATAAATTTAAGTTGTCATAAAAACCTTTTCAACCATGTATGTCAGATTCGTGTTGAGCAGGGAGGCCAGCACCCAATGCAGAATTGCACTATTTTTCTATTTGCCTTTTTTTTTTATTTCTCGAACCCTTATGTTCTACAGCTTAACGGCTATATAACAAAATGAAGTACATGCAAAACTTTTTCAACGATGTACGACCAGGCACGGATCCAGGAATTCAGCTTGGGGGGGGGGGTTATGAGATTTAAACATCATACCTAATTTGAACTGAAACCTCTTGAAATATATAGCCTTGAATTTTCTACATACATATCTGGTGATTAGAAAAAGTCCAAGTCAGAGATCTTTGCCGCTCATTACGTGACCAGGCCCTAAAACTGTATCGGTCTCCTGCTAAGAGTAATAGTGCACAAGTTTCTTGCTGCTGGAAAACTTATTTATCAACAAGATTAAGCTCCATTTCATAATTTTCAGACAATTATGAGAGTATGATGAACATATAAGATTGGAAGCAAAATTTGCAATCTAAAAAAAAGTTGACAGTAACTAAAAAAGGAATAATTCAAGTGTTAATTTGAAGCGAAAGGCTAGAAATAATTGCAAATATGTGGTGAAATCCATGCCGAAAAGAAAAAAACTGTTGTCAATGCAAAGAGGAGGCTATTTTCCTATATGGATTTTTTTTTTTTTAATTTCGTTACAAATTTGAGTAATGCATCAAGTATCTGCACATAGTTTTTTTATTAAAAACAACTAAATTTGTATGAAGTTTTTAAATGCGTTTTTATAACATTCCGTTATAATAGGTATCTGCTATAATTATTGGAATTTTATTAATTTTATTAATTATGGAATTTTTTCAAAACTTTTTTTTCAAAATTCCATTTAAAAATCCAGGTACTGTACCAGGAGTCTGTTATAATTTTTTCTAGTAAAACAGAGAATAATGATTTACATATAAAAGAGGCAGAAATACTGATTCAATCAAAACTGTTTTTCTTTTTGCTTTTTCAGGAGAGTTTGTATGGAGTTTCTTAAAGCCCTTTTTCAAAATTCCGTTGTAAATGCAAGTACTGCAACAGATGCCTGCTATAGTTTTGTTATAACAAAATAGAGTATTAGGATTCACATAACGGAGAGGTGGACATGCATATGGCTTTCGTTAAAACTGTTTTGTTTGTTTTTGAAATATATCGGAGCTTATGGAGTTTTCAAGGCTTTTTTTCAAAATTTCATTATAGTTCCAGGTACTGCACCAGGCTTCTGCTAGATTTGTTTTCTAATGAAAAGAGAACAAATTCATATATCAGAGAGGCAGACATATTGCTTAAGTACAAAATAAGCTGTCTTTGCTTTGAAATACAGTGGTTTTGTATGGACATTTTTTAAAAATTCCGTTACAAATCTGGGTACATGCACCAAGTATCAGCAAATAACTTTTTTTAATAAATTAAAACTAAGTATTAAAGAGACAAAGAGACAGACATGTTCCTTCAGTGAAAATTGTGTTTTCTTAAACTTTGAAACGAACTTATATGGAGATTTTTATAGTCTATTTTTCAAAATTCAATTAAAAAACTAGGAACTTCACCATTTGTCTGCCAATATCTTTTTTCAAACATAAAAATTAACAGGAAACACATTTTATATAATTTGAAAAGAGACAGTGAAACGTGAATGGAGATTTTCCTTATTTTTTGTATCTCAAAATTCCGTTAAAAATCCAGGTACTGCATCTGGTGTCTAAAAATTATTTTTTTTGGTTAATTTTTTTTTTTATTAAAATATAAAAGACCAGAAGGTATAACTTCATGATGTTCTACACCCTATGCCCGCTTTTACTATTTTTTAATAGAAATGGGCTTTAAAGTCTAACATATCAAAGGGGTGGACATACTGCTATCACGTTTTGAGGTCTATTTTTTTGACTTTTGTTACCCCGGTGAAATGCCCATTCCATGCCCAGGAAGTCTAATAGAATGGCTCCACTTATCGTACAGATGGGTGGCATGACCCCCCCATTGGATCCACCACTGTGTATGACACATTGCTGTTGACTTGGTAGACCAGCTCCAAATGCGGAATTGAATTATTGTTCTATAGTGCGTGTTTGCCAAATATCTCTTTGTGCTTTGAAGCCGAATATCTCGCGAACCTTAGAGCTTAGAGCTTAACGGCCACATAATGAAATGATGTCCTAACAATAACTTTTTTTTTAAATGTATGACACAATTGTGTTGAGCATATGGGCCAATTTGCCCATTCTCCTTTAATACCAAATAGATTATGAATTAATTAAGTACCTAATAAAAGTCCATTATTAGGGCCAAAAAAAGTAACGTGAGTTTCATCAATTGAAGACTAATATATATAAAATAAGTTTGTATAGATCAGGTGTAAGTCTCTATTCATGCTGGTTTTTCAAATAATAATGAAAATGTGAGTGAACTGTAAAGATTTTTGTAGCTATAACGCTTGAAATTTTTCCCCATTGAAATATCTATCAATCTAAAAGAAAAACATGCTGTATGTAAATTTGTACACGTGTATCCAAATTTCATTCTCATACAAACTCTTCAAAATAAACCTTTTTAACAATCAATGCACAACTCGATCACACAAGCTAATTCCTGTATATTTAAAAGTGTTATAGCTTCGAAGGTGAAAGGTATGTATAGATAGATATTAGTTTCTCAATGACAAGAGGAAAGTTTTCTCAATGACAAGAGGAAAGTGTGAAAAAGTCGAAAGCAGCTATGATTTTATTTTTGTTATGTAACATCTTAGTTATCAGTATGCAGCATTTTTGTTGAGAGTAATTTTTGTGAAAGAGATGTTTTCTGTAACACATTCCTTTCTTTTAAAAAAAAGTAGAAAGGTATTAAAATTTAGAAATTAGATAAACAATACTCATTTAAATTTTTGTGGTACCTATATCTTTATGATATATATTTAAAAGATATAAAGTGTTGGGCTTAGAAAAGTCTGACATTTTGACAAATGATTTAAGATATTTATTTGGATGTAAATGATGTAAAAAATCATGCATATGTATGTTTGTATGTTCCTGGAGAACCTTTTGAGTATATAGACTTCTTCAAAATTATAGTGCTGACACTTATCACCTTATAACTCCCGGGTTCGGAAATATGTCAAATTATTAGGCTATATAAGAATTTTAATTTTAAATTAATCGAAGATACAAAAAAATTTCAAAATTATCTGCTTGGTCTTTTGCATATACCATCTTTCATCGGTGATGGAAAGATTGCGTTATCGTAATTCAAAATCTCCAATTTGGATCGTAGTATGGTTTGCTGCAAAAAAATTTTAGAAACTTCAGTTCTAATGGACTAATCTTCAAATAATGCTGCTTTAATCGAACCCATATTTTGATACAATATGTGCGGGGTCCTTTTTTGTTGATTTTTGATTCATTACAAAACTGTTTTTTTTTTACAAATTTGATTGGTGAAACCAACGACGAAAAATAAAGAAATACTAAATTATAGATAGAATAGGATTTTGGAAAAAATATTTTGAAATATGGTTTAATCGCTCACATCAAATATATCTGAGGTGTTTCTGCTTTTCTTATCTTCTGCTCTTGGGCAAAGGTGACATCAAGGAATCAAGAATTACAAGGAATCCTCTCAGGGACTTTTCGTAAGACCAGCAGAACTCTACCCATAATGCGGGGAGGGGGGGGGGAAGGGCATCGAAAGCAGTTTTTCCTACTCCATCAGCTCCCACTGGTTCGATAAGCTTGTCGTTTCTGAACATATTTTTGTTACTTGGTGACGTGGATTGATGGCGGTTGCTAGGGCTGCTACTGGCCGGTTGTTTAACGTGTGCAAGAATAAATGGAGACAATTTGCTCCAATACATGAACCGCACCTTTGCTGCGGTTACAGTATCTAGTATCATTACAGGCTTATTTTGATCACAGTACACAAATCTAAGGTATTATACTGCGCAGGTTGTCAGTCAAAAATAAAAAATGGCTGTGAGTGTGAGGAAGAAAACACACGTAAAAACAACAACAAATTAAAATTGAAATTGTCAGAAATAAAAATGGCTGGGAGTGTGAGGACTTAAATACACGTAAAAACAACAACAAATACTGACATTTGACACAAATTTTGATATATGCGCAGAAGAAATAAAAATCAAAACTCTAATGATATTACCTTTAACCCTCCAGTAGGCGCGTGGTCTACGCTCGTAGACCACCCTTTTTAAAATGATCCTATTACCTAGGAATAATGTTTTTTTAGTCCGTCCTTTTCAATAGCTTCCTTAAATTAACTATTATTATTGATAAGTGTGCAAACTGCAGTTGGTGAAGGCAAATATTGGTGTTATAAGAACTCAAAGTCAACTGGTCTACGATCGTAGACCACGCGACCACTTACGTTCCTTTTTTCATCACGCAGTTGCAAAGACACTTTTGGGTATTTTGGGACTTGGAGGTCCTGATACACGTTAAAACTATTCTAGACATTGTTTTATTTCTCTAATCTAAGAAAAAATAATTAAATATGAGATTTTTAAAACGTTAAAGCTTTCGTAGAAAGAACCACATGAAAAGCATTTGAACTGACTATGATTCATATAACATTTAAAAATAATTTGGTTTTGTGACCCGCAAATATTTTTTTAAAGTATTTGTAATGATTTATATTCAATTGTTTTTTGTTTTGAATATTCTTGACCAACTTGGAGAATTTGTTTTGTTTATATTGAACTTCTTACCAAAAACTATTGGTTGGAATGAATAAAAAAAATAAGAAAAATCCTATGTTTTTAAAGGTTAATAACTTTTTTGTTTTTTAATGAATTTTCAAATTTTAAAGTTTAATGCTAAATTCCGTTTGTTGTTTACTGTAAACAATCATATGTTTTGCTAAATGTTACATACAACTGTTCTTTTCTTATTAAAAATCCTTAAAAGTAAAAAAAACCTAAAAAGTCGAGTCATATCAGTTTATAATTTTTTTTCTTTTCTAACATTAAAAAACAAAAATTATAAATTATTAAATACAAAAAGTAATAAGCCGTTTTATATAAAAAAATTATTTCAAGTACCCAATTGCTTAAAACTCTAGTTAAACGAACGAAGAAAAATGGTCTACGATCGTAGACCACGCGCCTACTCGTGTTTGAAATTACCACGCCCCCACTGGAGGGTTAATATGTGTACTGTGTATTTTGATAACAAAAGATAAAACAAAATGGCTTTCTCACAGTTGCATAATATATTGCGTATATAGCAAAACCTCTTGATGCTTCTTTGGTTTTTAACATAACCCACCAACGCAATTTTTTCAGAAAACCCAAACATGGATGAGTGCTATATTTGGTAGGCTTGCATGTGTTGGCGAAATTTACCGCACCCGTAGAAGCCTTTCAAACTTTCAAATCGATGGAATGTAGTTTGCTGATAAAGTCTGGTTCAACTCATCCAAAAGCAATTGAACTAGCGAAATCTATTTTCGATTTGCTAAAGCTTATCTACGGTGACCAACTGAATCATTAAAACGAAGGAAGGAATTAATCATCTCAAAAGGTGAAAGGTAAATCACTGCCCCAACGATTGATTGATGGGATCCCACAATGTCCGCAAACGACGATGACCATATTTCAAGGCTCTTATATACTTACATATAACAAGATTCAAAATTAGGCTTGCATTTCGTTCATCGTCGCACTTGACGTTTGGCATTTAGCTTTCTGTTAACATTTTTGACCTTTTCATTTTTCCATTTGATGATCTCAATTTGTATAGGCTGTTGAAATACTACTTGACAATTTCAAGGAGAGATGCATGCATCAAATTTGCAACAGGCCCAATAGTTCCTTGAGGTCTAAGGACATTAGCACTTTGTACGCGAGACAAAACCGCTCCCTCTGTCTCTTTCATCCACTTTCGTGTATGTCGTTATTTAAAACCGGTTTGACAAATTAAAAGGGAGAAACGGAAATCCATATCCAAGAAATCTGCGAGCGTTTAGAGACTTGTAGCAATTTTAATCGATTTTAAAGTCAACAATTCTTTTGATGACCTGATATCATTGATATCATGAAATCATTCATGCATTAGTTAGAAAAATTATAATTGAATAATATATCAAAGATATCAAAAAAATTCATAGAAAACATAGTAAGGTCCAAATGGACCCCATGTCCGTTTGTAACGACTTTTTCCGTGTTGTTAAAAAGGTTTGATATAGTCTCAGAATGTCAGAATCTGGAATAAATACATTATACAATTTTTGTTCATTTCTATTTCTGAAATTTTGAGTTTGAAACTAGTTACCCGATAATATTGGTCGGACAGACTTTTTTTGGCTGTGGCCACGAGCCCATTATATAAGTTGCTTATATTATAGGTACATTAAGCGGAAAATGCAACCTAAAAAGTGCATTTTCTAACCCATTGCCACCAGATAAAGCTTGTCCGACTAGCAGTTTTGTAATGTTTGAACTAAAGTTATCGGTTGGCATCCAATTTTTTCGTGGCCGCTATGAGATAGGTAATCTTACGGTCGGCTCCCGGACTATTATTTACTTGATTAAAAACAAAATGATAGAACAGATTCTTAGCTTTATATATATAAATATTTTTTTTTCATTTTAAGTGTCAATTTTAGAAAATTGCCCCTCCCACCCGAATGGGCGAGTTAGACCCCCTCCCATACGAAACGTGGTAGTACCTATTTATTAGTCCAGTCATATATTGTATTTTTTACCATGCAAATTGTGGGGGTAATTTTGATTTGCTTTTTGTTTTCGGGGGTTTTGAATCCGAATCTGAGGTTTGCGAACAAAATTTCGTGACGCAACATTGAAAAAAAAAAATGCAAAAATGTAATTTTTGGAAGTTTTGTATTTATGGCTCGAAAACTATCAATTGAGGGATATAGTTTCAAACTCTTCTCTTCCACTTTTGAGAACTTTGAGTGAAATGAAAAAAACTGTTAAAAGCTATAAAAAAATAAAAGCAATTAGTTTAAACGCTAAAATATAGTTAAGGATGACTTTTATCCATTCTTAGGGTTTTGAACATATTTGGTGAACCAGCTCTACTTATAAATATCAGTTTAATTTGGACAGAAATAGTTTTGAAAGTTACGATTGCAGTTGATTTGATTTGTATGCGATTAGATGACTTTTGATGCAGAATAATATAGGCATAGAAGAGTTTTGAAAATATAAACCTTAAAGAAAAAGAAGATTTTTGGTGCAGAGTTTGATTTGTAAAGGAATAGATGAGTTTCGAATGGAACGACTGAGTGGAATAGTGTAGTTTTGAAAAAAAACAACACTTTTCAAGTACAAAAGAGTTTAGGAAATAATACGTTTTAATAAATTTTAGGAAATAATAAGTTTTAATAAATTTTACCTAATTACGAAGATGCAGTGGCAGATCCAGGGGGGGTGTCATAGGGATCATGAAACCCCCCGGAGCTCCAGTTAAAACAAGAAACACGAGCAATCTTTACTGATTATTCAAAAAATTAGAGGACAGAGAAAACTTTTTGGGTTATCTATTCCATATTTTTTATACGAAAAACATGACCTATTAATGGTTACCTTCTATTTTTTTTTAACAAGCCAAGCTTCATAATGAAATGGACAGGAAAGAAATATTGATCAAAAATCACTACTAGCCCTCGAAGATACACTAAATTGTCTTATCCATCCGACATAAATTCTGCGGACCTCTAACCGTCCGTTCCTTCCCCGCAGTCACCATTACGCAAAAATTAAGACTCTGACGTAGTTTGAAAAATATAAGCCAGTTAAAGGAAACGGGACCCTAAATCATTAAAACCGTTATCACTCCAAAGCAAGTCGAAATGAGAAAAATACCTCTTAAGTTTTCAGGAACCCATGGTTTTCATCTGCAGTGGCAACTGTGTGATACAAGTTATCAAAGCATTTAAACATTCTATTTATTAAACTCTGTTTTATTTCAACCGAAAAGAAAATAGATAGTTTTGGTTTTGGGTGTCACAGACATTTTGTCACAGACATTTTGTAGGTAGCGTTCTTTTTTTGAAAATTTTATAGCAGAAGATCTATGTACATAAGTTGTTTATTTTAAATTTTATAAATATATAACTTGGATGTCTTCTTTTCTTAATGTGCTTGTGTGTGAAGTTGATTTTCGAGAATAAAATTGTGCTGTATTGCGCTCATTTTGTGCTGCCTTGTGCCGTAACCCGTAAATATTTAACAAAATCGTTAATTTGCAAATTTTGCGAATAAATTTTTTTTAATTTCAATATTTCTTAAAAAGAAAGTTGTGTTATTTTGTGCTCAGATTATGCTGCTAGGCGCCAAAGAAATACAAATAAAATTCGCAAATTGCAACGTTAATGGACAGAAATAAAATGCGAAGGCTGTAGCGTAAAGTTGGCACCGCTATTTTCGATTTGCTGTATTGCGATTAACTTGGGCGTAATTAAAAAAACAAATTGCAAATATGCAAATTTTATGAATGATTTTTTTTAAAATTTCGCAATTTCTTAAAAGTGAAAGGTATGCTGTTTTGTGGTCAGCGCCAAAAAGATAAAAAAATCTAATGATTGCAACTTTAAGCCAAAAACTAATACATATTAGGGGTGTCGGATTTTTGTTTTGTATTCAAATGTTTAGAAAGAAGAATTTCTGTTCTGGGACATTTGGCAAAAATTGAATTTTGAGACCCCGCGGCCATTTTTAGTTTAAAAGACATCGATTCGAAAAAGTGGTCTGAAAAGCCAATATTATATGAGGTCACAGTAACTTAAAATGATTTTTTTTGCTTTTGTACCTGTTGCTAAAAAATTAGCATTATAATCTGCTTGTCAAAATATCATGACATAACTTTTTGTTTTTGCATTAAATCCCCCCGAAAAATAGATCGATTTTCTAGATGTTTTCAATTATATTTTCTAAATGGAATGCTCGAATTGGTTGAAACTTGCTTTCTTAACACTATACAGCATCTTTAAATTGATGTTCGGTCAATACAAATGAGAAAAGAAAGCCAAATAAAACATTGTAAGTAATTTTGAGAACATATAGACGCAAATTTAATTGATTTTCCTGACCACTTTTTCGAATTGTGCTGTTTTTTACCTAAAAACGGCCGCGGGGTCTCAAAATTCCATTATGGTAAATATCTCTGAACAAAATTTTCATCTTTCTAAACCTTTTACAAGATCCACCATACCCATTTTGAATATAAAAATTCAAAAAAAAAATTCCGACATCCCTAATACATTGTATGCCTTTTTGTTTAAGTTTTACATTCTTATAAAAAAAAACTTAATTGTGCTATTTCGTACAAAAATTCGCATATTTGCAACTTTTACGAACAAAAAACAACGGACATTTCAGAAAATTCTCATGCGTAAAATTTGAAAACTCGCGATTTTTTTTTTATAATTACGACATAAGGCAGCACAAGATGAGCAGAATACAGAACAACTTTTTTTTTTGAAAATCGAAAATGGCAGTGCTAACTTCATGCACAGCTTATATAAGCTATTCTTATTCTTTGAAATCAAGTACCTACATTATTGAATTAATATAATCATATAGTTTTCTTGTTTAAATATTGTTAAACTGAAATAATTATTTTGTTTGGGTTACAAGCAAGTTTTTTTAATAATTCCTATAACATAATAAGAAAATACCCTCCTTTTTGCTTTGATAGCTGATTTTTTTTTTTCTGTATGGAATGCACCATATTTTTGCAACTTTTTTTTTATTTGTTTCATCTCAAATTGGCACTTGATACTTGAGTTACCCCTTTAGATTTGCTTTTCAGTTTTACATTTTACCTATGTGTAATCCATTACTGTCAAGTATTCTTTGTAAATTGCTCAAAAGTTTTCAAAAGAACGGTTTTCTCGTCAATTTCGCTTCCAATCTTAAATGTTTATCTTATTCTCATCATTGTCCGAAAAGTATGAAATGAAGCTAAATCTTGTTGATAAATTTGATTTCAAGCTCAAAGCTTCTCCCTGACCATGTCTTCGACTGGCTTGAAGCCATGATTAAGATGGACTCTTGGTTAGCAGTTCTTATTGATCTTAAAATGTCATGACCCCCCCAAACTGAATTCCTGGATCCGTGCCTGCGTAGATGAAGGACCTTCTAAGGAACATTTCCTCATTCTTAACTCATTTTTGAAAAATAACTGTAATAGAAGAGTTTTGAAACCATACCCCTCAATTATTCGTGAATTACATAAGAATATACAATAACTGAAAGTATAAACAATTTCCAACAACTCTGTTTTAGGTTTTTTTCAATGCAAATTTGGGGTTAGGTATATTATTTCTAGAGGTAATTTTTTTCAAATAATTACTTAGATTCATTCTGAAGTATAAAGATTTTATTTCAAAATTCTTTTTAATCTTCCAAATACCTTCAAATATCTTTTAGAAAATTATTAATAATAAGTTGTTAGCCTTCGTCTTAAACTTCCTTACTCGAAAATATGCTTATAGTCCAGTCAATTTGTACTTAAAAAGGACCTTATTAGCGAGTAACTTGTGGGGTATAGTTTTGATTTTTCCTGCCTCATGTTTGTGATGGTGCTGAATATGAATCTGAGGTTTGCGTTAAAAATATTGTGCGCAACATGCAAACATTTGCAAGTGTAACAAAAAATTCCTTTTTTTAGCCTTTAACTCGAAAACTATTGGTTTTTCAAAAATTATATAGCAGTAAATTTTGGTACAAGGTTTTTTCTGCAACAATCAATTCCTATTTTTCTTTAAGAAATCCTTATTTGAAATTTATGAATTTATGATTTTCTCAAAGTAGAATGCATTTATTTGTAAGATTCAAAAAGAATTTCGAAATTAGATGTTCATACCTACTTCAGAACTTCCAAAATTCTTAGATTCAAAAACTTCAAAAACGTGATGTGCTATACGTCAATTTCTAGGCCAGATTCGAACTCAGCATTCACAGACTTCTATAGAAAAGTATAGTATATCATGTTAAAGACAAAAATTCAAGTTTTGTCATACAAAGTAGTAATTTGGTCTTTTCGAATGGATTTTCAGAAACAGTAAAAACATGTCAATTTTCAACTAGCGTTTGAGTTTAATTGCGTTGACGCAGAAAAAACCTAAAACAGAGATTTTTTGGAAATTGTATATACAGTGTAGACACTCGATTTTGTGAATCTCAAAATAGTGAACTGTCCACAATGTTGAACACACAAAATTTCACATAAAAATGTATTGTGTATGAAAATATCTCGCAAGCATTTAAGATTGCTTGTTTCCGTTTTTTTTGTTAACCTGAAAGAAAGCTTTTTTTAGCGCTTAAATAAGTATAAGAACATTCACACCTCCAGAAAGTCTTTTAACCTTCTCGCTCGAAAAAGTGAAAAACCTCGAAAGAGTGAGCAGGCCTGGTTTTTATTTCACGGTTAAAAATTCTTATTTCTTAATACAGCCTTTGTATTACAGCCGTATTCAAAACAGAAACAAAATTACTTTTTAATATTCCGTGAACATTAAAGAAATTTTCTGATAACTTTGTATACAATTCTTATAGATAAGTAGGTATTAAAAAATTAAAAAACAGATTCCGTATTCCGTTGTAATATCTGATATTGTTAAGCTTTAATATATTTTAAATTAACTTCAAAATTTTAATATTTGCCAAGTAAGATTTCAATATATTTTTGGTGTTGTCATATATGTAACCCAAAAAATATTTAAAAGTACCCCAACATTTTTAACCAAGTAAGTACTTCACTATATCGAGAGTCTACTGTAGGAACTTTCAATTGTACTCTGATCAGCCCCGGATCAATGGGAGGGGCAAACCGGGGTCGGTGCCCCGGGCAGTAGCTTACAGGGGCACCAAATCCATGTGACTGAAAAAATTTAGAATTGCGAAGCTTAATCAAATTAAATGAATTGAGATGCGGCAATGGAATATCAAATTGTATTTCTCTGTCAACTTTAAGCAGTTTTTTCTATCATTCTATTATTACCATTTAAAATCATTTTTAAAAAACTTTTCACAACTATAACTTGATTGGAAAATTAAATAAAAGAAACGAACTATAATACATTGTTGAAAGTTTTTCTGTTGTATTTTAAAAATTATTGTTTTATGCATTGTATGTAAGTGCATTTTTACAAAACTTCCCCTCCTCCCTGGTGGAGATAGATCGCCCTTCTTGAATAATAAAACACTTGAACTGTGCCCCCCGCCGTAAAAATCGTAGTCTTGCCTACGGAATTATTTGCTGGATACAGGCAACTTTATCACACTGTATTTTAGATATTTTTTAGTTCACAAAAAATCTAAATACACACAAATGTAGGAAATCAGGTGCTCTGCAAGGAACTGTTTAGTAAAAAAAAAATTTTTCAGATGAACAAAAAGTGAGATAAACGCCAAAAACTATTTTCACATTTTTTCGACAACAATTTTTCATGATTTCGAAATTTAAAAGATATTTTAACCAAACAAAATCAAGTAAAAAATTTTACTCATAGCTCTATAGGAGCCGAGAAAATTGCATTTACCTATCTTTTTCAACACCCTTTTTCAAAATAGTGGATATCAAAACATTTTCCACCAGCCCAAGGCTGCCCTCACGCGTTTCAAAGAACCAGCCAATCTAAAATTACTTGTGTTTTGACGTTGCTTAGCTCTCGCACCTACTATTAAGGATTGCAAAATCGTATGTGTCTATTTCATTAAAATCGTTCAAGGAACAACGAACTCCCGAGGATTTCAATAAACTTTTTTCGAAACTTTGTACTTCGTGACTTTATCTTGCGTAAGTTTGGCTTTTCGAAATTTCGTCCTTTCGTAAAATTACATTTTTCTTTCTTATTTGAATGGTTCGTGAATGGATCTTCAATAGTTCTCCCATGATAAATTCGGGAATGAACCATATTTAACAGATCCTTGCAGATTTGATTCGAATGAAAACTAATTTATTTAGGAACCAAAAAATAAGATTCGCGATTGAATCAAAAATAAAATTCCTTTTTTTCTGTGTATCGTCTTTGTGTCGGCATTGTCTATTTTCTTATCTATAATGAAAACTTTCTGAATGGACTGCACATCCATTAAAAAGTACTTATTATTCTCCCAGTGACAAGAAATCCAAACAAGTAGATACATATGTTGTTTTTTCATTTACCTATATCAAAAACAGCAGGGGCCCCAAAATTAAGTTTTTGTCCCGGTTCGGAAAAATCGTAGATCCAGGACTGACTCTGATGTAATTCACGAAATTGATAGTTTTCAAGCCATAAGTAAAACACTCAAAAAACCTGCATTTTTGGATAATTTTTTGATTTTTTTCCATGTTGCGTCACGAAATTTTGTTCGCAAACCTCAGACTCAAAACTACCCTAGAATTTGCATGTAAAAAATACAATATGACTGGACTATTATTCCAAAAACATAAAATCCAAATTAATTTTGTCCACCAGAGTCCTTAGAATTTATTTTTTTCACTTACCTACTTGCTGTAGTTAAGGTTCGAATACTATAAATACCTAAGAACCTATACCTATAGATAGGTACCTGTATAGTTATAAAGCAAAAAGCAATTAAACAAATTCTGTAGATATTCAACTCCATAACTCAACACTTTCAACCCATCAATATCTAGGAAGATTCCTCAATCGAACCAGCTTTTCTTCCATCAAGCTAACACTTCACAATTATAAGTAGCTAGTAGGTACCTACCCAATCATTTGAACATTTCTGTTGCACATCGACAGAAAAAAAACTAAAATTGCATTCCAATTCACAATTTGTGAAAAAAATCTATTTCTTTCCCACAAATGCAATAATCACAGTCCAAATAAAAATCATTGAAAAAAATAACATCGCATTCAGCTTGCCAAGTTAAAAAAAAAATGTGAAAATGTTTATCCAAAAAAAAAACATACCAAACACAATAACAACAAAAAAAAAAGAACAGAAAATCTACCAAATAAACAAGTTCAAACAAAATTCGCTTCCTTATTGTCCAAATAAGAAATATAAAAATAAAAAAAAATAACAAAAATCGAACTGTATTGGGTAGGTACCTTCCTACTCTATTCGTCTACATACCTACCTATTGGTATAGGTACCTATCTGCAAAAAAAACTATCTTCTAATCCAACAATCCAACCTCCCCTTTCAGGACCCCTTGATGCCTCATGACTTCTTCATACACATCTCTCTAATATCAAACCTCCCACTTCTCTACTCTCTTCCACTACCTATAGTCGCGGAAAATGAGTTCATTTATTAATCTTAATGGAAGATTTTACAATGCCCTTAATGTGGTCTCGGCGATTGCCCGAATGTGCACTTAAAAATTATTCGTAGATAATTCAACCTATAAGAAGAAAAAATCCTTCTTAAACTTACTATACAAACAAAAACAGAGCACACAGGTTAAAACACTTTTCGCCTCCTCAGCATGGTTGGGTTATATTATTTTCCCAAAAAAGATACAATCAAACAGAATAAAGAAGTGGCTCGAATTTTGGAGAGCAAGAATCCCCCAAAAAAGAAACATAACAAAAACAAAATCCCACTCAAAAATATTTTTGAAAACCAACTCAATGTATCTCTGCTGTTCATCCAAGCAAATTCATCTCACAAAACTTCAATAGTATTGGTGTTACGAAATGTATCTGCGCTCTATCAAAGAAAACGAAAAAAAAGTATCTTCACTCCATTCGCCCCACACATCCCACCAAAAAACACTTGAGAGCGAAAGAGAAAAGGATTTTCCGCACTAACAAATGAGTTGGATTAAAAATGAACTTCAAAAATATTCATTCCTTATGAGAATAATATTTTTCCTATCAGCAGAATGCAACTTTGGCACAACACAACACAACATCAAAGTTCATCCATATTCTCTACCAACTAACTACCACCACCACCACCACTACACAACTCCGGCTCTCGAGAACGGGATCTGATAGATACGAACAAAATTACGAGATACAACAACCAGCCAGAGCCGCAGCACAGCCATACTACACACTTCTAGAACGTGTATCTGAGAGTTTAAACTTTAGTACCTACTGCTACTAGCACAACGAGTAACGAGACCGAACCGAACCGGGCCGGACGGACAGACAACGACAACCAGAATCGAGTTTTTCAGTTTATCGCACAGTTTTAGGTCGTCATCGTCATCGTCGTCGCCGTATTTGCTGTGTCGCGCTGCTGGTCGCTTTTGTATCTTTAACCAGACCAAAATCGTATTATTGCGAGAAACCAAATCACATTCGTTCGATGGCAACGGTTAAGATCAGGCGCGCGCTCTTTTTATAGATTATTATTATTGTTATTACTATTATTGCCTATTATCATCATCATCAACGTCGTATACAATCGTCATCATCATTATTATTGTGGCTCTCATTTTCATTGCCAAAAAGAAATAAAAATAAATATAACAATAATAAATTAACATCAAACAAAAGCAACAATAAGAACCGCAATTAATTGTTATTAGAAAATATACAGAAATAAATATCTACAGAAATATAAATACGGAATACCGTTCGTTCGATAATTTTGTTTTGTGTTTTATATTTGTAATCAATTGTTATTACAATTAATGATTTTTAAAATATTTTATTTTGTGGGAAAACTGATTTTTTTTAACAACTGATGTTAAATAAAAAAATAATAATTTAAATAAACAGTGAAGTGAACAAATATTAATAAGAGTTCTAAAACCTGTAGCTGACAGCGTGAACAAGTGCAACAAATAAAAATGTGTGTGAACGTGAAGTGACAAAAAAAAATATTTTCAACATTATTTTTGAAAAATTCAAATAAAAGTATTTTTAATAAATTTTTTTAAAAAATCTACTCAAACAAAACAAGTGCAATATGATTTCATAAAATTAATATTTTTAACAAAACACAAAAAAAAAAACAGTTCTCTGCTGCCAATAAAGAAAAAAATCCTTCCAAGTGACCATAAGAAAAAAAAAAACGAAAATAAAAAGTGTGGTGAATTGGTTCGTGTCTCGACTTAAACTCTAACTCCGCGCGATCAAAAACAAACAAAAAAAGAGAGTAAAAAGGAATTTGTAAATTTCTTTTTCTCCTTTGAAAAAAAAAATCAAATTAAGTTGTCCTTTAACAAAAATCTATTTTCACCCCCATTAAGCGTTTTTTAAAAAAGCCGCCAAAATTCTTACCACAAGCAGTATGAATTCATATTTTGAGCAATCTGGCTTTTATGGCCACCCGCATCAGGCGACGGGCATGGGTATGGGCTCAGCGGCCCATCACGATCAAACAGCTACAGCGGCAGCAGCCGCCTACAGAGGCTTCCCATTATCATTGGGGATGTCACCCTATGCCAATCATCATCTGCAACGTTCCACCCAAGATTCACCCTATGATGCCAGCATAACGGCAGCCTGCAATAAAATCTACGACGGAGCCTACAAACAAGACTGCCTAAAAGGTGTGAATTCGATCGGTGATACAAATGGCTATAAGGATATATGGAATACGAGTGCGAATGGTGGAGGTGGTGCGGGTGGTGGTGGCGGCGGCGGGGGCAGTGGATCCGCCGGCAATGGCAGTGGTGCAGGCAGTGGAGCAGGACAAAATAGCTCGATACCAGTGCGACCATCGGCGTGTACACCAGATTCAAGAGTTGGCGGCTATTTAGATACGTCTGGTGGTAGTCCGGTTAGCCATCGTGGTGGCGGGTCGGCTGCAAGTGCTGTGGCAGCGGGTAGTGCATGGAATGCGAATTGTACAATTTCGGGAGCTGCTGCTGCACAAACTGCAGCAAGTAGTTTACATCAAGCTAGCAATCACACATTTTACCCATGGATGGCTATAGCAGGTGAGTTCATACATATATAACCATATTCATCCACTTTTATCCCCTACCTACCAACCAATTCTAAGAAAAAAATAATAAAAATCAAAGAGAAGAAGGTCAAAGGAAGTCCAAGATCAATCAAATTATTTTTGCTTCGAGCATAAATCAAGTTATATGCAAACTAGGTAGGTAGGTACTTACCTGACCATCCAACTGATAGGCTTCGTGGTTAAATCAATTATTTAATCATGAGTCGTCTTGAGGCTTCCTATTTCAAAAAGTCATTGTGGATTTATGATTGTGAGGTGAAGTTAAGTTTTATCATTCGGAGTTGGAAACATCGTTAATAATAACTGTGATTTTCTGCTGATGCTTCTTGTTATTGAATTACCTATTTAAAAGAGACCTTACAATTTCAGGTTTAGACTTCTGGTTAGTACCTAAGGTAATTTTTAAATTTCCCACTTGGTTGGTCGATTTAAAAAGAGATTTCATCTGAATAATTGGCGGCTATATTAACAACTTGAAATTCTTCAATACGTTCATTTATATAGGTGAAAGCAATTGAGGAAGAAGCATATCTCAAAAAGCGGTTAAAGCTGTAAACACATTTAGGTACCTATTAGATTTTTAAGAAAATTATAGCCAGCTTTTCTTTAATTTTAAAATAAAAAAAAATTAAATTGCTAACTAGTTAGTAGGTACGTACCTATGTATCTACTTACGTACCTTTTAACAACAAGTTATAGGTAGGTTTAGGAACCTATCTCCTTTGGTAAAGTGTTTTAGAACATTTAGAATAGAAATTCGTTCCGCTGAAAGTTTTATTTTCTTAAAATTTTCGTCATGGCTGTGTCCTATTTAGTTTTAAATTTTTTAAGGGTCCAACGCTTTGATAACTCCATGAAAAGCGTGAACAAAATTTCGATACAAATCAAAAAGTTTCCATAAAGTTTTTTCCAATTAGAAATGTGTCCAAGTTCTTATAAGAATTTTTTAGCAAACAAAAATGAAGCAAAATAAAAATGAAATGAAATTTTAAGTTAGTTATTATTTAGTATTTGGGAAATTCTTTTAATTCTTATAATGTCTGATGAATTTTACTAATAAACTTATAAATTACAAGTTATAAGAAAAAATAATAAATACAAAAAATGTATCCGACTTTTCTTTTTGTTTTGGCATAAACTAGGTATGCAAAACTTTGTCCATAATTGAATTTATTATTATCCATTTGTTATATAGTCTAACATTTTGTCGTTTAGCTTCTTAGTTAAACATTTTTAAGTTTTAACTAAATTTCATAAGAAATAAAATACACCTAATAAAATACACCTAATTCAAATTCTTGTAGAAAAATACATTTTTCTTAGAATCAACCGCCTACTTTAAGATTATTCATCAAACGCACACTATTAATTTTTAATACTTTCATGTTAATCTTATTGCTCTTATTAAAAAAAAAAAACAAGTTATGGCCCTCCAAAAAAGACTCATTGCATTAAAAAAGTTATTCTTTCCTGAAATTCAAAAATAAACCTAGATAGGTAATGAATTTTCGTCATTCAACCCCCTACTTTAATAAATGCACCTTTTAATTTTCAAAAACATCAATTTCACCTAGTGTTACACTAAAATGCTTAAATGTCGATTTAACTTATATAGTATAATTTTGGACCATAATCTTATTCTTCTAAACGAACAAAAATTGTTGATGTATAGAATCCGTCGCTTCACAAAAAAATATGTATAGGTAGGTACGCACCTGCTATTATTTGTTTTAAAACTTGGAAATAATAATTCCCAAGAATTCAGTACCTATCCATTGGGGGCTATCATGAACAAAATTTCCCACGGAATATTTCCCATCATCGAAAACTGGGAACGTGAATTGTGGTCGTAGTTTCTCTTGGAATTTATTGGCATCGAAAATGGGTATTTCATCTTAAACGACCAAATTTGAACCTGCAAGGAACAGTAGAAAATTGTTGGCATTTCCAATTTTAGAAGATGGGAGAAATTCTGAGGGAAATTTTATCCACGATAGCCCCCATTAAGTTAAAAACATTTTAATACCGCATGATATATGCCCAATTTTCTTGACCCTATACTATTTTAAAAGAGAATTTTATTAAAAAAAATATATAATCATTAACTTTTTGTTTTTTTTAATTCTTAAATAAAATACTTGTTAATCCTTAAAAATATATTTTTCTTAAATTTTTATAAAGTAAATGTGCCAAGATGTTATCCACCCTTTTTTGGGCACCCCGCAGCCACCCTTCATTTGAAAAATTGTGTTTTTAACTATAAATAATCGACTTTCTTGTCAAATTTTATTAGAATCCGTCCATCCATTAGATCTGTGATTTAAGGACTAGACATAGACATCCAGGAAACATAATTTCACATGAATCAATATTAAAAGAATAAGACTCACTCAAAGGTGACTAACCTACTTAAAAAAGAAGTCATATTAATAAAGATTTTGTCTACGGTTATAGCCAAAGTTACTCAGCTCAAATTTTATTTTGTATGTTTATTCATGTTTCTTATTGGTTTTTATTTTTAAATAAGATTTTTTTATACTATTTAGCTATGTACCTACTTAAGTGGGATAGCTATTTTTGTTAAGTTTAAATTTCGCAAACCTGATTTTCAATCCAAAATTAAAAAGAATTTAAGTTTTGTGTTAATCTGTCTAGTTCCGAGTAAAACCAAAGACACGAAAATAATATGAGTTGTAGAATTTCATAGTAGGTGGTATAGGTACCTTAGGTAATCATTTCTGTTTCTGTATGAGTTATTAAAAAATGAGTTACTCACGCCTGATACTAAGCATCTAAGGAAAGTTCAGAAAATCCACCATATTGAACTGCATCAGTATTTGAGACTGCGTTTGATATATTGGCTTATAAGTTTATATAAGAAACTTAACGAAAATCAGGAGCTTGTTACTAAGAAATAATGTAACGAAGGAATGATTTGTTGGAAAAATTTCGACCAAAACAGTCGTTATACGAAAGAGCTTGTAATAAAAATAGTGGTTTTTGTATATACCTACATTTTTTTTCCACAATCTTAAAAATCTTCTGTTTTATTTTAGCCCGGAGTCCCAATTGGTTCATAAATCGAAAGAGTTGGTATTGTTTAATCTTATTTAGGTACTCTATCATACACCCACTTTTTCCATAATACAAATATTTAAGTTCAGAATTACAAAATATTAAATACCTAGTTAATTGAGGATCTAATGGTTCGTCACTTCCACAGTATTTATACTGACTTCAAACCATTACCTTTATACATTTCAGTACGTTGCTGATTTATACATCAATTCTCTTGCAAATTAATTTACAGATTTTTTTTAGTTTCGATATTTTTACTTGACTTAAAGTGGACTTCCTTGAAAAAAAAGTAAAGAAAAATATCGACTATCATCGACTTTCCGATATTTGTTCCCAATAAATAGGTACATGCATACTTGCATTGGTACAAAAAAGTCCGATATAAATCAAAAAACTCTTTGGCTTTCTGTCAAAACTTCGTGAGTTCAAATTGAAAAATCGGTTAGGAGAACGCAAAAACCCGCTTTAAAAATTAATAAAATAGAATTTTGAGATATTTAAAAGTTTTAAAAAAGGTTGATTGATAGATTTAAAACAAACTATGAAACAGTTATGTGGCATTGGTAATATTTTAAGTTTAAGTTTAAGTAATATTCGGTAATATTTTTTAACGAAAACATAGTAAAATATCATAAAAGGACTTACGAGGTTTTGACAGAAAGCCTACGATATTTAAACAGTTCACATTTTAATAAGTCTAATACTGCGTTTTCATTAGGCCAAATGAGGTAATTTCGTTGAAAATTTTCAAATGCGATAAGAAATCATCTCATTTCCCATACAAATTCACATTTCGAAATGAGATAATTTCAACCAAACTTGCACGTAATTAGGTTGGAAATTAAGTCAAAACCTAACGAACACACTCAACTTGCCGCAGTTTGAAGAGCTCTGAATTGGTTTTGTATGAAAATGTCAAAGCGCAATGGAAGACAAAAGAAAACAACAACAAAAATCGATTAACAGCCAGTTGAAATTCAAAAATGAAATGAGCCGTCAAACGAAATTACCAAATTACAAATGAAAACACTTTTTCTGTGATTTGCGAAACTAGCTCATTGCAGCTCTAATGAAAATGTAGTTTAAATTTGTCTGTTTGTGACTCCTACGTAAGTTAAAGAACAAAACTCTCCTTGAAATATTGTTTGCACAAAATGAGCACAAACTTTAATCATAAATTCTTGACTGAATTTTCAACCTTAAAAAATTAAATAAGTAGTTGTTAATACTTTGAAAATTGTTGACTCTGTTTAAAACACACATGTTCTTGTTCAGCTTTAAAGAATGGCTCGCTACGGGTGCTGAATACTGATTGATGACAAATCAGGATCAAATCAGAAAGATCAGAAATTTTTTTTATATTTTGCGCGCACTAAAGGGGTTATGACTACCCTTAAGATGAATATAGTGCACAGTACGAGCGTTAGGAAAATGAGGAAGGATTTAACAGGAAATACCGATGCCCATTGGTTTTCAAGCTTTGAATACTGCGACGGTATTTCAGAGATGTTATTGATTGCGTTATTGTTGAATCACCTATCATTTTTAAGGCTCTATTCTGGATTCTATCCAAGAGATTCAAGTGAGTTATAGGAGCACCTGCCCAAATTTTGGAGTTATACTCAAGCTTATGTCGGATGAAAGCTTTATAGATTATAGCCAGTTCAGAGGGAGAGACAAATTTCTTGCATTGTCGAAGGAAACCCAAACACTTAGCAGCGTTTTTAGCGACGTCGAATATGTGGTTACTCCAAAGCAGGTGATCTGTGACCGAGGACTGAAAGCTGTTCGGTTTCTTCGATGCTAGTGCCGCTCATGGATAGCAGCATAGGGGGTGGGTTCCGCTTTAATGACAAGAGACAGCATTGAGTTTTTGAAGCATTAAATTCTACGCGATTTTTTATTCCCCATTGAACAATGCTGTCGAGATCAGAATTTAATGAGCTTATCATACGCTGCCGTTCAAGTTCCACATCCGAAGAACAAGTAAGTGAATCTTGAAACGAATATGAAAAGCTGTCGTCTGCAAAACAATTTAATGGATTGGTTTGGAAGTTTCAGACAAGACATCATTTATGAAAATAAGAAAGAGAGTCGGAGACAAAACAGAGCCCTAGGGCACAGTGCGAGCTTGTAAACATCATTCCGTAAAATGAAGTTATCTTCTAAACAATCGATTGAAATCTTGATTCATGAGTGTTGAAATTTTGCAAATTGTCACGAGGTTTTGAAAAATTGACATTTTAAATTTTTAATCTACTTTTGACCCAGTCGAAATTTTTCATCAAGATTATAAAACTGAACAAATGGTGCCGATAATTATAAATCATCATCATTTCAGATTGATAGTTGTTCTATACTAGTTTTCCGCACAATTCGCCGTGGCGGCCGCGAATACGGTGGCACATTTGTGGTTTATTTATATAGAACTTATTAGGCAGGTACCTATAATGTAGCAGGTTTTAAGAAATCCGATATCTAATGTCTAAAAATCGATTATTCGTTTGCGCTCCAATTTATGCGCAGATGTAACTATGTACCTACCTATGTAATTTGAATTAATATTTTTTAATATTTTGGGCAAAAAAGTTAGTATTTTGTATAGTTCTCTTAGCTTAGAAAATTTTAGGAAATTTTTAGAAGAAAGAAAATAAAGCTTTCATCGTTCCCAAGTAGCCTAAACCTAAGATCGTTGCTATCTCCAAAACTTAAATAGTCAAGTTACCCAGTTTTTATTATCAGGTGGTGATATTTAAAGGTGTTCTATGCATTTAAAATTTTATTTTTTGAAATTACTTTTTTTTCTCTGTTAAGTCTTATTTGTGCAACATTTTGCAATCAACTTTGGTCTCGATTCTAAGTTTACTTCCGATGAGCTAACGTCTTAGTAGAAACACATTTTATGTTAAAAAAGAAATAAGGAGTGAGCTATTTTTAAAATTTCAAGTCTAAGGCTCATTGAGAAGTTCAAAATTCTACCAAAACAGACATTCAAGCAAGCAAACTAATGATACCTTTTTTAGAATTGTTTTTCTATATTGTCTTCTAAGTAGGGCCTTGAAAAAACACAAACTTGTCATCTTACCTATCTTCCCATACTTACTTTCCATACTTACTTACTTAGGTCCTCGGACCTGCAACGTCCGTGAGGTTCCTCTTGTAGGGCAAAGCGTTACACTACTCCTACGTGCCATTGTGTACGGTTTCCGGAATTGTACCTTAGCCCTCTCCAAATCTATTCCCATGAAAAAGTCATATTAATTTTAGAATAATTTTAATTAAAATCTGTTTGTATCAAATTATTTTAAAATAACCTTAAGCTATTCTTCTAAATAACAATAGCCTTAATTTAGCCTTGAGCCATTATTTAAGTTTAGAACCAATATGCTATTTGAGTTTAAATTATCTAAATTAACTCTTCACTTCATCTTACTTCACCTTATTCTATGCTGAAACAGGTGTCCATTGTCTCCATTGTCTTAATTTACAATTGCATATTACTTTAGAAACACCTTTTTTCATCCTTTCCCTTTTTAATATCCCTTATGTTTTCCAAATTTTAAAGAACTTAACAAAAATAAACAAAACACGCCGTAAATCATCTGTAAAGTCCGTTCCAGTGTATAATAAAATGTTGTTTTCCCGTCGGTAAAACGTCATACCTTATCTACCTATACTTTACCTGCAATACAAAATAGGTATTACAAGTTCTATTATTATTGTTTAAGAAATTATAAATACAAAAAATAAAAACCTCTTTAAAGGGTTCCTCAACCAATCGATTTCATTGACAAAACTCCAACAAAAAAAAAACAAAAAAAAAAACAAGATGAACTACTATACAAAATCAACCCAAATAGAGGTACCTAACCCGCTTAAGACAATGGAGACATAAAACATCTGCACTTAGTCACAGTTTTATCACATAATGCATGGAGTATATGATGACTATGAAACATAGAAGTGTACTTATACAATACATATATCTATCTATATAGAGTTCAAGCAAGTGATAACTTCTAACTGAATAGGGTATAGATAGATAGTAAAGATTCAGCCAATCCCTCAACCCTCCATGTGTCCCTCTCTGATTTTTATTTTTGTCATATATGTAGTTCTATGTATTGTCATACAAATAAGAAACATACACAAACATAATTGGTATATCACAGTTGGGGGGCAAAATATGTAATCTTATACCATGTGCCCCTTCAGATGCAATGTTATAATATTATTGTTATTTTTTTTTTTTCTTTGATTTTCATATGAACTTCGTTAAGATTTTTTTCTTTTCTTTTAACTTGCATAATAGAGACATTATTAGAAGAGTAAAGGGAAGTTATTAATTCATGTAAAATTGAATACTGAATAATTAAGCTAATAGAAAGGCTTAGTGTATAAAGCGCACGCATATTGGCTGGTAGGTAGGTAAAATTAGTTCAGTTTTGTTAAATGTTTATATCTTTTATGTTTAAGCAGAAATTAAAATTAATTAAAAATATATGCACGAATGGATAGCATGAAATGCTCATATAAAAAGGCTGTAACAAAGCTAGGTATTGAAAAATATTAAAAAATAAATTTGTTGGTGCTCCAAGTTCGTAAAAACTGTAGACCCTTATTGTGAATTTTAACGGGTGCGCCAACTTTTATGTCGGAATGTAAACATTGAATAACTTTAACATTAATTTATAGATTGATTCGAGTAGAAATGTGTTTAAAAGTTACAGTTTAAACCATGAACCGTGAAAATGAAAACCATGAAAATAGCTGTGTTATAACTCAACGTGCAAATAGTCGAAAATATCGTGCCCAACAAGCATGGTCTGACAACACTAGTGTCAAATTTTGTTCAGCACAAGATAAAGGGAGATCGTCAATGTGCCGTTTATTAACTCCCAATACGTTCCAATGTACTGGTTTTAGCGGTAATAGAGAGTGTTGCTGAGAACCCACGTATGTCATGTCGTCACCGCGCTCGGCATATTGGCGTCAGTGAAATAGGCCAGGAAAAATGGGTTCCGAGGTTGAAAAAATTAATTCATGAAATATTAAAACTGGAATCGACTTAGAATTGCAACCTCTATAACATATCCAAAGTCCCCCAAAATCCCCGAATTGGCTTTTTGTGTAGATGCATTTGAAGAGGTGCAGACGGGGAGAATTTGGAGGTCTATCAAACTAAAATATTTGTTTAGGTAAAACCTGATCATATGATACATGCTTTAGGAGTAGTTTTTAACGCTGAATCTAATGAAACCAAATTCAAAATGATACAACCACCCAAAAAGAAGTTATAGTCCTTTTTATGTAATGATGACTTTTTTTCAGGTACAACAGGTAAAATATTACCGAAAACCCTTTGAAAATAACAGTATGTTAATGAAACTTGGAATGAATGTTTCATTTGTCATAGGAACTAAGAATCAAGAGAGTCCCTTAAAATATCCATGGTGAAAGGGTGTTTTTTAAGGGGGAGGGGCAAGTGTAGAATGTTAACCATAACACCCACGAAAAAACTCTTACACTCATGAAATTCGCCAAAAATATATAATTTGTCATGGCAACCAAGAATGAAAATAGTCCTCATAAATATATTTGCAAATATTTGTGCAGATACAAAAAAATACGTCAGTGTGGACGTCTGGGCACACACAAATGTTTGTGTCGAATTCAACGCACGCTACCCGAATTCAATGGATTTTTGTCACCCACGAAAAAATTTACGGCGCCCAGATGTTTTGATGTGAATGTCATAAAATGTTTTAATGCAAACTGAGCACTCTCGCACAGCATAGCTACTATGCAAACAATATTTGTCGCGAATAAAAAAACTCAAGGCGCACGGCGCACAACGTAAATTTTTACTGATCTGGACGCGGCTTAAGATGCCAGGCCCACTTATGGTAAAAGATAGTCTTGCAGTACATATTTGTCTTTCCTCTCAAGAACGAGGTAGTACCATCAATTCGCTTAATGTATTGTTGTCAATTTCGAATGGCTTATTTGTCACTTCTTCGAAAGAGGCAGTACCACAGAAATGTAAAGTCTCTATAGTTGGAATTGGCTAGGATTAGAGGTATGGCTCTGGGAACACACAGTGGGGCCGAATTGAAAAAGAAATCTTAATTTCTTTCAATAATTTTCACGAAGAATCCAGATGCGATTATAGTTTTGCGGCATAAAAAATTTCTTTCTGGCTGAAATAAGGACTTAATACGAACATCTGGACTGAGCCCTGGGAACCTTAAAAATCATATTTTGTTTTGAATAAATTCTAAAATGCTTTGCGTTAAGATAAACCCAACAGTATCTCGTAAAAACATACGTTATTTACCCCATACAATTGATTTCTTGGGAAAAATCCTACTAGCACCAAGATTTAGTTTGGGCACATTTCACACCTTAGGACCTTTTAAAAAAGCTCAAACTTTCTTCGGGCTTAGCTGATATTTTTCCTTATAGTTCTAGTTCTAGGTTAGGTTAGGTTTTCCCAGTCAATGCAATGGATTCAACGGAAAATACATTATATACAATTTTCAAAAACATCTGTCCCAGAGCATATACAAGAAAGCAGGGCGGGGCGGTGCACTTGTCCCTCCAATACAATTTGACTTCTTTTGAATGCATCTCAAATCTCGATTTCTATAGTAATATCTACTAATTTTTGAATCAGCTCGACCACCCTTCCCCCCCCCCCCCCCCCCCCCCCTCCCCCTCCAGATCGACATCCTACGTACGCTCTTGCATGCGTCAAACAGAACTGACATCCAAAACTGTAGTGTATATGCTGTGGATCGTTCAACAAACGCTAAAAGTGAAATTAGTGATTCTGGACAAAGTAGCTGTTTAAGTGAAATCGCCAGTTGCATTCCTCCCCTTAAACAATTCCACCCTAATATTCACGCATACTTTTAGGAATGCACATCAGTTTACCCTTGAGTTCAATTTTGGACGTGCTGTTAAATATAGAGATTCTTTCTTAAGCCGCACTACTTTAATGTGGGATGCATTACCAGACTCTGTATTTCCCTCCCATTTTGATATCCAAAACTAATAAGCATGTGTATCGTTATTACCTCTTGAATCTTTCCCTATTTTCCTAACGTTTGCACTCTACGCCTGTGTTTAATCGTTAAAGGTAAGCCAAAACCCCTTGGTGCGCGCTCGTCGTTAAAAAAAAAACAGTCAAAGTAGGAACCATTCGACTTAGCCGATACAAAAACCAAATAAGTAAATACCACTTAAGAGCGACGAAAACCCTATTTACAATAAATAAATTGGATATATCTACCAGATTCATTTCTAGACTGATTGGGGAGAACCTCCATATGAAAACCTATCGGAAATCAACGGGTCATACCTATATCATGATAAGGAGGGGGCAAGTAGGGCACTTGTTCCCCCCCTCCTTATCAAATATATTTTATATACACTCAGAGAAAAAAGCAGGTACTATCAACCAATTTCTGGTCAATCATACCTGATTTTCAGGTTGTTATTTTTCAACTCGGTTGATCAGGTTAACTGTTTAACCTGATACCTGATTTGAAAATTTAACACTGTAATCCTGTAAATTTTACCTGCAAATATAGTTGATTTAACCTGAGAAAATATTCAATGCCCTGTAATTTTAACATGAAAATCTGGTTAGTTTAACCTGAAAACCTATAGTAAATGTAACAGTTTCAATGTTATATCAACCCTGTATCTAATGCCGGATTTACACGACTTGAACGCTGCCATTTGTCCATTCTCTTGTTGTTGCTTTTGTCATTATACTGGCAGTTTTCCAATCAAGTAAATCCGGCATAATTCATGAATTTATACGTCTAAGAGCCGTCTCTTGCGCTGTCTATCGCTCAACTCGTAATTATTTATTTTAATTTTAAAATTATTTGTGATACTTACTTCAGTTTTGAACTGGGAACCTTTCACACACGGAGATAGCACTCATCCACTGGGCCAATTCACTACATAAAAAACTGGTGCCAAACAACAATACCTTAGTTGAAACTCATTGGATGGCTTGTGTGTGTGTTTTAGCACTAGTGTCACGTTTAAATGAACTGACAGAGTGCGACTTTAACAGGAGGCCAGGTAAGATTCAAATAATTTTATTTGAATGGCCTGTGTGTGTGCGTTTCAACGCTAGTGTCACGTTTAAATGAACTGGCAGATTGCTTCTTTAACAGGAGGCCAGGTTAAATTGAAATCGTTTTACTTAAATTGTCGGTGTGTGTGCGTTTCAGCATTTGTGTCACGTTGGAATGAACTGGCAGAGTGCTTTTTTAACATGAGGTCAGTTAAAATACAACAGGTAAAAAAAACACAATAAATGTTAGTTCAGCCTGATATGTAGTAAAACAGAAATTCATATCATACAGTGTAAGAAAAACACGACCTTGGTTAAAATTGACACTATGTTCTTGTTAAAATTTCTTATTTACAAGAATTTAGTGTTAAAATTACAGGTCATCTTCTTAAATCAACCTGAATATGGCAAGAAAGTCCCCCAGGTTGATTTTGCACTGAATAAAAGGTTACTAAAATCAGGTAAATTTCTGAAATGTCAGTAAATTTGTATGGGATTGTGCACCTCGTGAATTCAACAAGGCCCAGGTTAATTATTTACCTGACGTTTTTCTCTGAGTGTATGCGGCGATTTGTCTTCTTTGCGAAAGCGTTTTAAATCAAGATTTCTGTATCAAAACTACTTTTTGAATGAATTTGCCCCCTCTCCCCTAACCTAAATCCTGCGTATACACTTTGGGTCATATCTTAACTCCTAGACCTGAGCCAACGAATCTTTTGGATGCCCTCAAAAAAGCATTAACGGCAGCAGTGGCAAAATATTAGTAGAAACAGTACTTGTGGTTATAGCTCTATGGCCACAATGTTTAATGGCTTCCATTTGAGCTAAAAGCGCCCATTTCGAGTGACATTTTTTTTTAGCAAAATAACGGTTAATAAAATGACATAACTTTCATTTAGGCCGTGTGCCAATTGCGTTTAAAATCCTGGTCAAATTTGATCCCATGGCTAAATTTTGACATTACCGAGGTGAATATAGACTTCAAAATTTAACCTGCTCTGGAGCTAGTTAAAATTTTAGTCGGTTAATTTTTGACATGTCTATGGACGCGTTCGGCTGCGTATCTTAAGCGATCCGGATTTGTTTGTGTTGTTGTAAACCCTTATAAAAAAACTGCTGAGGGAGATGAATGTAGATAACTATTTTATTTTGCTATCAAGAAGTCATGAATCCTATCGGGAAAGATGAAAAATGGAAAAAAAAACTAAAATTAAATGAAAGGATTAAGAAATATAGACAAAGACCTTATAATAAATTAAAGTATGCACTCAAGAAGAAGTTTGAATAACTTGAGATAAATCCTTTAAGCGAAATTTTAGCTCGATCTGCGTACTACGCTTAATGTAAAAGAATCAATAAAATTTATTGAAAATACTTTTTCAGATGATTCATTCATTTTGCAAACTGATATGCTTGCGAACTATCTGAGAAAAATGCAACAACAAAACTAATGGGAAGTGAATATAAAAAAAAAATCCCATTTAATCCAATTGACACAGCAAAAACCTTAAATTTTACTCACCCCTATAAAAAGGGATAACATTTAACTGGGATCAAATTTAACCAGAATTTTAACGCAATTGGCACACGGCCTTAAAGCATTAACTTGTTTAATTTGTATGGTTTGTTTTTATTTGTAACAGAGCACATGGCCGGAATGGCACCTATTTCGTTAATGACTTGACAAATTTGTTGAAACTTTTCACACATGTTTTTTTACAAGTAAAAATAATATTACCTATACATTCAAAAATTTTAACAACGAACTTTAAAAGGAACACAAAAAATCAAAGAAATCAATATACAAGTTTACAATACAACGACTTTTTGGATTTTTTCTTAAAATATTTCCTTAGTTTAAAAATTAAGTCTATCGTTATATGAAAGCACGTTGATACGACCTATCAACCGAATAAATAATATAACTTGAGTACTTTCTTCCTTATTTCTTCCAAATTACCCGAATATATTGTCATGCAGTATGTATTTCCTATATTTAAAAAATTCAAAACAATTTGGATTACTAATCTCTGACTGTGTTGAACATTAATTTAGTAGATACAAACTTTGATTGTCCATAAGACTATATTTTATTCTTGGTGTTTTTGGTTTATTTTATGAGTAAAATTGATTCAGTCGCGGTTTTTTATGCGTCATATATATTTTGATTTATTTATATTCAGCTCTACACAATTTATGTCATTTGTTATCAGCGCATCTTCACTGGAACTGGTCAAAATTGACTGATGTTATTTTTTAATAATACGAAAACAACCAATTTTTTTTTAAATTTTTTTTTGTGAGAGAAAAATATTTTCTACAAAATGTGTATTTGAATTTACGAGAAAAAATAAGAAAGAAAAATTTCTTTCAAATTAATTATAGCGAACGCATAAATTATTCAATGACTTTGATATGTGATTTTCATGTTGTTGTTCTTGTTGTTAGAGAGAAACATATAATGACGTTGGTAGACGCATATTTTTTGTGTTTGGAAAATTAGATACAAAAAAAAAATGACAGAAACCAAAGAAATTGTAGCAAAACCACAAAATGAAGACACATAGTAATAACTTAATAAAAAGAATAACGATTAAAAATTAGTATATGTACGTACCTATACCCTACGTTGTGTATGGTTTTGTGTTTTGGGTTTGATTTCGATGCGGTATAGCCATACTAATAAATTAAAATAATTTTTTGTTTTTAATTTTATTTACCGCCTGAGATGTTTTATATTCTTGTTTGATTAATCCAATTTGGATTGATTAAAATTTATTATGTTGATTGATTTATTGGAGTGATTAATTAATCAGATTTAATTGTGTGGCTCAAATAGATATTTTTGTGTCGCATTTTATATTTACAATTGTTGCTCTTTGATAATTAATGATATTTTTTATTAAACAAAAATATACATACTTTGATATCAAAATTAATTAAAACAAATATTTGTGTAGGTATATAGGTATTTTAAAGTCATTTATTTTCGCACAGAATTAGCACACAATGTATGTGTAAATAAATATATTCATTGATACAAATTTCAGTTAAATTTAGAATTTTATATTGCACAGTTCATGCATTGACTTAATAGTAATTAATTTATTATTTTAATTAACATATTAAGACTTCCTGCAATTTATCTTTTTCCAAATCTTATTTAAAAGCTCTTTGTTAGTTTGAATCAAATTATTTTTAATTGTGTTTCCTATAATAGTAAAAGTCTTTATTGAAATAGAAACCAGTCGGTGTTGACAATCTTTAATGGCCATGGTGACGTCCTGCACATTTACTGTTTATTATTCATTAAAAAACTGATGCCATATTAGGTTGGGAACGAAATCCCGAGTGCCGAAATCCCTAAAATGCAAAAAATCCCAAATTCAAAAAAGCAAAATCCCATATGGACAACATTCTGAATGGCTAAAATTCCGAATGCCAAAATCCTGAATGGTTTAGTACTGTTCACTCACCATTCGGGATTTTGGCATTCAAGATGTTGCATCTTTCCCGACAAATCCACCAAGTTAACGATTATTTAAAAATTTCAAAATTTGGTGGCCCACAGCTAATGCAACAAAGGGAACTCTGTATGAACTGTTTGTAGGGTTATCTCTCATTGAGGAAAAGTGAATTGGCCATGAAGATCGTTCAATTTGACTATGTTAAATTTTTTGTGGAATTTTATATGAAGTCGCATAGGTCTATGCCAATAAGCCACAATCAACCTATGCGCTCTCAAGGTTTAGGTAGTAAGAAATGGTGGCATGAGCGTAACACTCACTCTGTGCCCAGTTAGCACTGGATTGCGCCGTTTTGATACCATAACTCGGTTGAGCTGTGGATGAAAACGGATTAAGGTGAGGGATTGCGGGTCTATGGTCTGAGGAGCTCATTCCCTCAGGGTGTCAGTCGTTCCGTAACGTAAATGGATGTGAGATTATGTACTGTTCCTCTGTTTACTCACTCCACATGACAAGAGGTTTCCAGTGAAAATCATCTTTACCAAGAAACCAGATAAGTGTCCCTTGGTGTGAAATAGGACGGCTGTGGGGTATGGTTGAGGTACATTGTGAGCCAGCGCAAATGACAGGAGGTGGGTCATAGGGCACTCACTCAATTGGATCGCATCTCGCCCGAGTCAGCTATATTATGCTGAGCTCAGCAGATAGCAGAATAGCACCGAAGCGTGATCGATCCAACCGTATGATCATCATTGTCATGATGGAGCATCATGAAACCCCACAGAAAGCCGGACTCCGATTACTCAAGGTCTTTAGGTCTAGAGATTTTCGTCTCAGATCCATTTCGGCACGTTTAAAAAGAGATCAAATCTTTGATCATCATTTCGGAAAGCTCATTTTGTTCTCAAAAAAAAAAATGCCACTCCAAACAATTGTGCTCTCATTCTGGCTTGATCAAGTCATTTATAAAGAAAATGAAGGGACTGCTTCCTTTTATTGCTATTTAGAGGATGATGCAGCCGAATTAATGTTGTTTAACAGCTGCCAAACTGTCTGTGAGGATAACTGAATAACAATTTGGTTTGGATCTACTATCTTGCATCTTGCATGCCTCCCTAATTTCCAGTAATTTACCTTTAAAAACGCTAATTAAATTAGGTAGCCGAAAAGACCTATAGAGATGTTAAAAGACTCAGAGAAGATTCCTAAACAAACACCGCACTCCATCTTTTAGCCATCAGTATAGATAGTTGTGTCAAAGTCTCTCTTCATAATGCCATCATCCCAGTCCTTTTTAATGGGAATAAAAGTTTAACTCCTCAATGAGGTTCATTGTAAGAGTTCTGTAGTCAGTGAGAGTCGAAAAAATGACAGTGGGAATCAAATTTGTGATATTGCTGATGTGACCATAAGGTTTAGCAACCCAACAATTTGATTCTTTGAGTCTTTAAGTACTGCAAGAAACTAAATATTTAATGTGTAGATCTAGTTGTAGAAGGTACAGAAAAACGCTTAAAGGCATCCATTAGGCAATATATCGAAGAGGCCCTTTGGTACCAACGCTAGTTGTTCTTTGAACCTTTTTGAGGTTATCGGTGTTATAGGTATGCTTTGTTAAGTGTGGGCCTCCAGACAATCGAACCATAAGATCATTTTTGATTGAAGGCCCCACTTTTTACCAAAGGTTTTACTACAGGTGTAGAAAGCCTTCATGGTCCGTTCTTCGATGCTTACTTTCCAGTTTATATTAGGGTCAAGGATGACAGCTAAATATATTGCACTGGTTGATAGTGAGAGTAGTTGGCCGTTAAGTCGGGGTGGAGTGAAAGGTTATATCTTAGTTTTGGTGGTAAATAGCTCAGTTCCATGTTGCTCTGGTTCCGTCCTAGACCACAGCTTGTAGCCAAGCTGCCAAATCCATCTCTGTGATTTCGCTTATCACAGGAGAAAACTTTCCTGACACCAATAATACAAAGTCGTCCGTATACGCAACCGCCTTTACACCTCATCCTTCCAGTTTAACGAGAATTTTGTTCATCCGCTCTCAAAGTCAACATAACCTATGGTTCATCGCTCAAATTCAGCCAGATTGATGCAACAGTAATTGAAATTTAGACCAGTGGTGCCAGATCGAGGGATTTATCCCTTTTTGTGGGATTTTCTCACATAAAATAAGCTAAAAGGGTTAAAGGGATTTTTCAAACTTCATAGTGCAAAAAAATGGGATTTTACTATTTGGTCACTTTTTGTTCTAAATTTGTTAGTTTCATTAAGAATAAAAAAATTTGTCAACCTACGATCAAATAAATTTTTTTCATGTTTAGAAAAAAATCATTCTAACTTATCTGAATGTGCTCATTTTCTTTTTTTACTACCCTAAACTGCTTCACAAACTGACATATCTGTAGTGAAAATCTCAACTCACCATACTGATGAGATGAAATTTCAAATTCTATAATAACAATTTGACACTACTCGATTTCGTGAATTTATGTGTGTGATTTGTATTAATTAAGGTAATTTGTTTTGATTGTTTTTAGAATTAAAAATTGAATTTATAAAATATTTGTTCCAGATTAATATCAGAACAAGGGCATAAGAAAAAAAAGAATTTTTTCGATTTAACATCGGTTATAATCGAAAAAATTCTTTTCGGTTGGGAAAAGAAATGATAAATTCAATTTGTTTGTTGAGGTCCTGTTTTCAATCAAAAGCATTTCTCCCTAAACAATTCGAAAAATTTATATAATTAATTAGATGAATTCACGAGTATTTATTTACCTATTATTTTATTACAAATCAATGTGGAATATTTTAAAAATAAAAAATTATTTATTTTGAAAACATTGGAAGGCATGCAAAAAGCTTTACTTCAGTCTTAAATCTCTTTGCTGTGTCATTTTTGTATGAAATATCGAGAATAATGAGACTTGAGACCGAGATAAAGTTTTTTGCAGTCATTTTCAAATAAATCGTATGTTGAATATTATGTTCCTTTTTTTAACGTTTTAAAAATGTATAAGAGTGTATTATATACAAACCTATCGTAATATTAATTTCTATTTATTTGTATACCTAGTTGAATAATCAATTTAATTTGTAGTTGTTCGTAGTAAAAAAGACTGAATTTAAAGAAATAAATGGTTTTTTGATTTTTATTTAGTGGGATAAATGTGGGTTTTTTTAATTTTGGCGAGGGATAAAAGGGATTTGTTGGGTATTACCGTGGGATAACCTGCCTCCAAAGTCTGGCATCACTGATTTAGACCTCTAGGTTCTGTGTCACCGACTAACCGTGCGCAGCCGAGGCAAACATTTGAATGGCATTTTTCTTATACATAATGGCATACCTACATGGACCTTTTAAATAAAATTTCGTCAATACCTCACACAAGGCTTGCTTTCACATCATTTCAACATCCACCTGCCTGTTTTGGGAACTCTTTATATTATTGTTCAAAAAATCAAACTTTACTGTAACATTTAACATATTTTCACTTTTAGTCTTCCACTCACAAAATTGTATATTTCTTACGATTAAATTTGACCTTGAAATTTCAATCCCAATCCGACCAAAGAAGTTTCACTTTATAAAATTATAGCACCTTTCCATAATTTGTTCAAAGCATCTTATCAGAAAAATACCTTTCTAATCTGATTCGAAAATTGGTCAAATGAGAATAATAATTCCCATTGGAATCTTGTACCTGAATTAAAACTGTTATACCTACCTATTTCCTACCTGGTCAGTCAGAATTATCTACCTGTATTAGTCAATGGAAATAAATCAAAGGAAAATCAATCTTTTGGATTCTTACGAGTACATGCCAATAGAATCAGGAATCCCATACGAAAAACCTACTTGAAAATTCAAATAGGTAAGTAGTATTATTTCCGCTGTAAGATTCAATTCGCCGTAAAAAAAGTGTTCCCACTTTTACCATCATTTCTGTTATTATTTTAATAAAAAAGAGAACACAATCATAAGACGAAATCCACAAAAGAAAAAAAAAAGATACAGAAAATAAATCCAAAACGTAGAATTCCCTTTTTTTTGTATTTATTTTTATTTTTCAAAATTACTGAATCTTTATGATGTGCCATTCGATTGTGTGTAGAAAGAGAGAGGTTACCTACACGCAGTTCGAGAAGTTCGCATATAAATTAAAAATTTCATACGCACACGATTTCCGCCAATAATTCATTCAAATTTTCCCACTTCATTCCTTTTGGATTTTTTTGGTGGTCGTTGTTGTCTTGATGATGACGGTCGGTGTGTTGCTGGTCGCTGATGGTGGTATAGAGAAGTGCAAGAGACTTGGCCATCAAGGAGACCTCTGCGCCATCTATTTTTTGGCCACCGACGCGACGCCGCAGATGATACCACCGTGCGTCGATCGGTCGTCCATCCGTCCTTCTCAACAGAGTTTGTTGTGGGTCTTTGGAGTTCCTTTCGTTTGAGATTAAGTTTTTTGTTGTTGTTGTATTATTAATTTTTTTTTAACGAATCTTTCTTATAATGTGCAAACTGAAAAGATGAGGAAAGAGAATTCCTCTTGATATTCACACAAAAATAAAAGAAAAAATAACCAATGATATCAGCGACTTTAGGTGAAGGGAGATATAACCCAGAAGAAGGCACACAAGGATAATGATGGGTGAAAACGACGAGCAAATCCTGTGGGCAACAAGAAAAAAGATGATACCTCTTCTATACGTTTCTGAGGTGATGATGATGATGATGCTGCTACTATACCTACCAATGAACACAAGTGCGGAGCCATACTGGAGGTTACCTATTGAGAGGGTCATCATAACCCACTACATTTTCCAAGTGATCTTTTACTTTTCAATATAAATATTTCCCTGTGATTTTTCAGTTTTTTGTTTTTTGTTGACATATCATATCACTATAAGCCATTTGAAAAAACAACCCTGTTTTTCTACGTTTTGAAAGCACAAGATAATAACTGCATGTCTAATTTTCAAATGAATTGATCAATAATGCTTACATCAACAACTTTTTCTCCAAAAAATATTAAACTAAAACTTTCGTGAGAATTATCATTCCCCACCAAACTTAGGTTATTCTCGAAACCGGGCCTGATGCTTAAAGCATAACCTACACTACATGGAAATATTGCTAGAATCTACTTTGGAGATTTATACTTTTTTTCTGGAATTTCTTAAGTTATGACGTTTTTTTCTTCTATTTAAATCAAATTACCTATTTTATAAAAAAAAAATCCGAATTAACATGATGCACAGGAAAAAAAATTACCAACCGATTGCTGCCTCTAATGAGAATTGGAAAATTTTAAATATTTATTTTTTTGTATCCAAACATACAACATAAAAGAATCTATCTTTCCATTGTCGGTTATAATGATATTGGTATGCATATACGTATATAGTCGTACGTAGGTACATTTACCTACCAACAAAAAAGAAATGAATAAAAGAAACAAACAGCTGAACCTTGAAAACTGTCAAAAAGTGAAGCAATAAAATTGTTTAAAATCAAACAGGCAATAAAAATATATATAAAAAAAGAAAAAAGAAACAACAACAACTAAGTGGGAAAGCGAAAAATAAAACATGATGAATACAAAAAACTGGGAAAAAACATGCAAAAGATTCACGCTACAGTACACCCACATTTTTTCTGTTGTTACTTTGGAAAAAAAAAAAATATCGCAAAAATACTTAAATATACAAAAACAGAAAAGAAGCAACAACAAAAAATATTTTATTTTATCTGTAGATATTACATTAGTTGTAGGTAGCAATTGTGACGAAGGGCAAGAAGTCTTCAAATCCAAAATAATGAAAAAAAAAATCCCTTAAAAGCATCATAATAGAAGAAATTTTGAATACAAAAATAATGGCTTTACATGGTACCTATAGTTAACTTAAAAAAAGATTGATATATAGGTAGCTTTATTAATTAAAAGCCGATTTTCTTATCGTCAACTAAAAATTTGGATTACTGTCAGAGGTTTGTGCTCTATCTGAAGAATAAGCAAGTATGTATATGTACATTAGGGTGGTCGTTAAAAAAAGGTCATCCCGGATGGGCCCAAATCGGCTCTAAATGAAAAAAAAATCCCTAATTTTTGTCAGACTTTTATTTTCATCCCCTATAGTCTCTGTAGGGGTAAATTAAATTTCCCCTTTTTTTTGCATACTAGGAAATTCGCGTAAGATCTGCCAAAAATTCAGAGCGTGTAGGTGGCAACTAGACAAGAAAGAAATCCTAATAATAATATCTCCACCCGCTTGGACGGGAGGGTCAATTTAATAAAATATTTGCATAAAATAGACAAAAGTTAATTAAAAAATAACGGCAATACTTACAGTAATGTTTTGTAGCTTTTTGAAAAGCCAGAAGTCTATTCTTATGGCTTTTTTTGAATTAAGCTTTTTGGATGAACAGTTTTGGCAAAAAAAATTTCACACTCAACATTTTGAAGAAAAATTATTATTTTTGTTTTAATTATAGGTTTGAGAACAGATTTTGCTTAAATAGTTTATTCAAAGAATTTTATTTTGTAATAAACTATTAAAATGGACTTCTGGCTTTCCAAAAAGCTACAAATCATTACTGCAAGTGTTGCCGTTGTTTTTTAATAATTTTTTGTTTCTATTTTACACAAATATTTTATTAAATTGCCCCTCCCGTGCAAGCAGTGGGAGATATTACGCCCCTCCAATAGGATTTTTTTCTTGTCTACTTCTCACCTACATGCTATGAATTTTTTGGTAGATTTTACATGAATTTCCAAAAAAAAAAGGGACATTTAAATTACCTACCCCTACCGCGACTATAGGGGATGAAAATAAAAATCTGAAAAAATTAGGGAATTTTGTTTTCTTCATTTAAAGCAGATTTAGGCCCATCCAAACTTTAAAACTAAAAAAAAAAATAATTGGGTATAACGACCACCCTAATGTACATATCTGATGCTTAACTGATTATTCAAAAATTGGCCATAAAAGTTCTTAATCCATAATTGGAAATATTTATACTTTATCCAATTAAATAAAATATTAATTAAGTCCAGGGTTAGACAACCGCTTTCGTCACCCAAATTGGACAAATTTAAGACAACACTGAATAAATTTTGTTAATATCTTTTTGGAGGTGGACGGCTGTCTTAAGTTAGGCAAAGTTTATTAATACGAACGAAATAGTTCTAATAAATAAAACCATAGAACATTAGCAGATGGATATAAGGGTGAATGTCTGCCAACTGTGATTCTGTGCGTCCGGCACTTTTTTCAATCAAAACTACTATTTTTTCTTATAAAACATTTCATTTAATGCCAATATGGTTTGTATGGTGGTGTTCGACAAGAGACACTATTTATTTATATTTAACAACAGCAAATTAATTTTTGTACGTGATCTTTGTACTTTAAAAGTGATTTGTTTTCATTCGAAGAAAATATGTTGCAAATTTATTTGTTAGTACACTGTGGTAAGCAGTTCATAACATTTTGTTGGTTCCTTTTAACGGCATAAGATACAATTTTCGTGTAAGTTATTTTTCTCATTAGAATTGAGAAGTGAGCAGGTAACATAAATAAAAGTTGTTATTTATTTACGTGACCTTTGTTCCTATAATTTGAATTGGATATAGTTTAAGCGGGCTGTAGGTCATAAATAGTCTATACGTCATTACCATGGCATTTAAATCCTCATTGCACTTTAATTAAAAGAAATGTTGGAATAATATTAACTTGGCGCCAATTTTCTTTATAAGAATTGTAGCAATACCTCGAACAAGCTAAACAAAAATTATTCAGTACAGTAAAAGCTACCCAGCACAATGAAAAGGGTTACCATCCCGAAAAACAGACTATAAATACGAAAAAAAAATATTTCTTAAAGGAATTAAAGGGCTCTCGGAAATTACCCCGGAATTCCTTTTGAAAAAAAAACGCAGAAAACTTTCTGGAATACATTTTGGAAATTTTCCCGAAATTTCCGCAGATCGCCTTGGAAAAATACCAGAGAGTGAAATGAATGGCGCGGGTCAACGCAGCAACACGGGTTGGCGACGTGATTCTTAAATCAATTTGGATTTTTGACTTCAACATAAAACTGGATATTGAATTACAATAGTAAGAAAAAACCCGAAAACATCTATGTTCTTAAAAAAAAAACAGTTCGAACGCCAATAGGTATCATTTTCGGTTGTTTTGACTCTATAGTTATGAAAAAATAGCAAGCTTTATTTCTTTTATGGAAAAAGGGGAAGACGTTTTTCCAGATTTTTCTCTTTATCTTGGAAATATGCGCAAAAATTTGTCTGGCATTTTTTCGCTATGGGATTTTTTCCCTTTTAAAGATTGGAAAAAATTACAAAAAATAAAGGAAAAAAATTCCGGAAATTCAACAAATTATACTAGAAGTTTCCGTTTTTTTCCAGCAAAATTTGTATGGCAAATTTTCTGAAATTTTTCCAAAACAAAATGAGGGGTCTAGTCCAGTAAAATTTGCATTTTAAATCTACAAAAAATACTGCATCAATTTAATTTTGTTTTTTCCTAAAGAGCACTTACTGGAGAGTGTTAATCCACAATCCAAGTTCAAACAAAAATCGCCCAAGCGTTGTCCGCCATTTTATAAAAGGCTTTGGGAAGCAGGACTTTGATTTGCTCGGTTCCTAGATTACTCATAATTATATTTTTTGTAGTTATGTGCGTGCGTTAAAATATTTTGTGCGTTAAAATATTTAAAAAAAATTCTTAAACCTCTTTCCAAAAAAAAAGTTACTTATGAAAAACTGTCGAAATTTTAAAGTACAAATTGTTTTTCAACGTTTATCTCGCCTCATATTGATCCCATCGAATAAAATACTTCAGTAATTTTTTATACAACACTTTTTGTCCTACATTTTGGTATACATATTAATTGTTTTTATATGCGACACAAGCAGTAACAAATGCAACCTGATAAAGTAGCTAATATCCAGCGAAAAATTTCATGTATCGGAAAAGAATTTAACTCACTAGATTCTTTGCGATATAGCAACTTTGTAAAAACGTAATAAAAAACGAAGTTTAATCTATCTTCAGGTGTGTTTGTTTTTTTTTTTGCAAGCCTGGGGGAATCGGACGAAAAAACGACATCGGGGCTTAGCGACGCCATTACAGAAAAAAATGGAGTTTCCATACAAACTATCGATAAAATGTATCTATGAAATTAATGCTGGTAACTCAGTTCTTATCTGGACTAAAGTTAAGCTCCGAAAATTCTCTGGGCTTAGTTGTTGCTTTTATCATGTAAATTGCTTAGCCCTGACGTTGTTTTTTTGTCCAAAACCAATCGGGCAAGGAAAAAAACACACCTTTCATTGCCTCCTAGTGTAGCAGTGTTGCTGGGCAACACACATTCCATCCTTACCATCCAGTACACCATGACTCAATAAAATGTGGTTGGGAAATGATTGGAGCCAGTAAAAACTTTGTGGCACACAAATACATTACCTATGTAGGTACCAAAATATAGGAAATTAAGTGCGATTTTTAAAAGACTATTTGAGTATTTTTTTCATCAGATGAACATGAGGCAAGATTAAAATAAAAAAACATTTTTTGCTTAAAAATTTCGACAGTTTTTCCTCAATATCTTTTTACTTACGATATAGGTACTATAGGGCAAGTTTTGGATTCGTGCAAAAAAAAAATTTCGAGATAACAATCAAACATGACATTACGATGATAGAGAACACGAAAAAAGTGGGTGGCACAATTCTGTCTGTCTGTCTGTCTGTCTGACTGTATGTACCTGAACCTACAGCCTTAACCACTGAAGCGATTTTCTTCAAATTTTGAACTTAAGGTTTATTTGTAACTCTCCAGAGGGGAAATTGAAATTTTTTTTTTAGCTCAAAAAATAATGGTACTTGCCATACAACCGTTAAGGAAAAGCTTATTTATCTCAAGAACGGCTCCAACGATTTTGATAAAAAAAATCAGTGTATTACTGTAGACATGATGTAAATTTCAATAGGAAAAACAATCACCAAAAACATTTATTAACGGTACCTGCCATATAACGGTTTTTTTTATTTTTGATTTCCTCATTAACCGCTCATCCGATTTCAATGAAATTTTTTGCACAAAAGCTTTGTTAAAAAATAAATAATACTGCATACCAAAATTTTTGAAAAAATTAATTTTGGATTTTTAAAAAAAGATTCAAAATTTTTTTTTCAAAACTCAATATTTCAAAAACGGGTTGATGAATTATTTTGGAATTTCAGTTTTAAATGTATATTAATATATACTCAAAATTGGCATACCAAATTTTTTTTTGAAAAATGTTACAAAAATTTTATATATAAAAAATTAATTTTTAAGAAAACGGCTCCAACGATTTTTAATTTTTTTTTGCATTTATTCATATTTGTTCAAGTAATCAAATGGCATACTTTTTTTGAGCTCTAAGTTTTTTATCAGGCTGTTTATACAATTAAAAGAACGATTTAAATGCTTTTTATACTTTTTCTTTAATTACTTGAATATTTTTTAAAGTTCTTAAGCCCCACACAACTTGAACATAAGAGCAAGTACGTGCGATCCAGTCGTGCATTTTATTTTTCTTTGGAAAAAGATTACAAAATTTGCTGTAAGCAATAGTTGTTGAAGACATATTATAATGCAGCTCTAAAAGTGATATGAGCCGAGAAAATCAAATTCACGCTTTTCAAAGTCTTTTTTTTTCAAAATGGTGGAAAATGCATGGACATTTTTTTATCAAATTTTGTGGATTGACACTCTAGGTATACTCTTTAAGAAACAAAAACAAAAATTCGACGCAGTATTTTTTCAGATATTTCGAATTTTTTTGATTAACTTAATTGGACCAAACAGGGAATCAAGAATTTCACAAAAAATATAAGCAAAAAGAGAGAACAAAAATTGGCAATAAAAAAAGAAAAAGAGTGTCATATCGTCTATTGCAGTTTTAGTACATAATACTTTATTTTTTGTTCCTTAAAAGAAGTAGCGAAATGCTTTTACATAATTGATTTTGATATATTGACTAAATAAAACCACAAAAACAAAACAAAAATTGTGTGCACTGACAAAAAAGAAGTGAAAAATGAATACAGTTGGTAGAGAATCATCCAAAACCACCGTTCTCTAAACCTTTTTACCGAATATTAAAACAAATAAGATTAAGTATTGAAGTAACAACAAACAAACAAAATTTGTCTTAAAATATTTTAAATTTCAGACTAATAAATAATTCACGGGACTAAATTTTAAAATACTATTTTAGTCATTCTATACTTTAAACGGAATAAATATAATAAATTGTGATTATAAACTACTTTCATTGTCCCCTTCTACTTCCTGACATTTTTCTTTGCACGAAATGAAAAAAAACATGTCACTCTATTTCTTTTTTTTGAGCAACACGCAATCTCTTTATAAAGACTAAATGGAAAACTCTTACGTATACTACCTAACCTATACCTATATGTTTGTCGTGAAGTGTATATATTAGCTATACCATAAATTATTCGTCTTTATTATTTAAATTTTTATAAAAACAAATAAAATATTTTCAATTTAAATAACTGAATTACATACAACATTGTAGTGAATATTAATCCCCCATAACATACGCTACAGTAGGTATTGGTTAAGTAGCTAGATATAAAATTTATTTAAAGATAATGTCAGAATTATGTACCTCTACAACCACTAAGTGATGAAAAAAAAACAATTACAACCACTTTGTAATACTTTGCCAACCCTTTTGTTTGCAGAAAAAAAAAACAAATGAACAAAAAAAATAAATAAAAGTTGATTTCACATTTTACCAGAAAAATAATATCAAAAGAAAACAAATTAATTAACATCATCATCATCACATACACTATAAAGACTAAACGAATAAACATTTGAGGTGTTTTGAATATTTATTGTTGCACGAATAAAGGCGATCGAATTGTGTGATTATTATAATAAAATAATAAATTATGTACGTAATGCAATGAGGAGATGAACGACTAATTAAAAACAAAAAATAAAAAGACATTTAAAATGTAGGTATATATAAAGTAGGACATATTATGGGGTGTATTAATGGGGAAGATATTTCATAAAAAATGCTTTTACTTTCTTGCTTTCAACTTTTCTACTAAGAATGATAACTTAGTAGGAAAGTTGAAAAGGTTTATTGATGTTTAAATTACGAAGGTATTCAAAATTATGATTAATTCTTCTAAAAAAACTTAATTTATAAATTAAAGTTCTGTCAATGTTGTTCGCAAGGGTGGGGAATATGAGAAGCTCTTGCCCTCTCTCATATCAAGACATAATATTATATAGATTTCTTACAATTTGTCTTCTTTTGAATGCATCCTTGGGTTTAAATAAGAAAATGTAAGTACTCCGAAAATATTTTTAGTTTTTTTCTCGCCTGGTCGTTGTTCCTTCGTATACTGCAGTAGAGCTGTCACATCTGAGTATCAGGGTGTATGTCTTCAGCTGTGATGGTTCTCACTAGTGGATTTGGATGATTGCTAAGGCTGAGGTTGCTCGTCAGTCTTTTGGCAATATTGATTACATTACATGTAAATGTTTGTCAAACGGTGTTAATCCGGAACCGGATGCCTCGTAGAGTTACTTGTTGCTGAAATGTTTTCGTCGCACGCCGTTGGTTGGTCAAAGTGTAGTCCCGAAGGATCGTCATTATAGGGTGAATGTGGTGAAAAACTTTCAGTGTAGCTGTTTTCATGTGGATTGAAGGGTAACTTTACCTTAAAATTGACAGCCAAATATTTCACCGAAATGGTTTGGTTGTCATTGCCAGTTGCAATCCGTCAGGCAGATTGATATAATTCTGCAGCACATTTTAGCTAACGCGACGGTGTGCTTCGTTCTCCTGGTGGTCTTCTGAAGCAAGTAAAATCAGATTTGGCTGAACTGTCATCGATGCCCCATGTTGTATGGAACTCCAATAGCCGTCTCATTTCCTCTTAAGCTCTTATTTCTAGAGAAAATTCTTAGCATTGTTGGATGTTGAGTTGAGGTTGGTCCAACATAAATATGAATATGCTGCAGAGGTACTAGTATACGGTCTCAGTTTTGATCCTTGAGCTCTGACCGGCTTGATTGTTCGCTGGCTGTTTTAAATCTGAAGTAGAACGATCAGGAATTAAAAAAAACTGACAATAAATTTATTTAGTGTACCTGGAAAATTAAAAATGGTTAGCTTATGAACTAGCCCCTGTATCCATTTAGGAAGCATCCAATAACAACCTGACAGTTATTGGGGTATCAAGGGTGCTATAAAAACGTCGGTCTACATTCAAGAGCGGATGTAAGCCAGAGTGCCTCTTCCGAAATCTACACTGCATATCCGGAATGATCTTTTTAGGGACACAGAACGCCTTCAGCCTCCAAAGAATAATTCCTTCAAGGATCTTGCTGTTCGGGTTGTTGAAAAGACATATGGGACGATATCCGGAAACAGTATACTTTCTTTCGACTTTCTTCGGTGTCGGTACTGTTATCGCTGTCTTTCATCTCTTCGGAATGTAGCTCTTACATATTGGTATATGGTTGTTATTTTGAAGAGAATCGTGAGAAATAGCAGCATGACTTGGGGAAGCTTCCTTATGATTTGGGGAAGCTGGAAATCATATCTGGTCCAGATGATTTCTTAAGTCCGCAGATCAGATACTTCTTCGGGGTTGGTGAAGTCAGTTAAGAACACATAACGCCTTCAGCTTCCAAAGAATAATTACTTCCAATATCTTGCTGATGGTGTTTTTGGGAAGAGATATGAGACGATATCCGGAGTAGGTACCTCTTTCGACTATCTTCAGTGTCAGTAACTATGTATTATATCTGTCTTCCATCTCTTCGGAAAGAAGCTATTGTTGTCATAGTTGTTGCTCAACAGAATCGTGAGAAACAGCACCATGACTTCGAGAAATAATAGGTGGAAATCATATCTGGTGCGGATGATGTGGTGAAACATCCAGTCAGCTCGAGATCACTAGTAATATTTCCACCGTTAAAAATAATAATTTCAGCGTCCGTTTGCTGCAGATACTAAATTGATGGCTGGACTTCCTCTAATAATAAAGAATCGCTGGGTGATGGTTTTGGTAGGAAATTTTCTTCAAAATATTCCGCAAATAAGCTTTCGCTTTATCCTGATTTGTAGTGACTTTCCTTTGCCTGGTACTGATTTTGTCTAGAATTGTTTGTCTTTTGTCGATGATCTTGTTGATTTTCTTAAATATACATCAGACCCAATTTTGATAAATTGTATCTTTCTTTTGGAACTGGTTATTCTTTAAAAATTTAAGAGCGTTTTTCAACACATTGTTTTCTTTTATTTTGAAACTCACTCTTCATCATATGGTAGTTTCCGTTGGCCGTATAACAATCCTTCGGTTGGATCGTTCTCATTCGTTTCTGCTATCGCTGTCGTTGATCATAAAGTCGAACAATTCTTCTGGAAGAGAAGCATCTTTAATATACAAAAACGTACAATGTGAAGCTGTTAATGTAATGAAAAATGTATAGTGGAGCATTCACTGTGTTTAAAGGGTAAAGAAGCTGAAACTGGAACAACAAAAGATTTTTCGGAAAATCCATTAAAAACATTCACTCAAAGTCATTGCATGGTGTGCCACTGTCGGAGGAGTCATGTGCACCATTTTTTTTAAAGTCTGGAGGTAATTTTTTATTGTGATTGGTGAACGCTACAAAAAAAAACATGATCAACGAGTTTTTACTTCTTCAAATTGATCACCAAAAATATGTTCGCACAGCGTTGGGTTTCCCAGATAGGAGGGGAGGGGAGGCAAATGCTCATAAATCCTCATGTGCAGGCGACTATGAATGAGTGTGGTTGCATAGTTCTGTTGGAACCGCAGATCCTTCAGTAACCAAAAGAATAGGAGCCCGCATATGGAGACACGGGCATGGAGTTCTTCTCCCCTCCCCCTCTGGCTCTGGGAAAACCCACGCTCTACGAACATACTTTTTTTTAAATTTTGTTTACTAAGGGCTTCTGACAAATACTTATATTTTTTGGTCAAAATCTATAATTTACCCCCTCCCCCCCCCTTTCCCTGGCTATGGACCTGCACATATATTATTTTTCTTATCAAAAAAATAAATAAATTATTTTATTTCACTAAACAAACATTTCATACTAATCCCAAGCTATGATTTAAAATTTTGTCCGTGACTATTAATTTTGATCAGCTCTCGAACATAATTTATTATTATTGATTTTAATTAATATACTAAATTATTGCTAAAAAATCTAGAAAAAACCAACACACGATTAGTAAAACACTAAAATTTACAAATTTTTGCTTTATTTTTTATTTTTTTTGAATTGTTTAATTTATGAGTTCATTTAAGAAAAGAGAAAAAAATCCCGTTATGCCCTTTAAGATAAATGCTTATGCATACAAAAACAGCAACAATTTCAAGCAATATTATTATTTAAAAAATATATATATTGACAAAAATATATAAGTATGTCAACTTTTTTGCGCACAAAAGCTTTTATAACAAACATAGGTACCTATGTATGTATTCACCTTCTAAATACAAAATACTAATTAACTAATTATGTAAATATATTTTATCTGTCTTTCTTTTATTTCTATAAGATGAAAGCTAGAACAAAAGCTTTTCAATAAAAAATAACAGCAGCGAAAAAAACCTCTCAACCATAATAGAGCGAGTCATTCATCATTTTTATAATTAAATTTAATTTGTTTGATATTGTAGGTGTGGATAGTTTTAAAAACCTCAACAGGCCACTAAGCTTAGCTTTAAGACTGAAATATGTTAACTAAGTTCAAACAAATAAAAATGTTAATAAAAAAAAAAATATTTTCGTATACATTTTGTTTTTGTTTGCTTTACTGACTAAAGGCTGACTACTTCTTGAATCTTTTGAACACCACATCTCTACGGCTGCCCCGCATCTTAGCCGTCTTCCGTCGTCGTCGGTCGTCGGTGGTGGTAGTATGTAGCTTCTTCGTCTTCATTTCTTTTTTTTTTTCTTGTGTTATTTTTGCTTACCTTGTTGTTGTTGTAATAAATGTGAGAAATTTTTAATTTATAAGTTTCTCGTGCTATCGGCGATGATCTTATGCGCTTGGATGGATGGGCTAACCAAAGAAGAGAAACTAAACAATAATAATTCCTCCAAGCTGACTGAATTCGTGTTATTTTGTGGATTTTTGTGTTGGCTGAATTAATTCGATACTTTATTTAGATTAAATAATTTATTTAAGGCATACATACATCACCGAAAGTGGATATTCTATTACTTTTTGATCTTCTGTATAGGTATCAAAAAATATTCAAAACAAATGATACATAAAATTTCAGATTTTTTATAAAGGTAGGTATAGTCAACATCAAGATGGCACTTATGGCAAAAATGTTGCTTAAATTCCAGCGGTACAAGCTTTAAATCATTGTCTTTCAGGCTTTTAAGTCATTATCGATAAAAATACCCATAAATCTTAATTCGATTTTTTTTTCTTCTTCAATTCTTCGCGATCTCTTATAGGCACTCTCTTACTCTGTTTAAGTTGTCCCTATATAAATTCCTTGTTTTCATATCCTTGTGCCCAGAGTGGGTATGCATACATTTATATCTCTTTTTTCTGCAGAAGATGAAACCAAAAAAAAAATTTAAAATTTTCGGGAATTACATCATGATGAATTAGTTTCGCATTAATTTATTGCAAATTAGTCGTGCCCACACACAAATAAACCTCAACACCGTATAACTGCCCATAACTCAGTATATATGGGTACCCACCTTTTTTTTTTGTTGGCCTTTAGTGACCTTGAAAAAGAATTTCGTCGATAACTTGTCAAGATTGTAGATACTTATTTTTGTACAGGTATATCGTTGGTATTTTTTTGTGTTATTCAAAATAACATGTACCTGTCAATATAGGCGTAGGTACTGTAGACAATATTGAATCACGTTATGCAATTATAATGAGGAATATTTTTCGGTTTTTGTTTGAATTTATGAATGTAAAACAATAATAACTAATTGTTTTGCATTGTATTTAAAAATTGTGGCAAGGCACGTAGCAAAAGATGAGACATGTCATAAAATTTACACTGATGACCATAAAGTTGAAAATTGTGTGTGAACATAATCATAATGTGCAAAATGTGCCTAAAATGTTTCATATATAGGTAGTTACTACAAAACTCAAGGGCACGTCCATGATCATGTCCAGTATACTCAAAATGTACCTTACTGCTGTAAATAATAATAAAATTGCCTCAAAAGGATAATGGAGTAAGTACACAAATGTCATCTGGTTAATGTGTTTTTAAAAGAATCTGATGTATATGTTCAGTATGGAAACATTATATGAGGGCGAACAACCAACATTTCTGGTGTGGATAAGGATTAATTTTGTGGGAGAGAAAATAAAGCAAGCAGAAAAATTATACAAATATAATATTCAGAAGAAGGATTCTTGATTAACCGGTGCGTGTTGATAAAGGACCTAGACTTTGATTAGGCAAAAATGTCGATTATGGAAGCCATAATATTTTATTCATGGGTACTTGACTGGATTCGCAGTGTATTCGTGTTTGCTTTTTAATTTCAATTTAAAAACCTCCATTGAACTACATATGTACCTATCGATATACGGTATCGCCTTACTAATTTCATTTAATAGATGAAGAGAACCGTGAAGGGATGGTTTTAAAACATAAAATAGACAAATAGACACCTCAGGCAAGTAAAATACTCAAACTTCATACCCTTAAAAGTGCGTATCTATTTGGGAGTAAAAATCCTGCCTGAACTCTCAAGCCAGCTCTCAAGAGTAAAACTTGGAAGTGAACACAGTCATGAAACTAGCTCACAGAGGAGTAGACGATAGCTATCCGAGAAGCACTATCGAAAGGAATTTAGTAGTGAAAGTACTCTCGAATGAAAACGCAACCAAAAGTGGATTCGATAAAAGTATAAATACACTTAACGCAAAAGCGTTTTCGACTCCTCGAGAGTTAAATATTGCTAGCAAAGGTGGCGTATCCATTCGAGAGTAAATGTGGCAAGTGAACACAGACATGAAACAAGCTCACAGAGGGGTAAACGACAGCTATCCGAGAGTTTTTACTCTCAAATGGAGCGCACCTAAAAAGTGGATTTGATAATAGTATACAAATCTAATGCAAAAGGATTTTGGACTCCTCGTAAGTTAAATATTACGAGCTTTAGGTTGTATATTTATTTTAGAGTAAAAAGACTGCGAACAGCTGTCAAGAGCTGCTCTCGCATGAGAAGAACTCGCAAATGGAAACAGGCATGCAATTAGCTCACATGCGATGAGAAACCTATTCGACAGTCATTTTCAGGAGTTTTGTAATGCAAGTAGTATTCTCAAATGATTTGAGAGCAAGAAGACTGTGAGCAATTCTCAAGCAGCAAGTTGACACAGTCATAAAATTAGCTCACAGAGGGGTGTAGTCACTATCGAGTGTTTTGAAGTGAAAGAATTCTCAAATTGAAACGCACCTTTACTGCATAGGTTGTCCCCATATTAAAGCATGATCTGAAATAGCCGCCATTTGTTTAGTAAAGTGTTGGTAGGAGCCCCCAAAAAATAAAAAAAAACAATTCGACAGCTGATAGTTAAGGGTTAGTAAAATGGAGTTTTACACAAGACTACAAAAAGAGCAAAGTTTTTTTGATTGTAAACCAAGAATTGAATCATTTCCAGCCGTTTCTAATATCAAAATCCAGTTCGACCAGTAAAAAAGAGACGAAAACTTCCTATTTCATAGAATATGAAGCCGATTGCACCGAAAGAAAGAAAGATTTCTAGGCGGGACTAATAATTCTCATCTTGTGACGTTCCGTAGCCAGTCGTGTATATATTACGGAGTTCAAAAACATCAGCAGACGTTAAGAAGATACCTTGTTTTAGATCTGTAAAAAAATGACGGGATCTTTAAAATTGAAAGATCTAAAATTTTGCGTAAATCATATTTTTATATCGGACTTTTAGGAACCAAGATATTTAATTAAAAAACTAAAATGAAATAAAAACCAAGATGGCGACCAAAAAGTATAATTCTCGAGTGCGGAAAATAAGCATTGTGATCTCCGATCAACTGTGAGTAATACAAACTGCTGATCAGCCTTGCTCTCCATCTTCCTGTACTTCATAACTAGGGTTACCACCTTTCCCAAAGCCGATTTCGGTACATGAAAAAATATATATATATTTTTCAAATTGTTAAAAATGCTATAAAAGTTGGATAACCTATGGACGAAAAACAACAAGAACCGCGTGGTATGAACAAAAATTAACGGAAATCTATATAAAAAGAAAAAAAGTTAAGAACGATATTGATATTTTTCGTCCAGGAGTCTTTGTTTGCCATCGTCTACCGTCCAGCTAAAAGCCAATTATTACAAAACCTTTGAAGGAAAAACGGTTTCAATTGGGTAAAAACCTAAGGACTGGTTACCAAAAGACTGCCTGTTTGCGTTTTAGCCCATTTGAACCGTTATTTCCGCATAGTTTTTGTGATGGTGGCAAGAAAATGAAATTTCTCTCCAACGAAGTCGAATCCTCGTCGGGTCGTCGTATTTGTAATATTGATTTCTGACTTCTGGATCAAAAATGTCAATTGGATTTTTTCAATTTGTATAAAGATTTTCTTTATTTTCCATTCATCCTGCGCCACTCTTGCTCTTTTTTGCCCAGGTTTTCTGACTCTTATAGGATATGTGCTAGCATTTCTGACCATTTTTTAAATAAATTTTGTCCACTAGAGACTGACACTCCTTTTGATTTCGGTACATTATTTGTGTGTACCGAGGCTTTTCTTTTCTTCGTACACAGCGTTAAATTTCGGTACTGCACCGGTAATTTTGGTACAGATATAGTCACGCTATTCATAGCCTTCAAAGATGTTGACACTTCTGTTTCGTGAGCTACTTTTCATCTTCAGCGTTACTGCTTTCACTCCAGTTTCTAGTTTTGTAGCAGACGCACTTCCCCTCTGCCACTAGGAGATCGGTGGGAATATTTCTTGCGAATTATTTGAAGGACGGTTGGATCTAACATCCTTTGGCAACTTAGAGCTATAGTTGCACGTAAACCCCGGCTTCTAAGCTCTACCGCCATCTTTTCCGGAACTTCTCTTGTCAAAGTATGTCTGTCTAGAGACCTTGTTTGCATATAGGAGAGTACCACAATGGTCAAACCTTGTGCTGCTTTAAAAGTAATTTTCTTAATTTTTTCGAATCCCAGATAACACCATTTTTGTCACCTCTTGAGTCAAAAGGTTGCATGTAACTGGCGGCGCCCGCCCCCAAAAATGTTGATGGTTACTCTTATATCAGAACAAAACTTGTGAGTATCAATGTAAGACTTTGTAGAGCTTCGCTAGAAACAAAAATGTATTATGTATGAGTTGGGTGCATTCAAAATCTTGTATTACAAAATCTCGCATTTCAAAATCTCGCAATTACAAAATTCCGCTTTTAGCGATCTCGCAATTACAAAATCCCGCAAATTTAAAACTCGAAAATTAATCTCGCAAAATTGTATTGCATTGTAACAAATTATTTTTCTTAATCTCGCAAATTCTAATCTCGTGAGATATCTTTTGTAATGCAATTAAATATTTCAAGATTTCCCAACTCCTGAAAAATAAATCGAGTGCATGGCCCTTCTTCTTTTAGTAAATTTTGGGAGTGCAAGATTTCGGTTTATATTTGCAAAATTTTTTGATGCGAGATCTAAATGTCAGTTTTGAGATTGCGAAATAATAAAAAGCAGGATAATCAATTTGCGAGATTTCGTTTTTCGTGATTTTTAAAAAACTTCGCTTTCGATATTTTTGTTTGCGAAATTTCGTAACGCTTCTGTTTTGTACAGATGTGTGATTTTGTTTCAAAAATATGAAGTTTGAAATAAAATGAATAAGAACTTGAATGGAAAACATTAAAAACTATTTTAAAAATTGTTTTTTTTTTTGTACCTATGTAGCTAATTGATGAATCATATTCGGTATGAGAAATTTAAGTTCTTAATATATTAACCACAGCTGCAAACTGTACCACTTAGCTGATCTGCAGATGTCCTGATAAAGACTTTTCTTTATTTTTGGAACAACTTTAGTGTCTTTTGATAATTTTTCCGAAGAATACAGTCTACGGCTCATCAAATTTAATGATACATTATGAACATGGAATCATTACGTGGATTGTCTTTTTAAATATACAAAAATGGCGTGGGTGTAGGTGGTGTGATTCAGACGCCATTTTGAAAAGAACGAAACCATTTTTTACAATATTTTGACTAATTGAAAACAAAATTTGTTTTTACTATTACAAGCTTGATTACCTGTCGTTTTTATGCTTGAACTTTCTTGTCTAGGTGTTTATTTAAGATTAAAAGTGCTTATTTTGCTCTTTAGTATGAAAATCCTACAAGAAAATATTTAATGCAGAAGAAAATCTGACTGAAATCCCTACAGGCAGAAATGATCAAAGCAAATTTTGTGTATAGGTACCTACCTATGGTATGACATCGTCTGAATGTGTTTTTCAAAATGGCAGCAGAATCACCATTTTGTTTTTTGAAGCAGATTTAAATTATGATTATTTTTGTTTAGTATTAAAATTAAAACAAAATTAATAGGTCGGAATCTACCATACAAAGCTTTAAAAAAAGAATTATTTAAATATTATGTTCTTACAGAAATCACAACACAAAAAACAACTCTTCCTCCAAGACTATGTACCATTTTTGATGTTGAAAAAAAAATCATCAATAATATTTTTTTGAGTGTAGTGTAACACCTTGATATTTTTTTTGTTTGTTTCTGATTTCTCTACAAATTCGTTAAACGAAATTGTGTGTCACATTTAATTTACATAAATCATTATTCAATTTTGCAGACATATTTTGGCCCAAATATTTTCTTAATTCCCATCAAATCCCACTCTCTTAATTGTAAAAAAAAAAACACAAAAAAAAATCTCAACGCTGAATCACCGATTTAGAAAGACTGGAAGTATAGTGATCTCAAATAATAAAATTAAATTAAAGAAAAACAAAATCAAAAGTGTGTAGATGCGTGTATATCGAAAATGTTTATGAATTAAAAAAAAAGAAAGAAAGAAAAAAATATAACCATCAGATGCATATCGACCACCAATGAATTTATTAATAATAAATAAATCAAAATTAAAATCAGATTTTCCCCATGATGGCTTCACTGTTGTATAGCGGACGGACTTCGTCCATATGAGTAGGTATACGAAGCAACGAACTACCATCATAATATGAGTGTGTGGTACCTACAACGGGTGATTTGTTGTTTTATAATGTTCTCATGGAGCACACACTTGAATGGCCAAAAATGACAGACTTTATACTTTATAACGTGTGGTAGCATGGAAGTTTTTTTTTTTTGTTTTATTTGGTATTATGATTATATTTTTTTTATTTTATTTTATTAAATTTTAACGTATCTTTTTGGCCTTTTTTTTGTTTTTTATTACACACATGTGTACCTATATGCTCTTAAAGCCTCTCATTCCCACTTTCGCTAACTCCCTCATGATGGAAGTTTTTGTTTGTAGGTATGCGGTTATTACGGTTTATCCTGACACTCTCGAGAAAGTATATTTCTACCTCGTTTTTCATTCTATACAAAATAAATACAACACACAAAAAATACAATAACAACAACATATTTTTTAGCTCATAATTTGATGAACCGAAAATAATTGGGTCGAACTAAATTACAGTGCACCAGAAGTAGCCGGGGTAAATTAATGGAGTGCGAGGGCTGACATGGGCTTGACAATAATGTCTGTGGAAATTTTGTTTTTTTTTTAACTTTTTACATGCAATTAAAAAGTAAACAGACACAACAAAAAAAAGTCAAAATTGATTTGCATTGTTAATTTATTAGACGGGTTTTTTTTCACTGTTCATAATAATTATTGTTGTTGCTGTTTTTTTTTATTTTTAATATAGAAGAATGTTGGTATTATGACTGTATGAAAATTTTAATCTTTTTTTTTTTTTTGCTTGTTGACCGGTAGAACTTTTTAAGTATTTTTTAAAAAGAAATCCACTTTGATTGCATGCGCCATTAAATTGCGTGTCAGCGTTTAAACAGATGAATGTTTTTGAATGGGAAAAATATTGCGTTCATATAAATAGTATAAATTACCTGGTTTGTTGACAACATGATTTTTTAAATAGGAGAGCTTAAATATGTACCGATAGACGCTGACCTATACTGATGGTGGACTGATATCAATTTATTTTATAAGAAAACAATGAGAAGCTCCCATAGCTCTAGTATAATTGTTGCCAAACTATACGAGGGTAACACTGTTCCATGATTCGTTATTCTAGAAGTTGAGTGCATAAGCTTGAATATAGTATCTATCAAATAAGTTGAATAAAAGAAAATTCTGATGTTTTTTTGAATAAACAACACCAACTGCACAAAAATAATGACATTCCTTATTATTTTAAACCGTTAAAATGATTGCTTTTAAGAGGTTAGAAATGTTTGTTTTACTATAGGTACTCCTTACATAACTTAGTAGATGTGCCAAGGTTTAAGTAATTTCAATCGTTGTATATATAGTAGGTTTACATGTGGTCGATAGGTTCACTGTGATCGCCTTTTCGAGATCTCTTAACAAAAATTAGGATTACATGTGGCCACTAGATGGCCACGAGATTTTTGGCTTCATGAGAATACTATAGAATTTATATACAATGTTTCAATCAAATACCTACCTAATAAAAATTGGAGGCATTTTTATTGATATACTGCAAAAACGGCACATTTTGAAGTTATGCTAATAACTTGGGGTTTAATAATAATAATAATAAAAAAATTTTATTGCAAGTTTTGATATGTGAGATTTTGAATTGCAAGATTTTGATTGATATGCGAAATTTTTTGGTGCAAAGATGGTAAAAAGTGAGGATTTTTTATTGCGAGATTATATAAATCTGGATTATTGATTTGCGAGAATTCATTTTCGAGCTTTTTAAAGAAATGCAAGATTTCATTATTCAAGATTTTGGTTTGCGATATTTCGTAGCGCTCTCAAAAACTTGAAGCTTGGAAAATATTTTTTATTTGTAATTCAAAAATTTTCAAAATGGGAAATACTCTAATATATACATGACATTATGCACTGATGCTATACGAAAGTACGTTCTAGTTCTTAGATTTACCCAGTTTGGCGGCAACCCAGTGCCCACGTTCTGTAACTATCGCATCGATACTAACAATCAGTGGGGAAACATTGAAAAATTGAACAAAACTCATGCAGGTATTTTGTTTGAATTTTCATCGTTTCTCGACCAATTTAATCGTTGCAGGAGTTCCAGAACGTAATCACTGGATAGTTTATTTTTTGTTCTTAATTCCCTCTTTCACTTTTTATACAGCAATTGATCAAGAATCCTAAGCAGACAGATGAATACCATCCATTGCATTATACAAGTACCTACAGTTTTAAGCTTTATTTTTTTTTCAATTCAATACCTTGAAAACGGGTATTTTTTAATCATAAATAAAAAAATAAAAGTCTGAGAAAACCTATATGTCAAAGCAAACATTATTCAAAGTGTTTAGCCTTTGCATTTGCAACATTATTCTGTCAGCACAAACCTAGGATTTTTTGACAATTTTACTCACTTTTTTTCAATTTGGGGACTTATACTAAGGGTAATTTCCGTCAAATCCGTCATCTGTTTTTCGCCATCAGTTCTGGAATTCTGGTTTTTGAGATATTCACGCTGATAAAAAAATAATTTTCCATAAGAAAGAAACTGTTATTTTAAAATATATAATCTAAAAAAAACGTCGGTTTTCGTTATTTTTGAGGTTACATATCCAATGACTGTAAATTTGTTCAAAAACATTTACAACATCAAATCAACAACAACAATTTCAAATCATTCCAATAACTGTTGTAGTCTTTGAAAAATCTTAAGTTAGTTTTTAAACTTTACCTGCCCCTACATACATAATTTAATGAAAATGGTAAAAAAGTGGTGACGACTAACATAAAGATATTTTGGAGAGTAACGAGGATATTTTTAAAAGATACCAAAGTTTTAAGAAAAAGATTACTGCTGCTAATTCATTGCTTACTTTACTGAAAAAATTACCTCTAATTTGTACATAACCTCAAAAATGGTGAAAAACGATTATTTTTTTTACATTTCTTATGAGAATATCTCCAAAAACCCGACCTGATGGTGAAAAATGGATGATGGATTTGAGGTCAGCGCCCAAAAGCATGTCTAGAATTATAAATCTATTAAAAGTTTACTGATTTTGTAAACCTGTGTGTTATTATTATCACCAGAAATCTGTGTCTTTAAGTCCGTCAAATTGAATGAACGAGATTGCCAGTTAACAGGTCTATTTCAAGAAATTAATCATTCGTCAAATATTTCTTTTAGTGCTGTGGGACATGTGGCGTCACCGTCCTCACCACAAGTCTGAAATATCAATGCGTTCCATGTGAAATTCAAAAAAAGTTAGAAATCATGTGCCTCTACCACTCAAAGTTGACTGTTACATTCTGACCATGACCATTTCTGAAGACATGGACCAATGACTCATAAGAAAATCGTCAATTCTATTTATTGACATAACAAAAGTGTGTTTCATCACTGAACAAAGCCTTCAAAGCAATTTCACCAAATGTATGGCATGAACAATGATTAGGTGTTTTCAGTTCCTGTAAACAACTGAGAACTTTCAAATTAGCTGTCGCTTAAGAACAGTGCTACTAATTTAAATTTCTCCGCCTCAAAAAAAAAACACCCTTTATTTGCAATGTTCATGGCAGAATATGAATTGTTTCTTAGTTTTACATAAGTTAGCACCGCCATTTTATATTTTCTAGACGCAAAAGATTTTGAACTTAGGTAGATATGTCCTCAACTACATTAACTTAATTGGGAGGTCGTTTATGTACTCAGTCTATTTGGAGTCAATAATGAACCAATACCGGGAAAACCTTTGGCCAGTGAGTAGCTTTTGACATCAAATGATATGATTTGTTGAAGAAGAGCTAACCAGTGGATCTCTAATAAATATTGTATTGTTTTGTTGCATGATGGATAAGGTCATTCGGTTTATTCCCAATAATGTTCTTTGGATTTTTTTGGATTAATAATAATTTGGCTTTACTTTAAAAAGTAGTCTCAGATCGCAGAGCTTGTAGAATGTGATGATTACAATTCCGATATGAATTATTTCTAAACTGTTCCTTAACTGTTCTTAATTTAAAAATGATAATCACGGAAAAGATAAAAATACTAGGTAACCCCTTATTTGCTTAACTGTCACTCTTATTGACTTTACCCAATAACAGGAGTGTATCTTTCAAATGTGCTATCCATAATTATATGAAATTCAATCAAATTAAATGCAAACTCAAATCTTAAACTTTGAACTTTTAAGTCTAATGCTTTAAATTCTAAAACTATTTAAGATGAAAACAAGACTTGAATACTAGTTTTAAGTAGGTATATCTAAAGCTATACCTGTTGCTAACAATTTTCTTAGTCAACAGTTGGTATGCATTTATGAGATCTGAGGTGCGCAACTTCGCTTTTAATTCCCCCTGTATAGTCGGTTCAACTCATGCAATTCCGTTGCTTCGTTCAGGAGTTGTCCAGTTATTTGGCAAAAAATCTTGCAAAAAAAATGTCAACTTAATTGCACTCTTTAAAGTTAAATGAAGTCCTAAATTTCATTGGGCTATTCCAAAACATATGTTTACGATTTCTCTAGCTTATCCTTAAACCAAAACCATCAATGTAGGTGCAAGGACATTTATCCTATTTTTTTTTTTTTTTTTTTTTTTTTTTTTGAAAAATGATAATATGTATTTGTTCCGCAACAGTCTTGAAATCCCAGTTTTAAATTTCCCTTATAAAAGCCTTATTGACATAACTTTTCTATGACTTTCAATTTCATTAGCTGTATTTTACTGCATCCCTTTCAACGTTAAAAATAGGCCAGTATTTTATTTTGTAGTAAACATGCAATTTCATAAGAATAACAAAATATCAATATAAAATCGGTTAATGGTTAAATGACATTATTACCATTGAACTACAAACCCATAGATACTCTCGTTTGTTCAATTTTATAAATACATTTTTTTCTCTTCTTCATTATTTAAGTGACAAAATATTAAAGAGAGAAAATAAAACTAAAAAAAAAAACTAAAGAAACTCCTTCATTTAATGTCAAAATAATGTTTCCCTAATGACTTTCCATGGGCTATCGCACATTTTCCTCTTTTCTTATACTGCTGCTGTCCGCACAGAACCATAACGAATATAATTTCTATATGAATATAAATAGTATATAGCTACCATCAGACACTATGACACTCATCCTTTTCTTTAGGAAATAAACGATCCGGTCAAGTTTTGTAGAAAATGCATCAAGTTATTCTTAGAGATTTTCCCGGATATAACTAGCTAGAACTAGGAAGAAAGATATGACTTTTGCGTTTAAAGCAATTATATCGAACTATCTGCTTAACACTGCGAATTCTCACATATCACCCCCACACCTAAACTTACTTTCTGAAATGTTAAATATTTAATTTAAATTTTACAAAAATCCACAAAAATGTAAACATTTGTTCAGGCGCATAGTTGGGTGAATACAAAAAAACCGGCCACCCTTCAGAAAACTGCAGAGAAAAGTTTCGAGTATTAAATTTTAGTGTCTAAGGGATTTTCACCATATACTCCCATCAGGACATCCCATCCAGAATTGAAAACTGTGTGAAAATTACGTTTACACAAGCACCATCGCAGTATTTAAATACACACGTGGTTTATCGCTACCATTAAATCATTTTTCTTTTCTACTTTGGTTTTTCCTTGCTATGTGTGTGCGGCTTGCATCGCATCATAGTCTACTACTAATATCTCGTTCCACATTTTTTTCTAAAAATATATATTTTTTTTTGGTTCAACAAATAATATTACATCAAAGTTTTGTATCTATCGCCTTGAGTGTAGATTATCTGAAGAGAACAAAAATATACAAAGAAAGTATAATTTTTCCTACTTATACACCTACATGAAGGTAATCACCACCCGCAAAAGTGGCGCCCAACGTAGGAAATCCCAGTTCCAACTCTTTATTGCATCGCTAGAGAGTCCTTTCTTTTATATTTTTTTTTTCTGTTGCTGTTGCTGCTATGGGTTAAGGTATGAAAGCGTTTAATGTAAAACGGCATTTAAAGATACTTTGGATGAAAGAGTGCGCTGTGTGTTCAAGGCTTGGTGTAAATGTGTTTTGTATATAAAAGTGACGGTGTTTTTGTTGACTGTAGTTATTCACAACCAGGACACCATCATCCCACCAAAAAGCAAGCACCATCATCATATCGCCACCGCCACCGCCAGCTTGTCCTTCGTCCTTTGTCGTCATTGTCGTCGCCGCACTCTATAGCCATCAGCAAACAAACAAAGGTGAGAGCGAGAGAGTGTGTAAGAAACACATTTTTAAGGATACGTTTTGTTGACATGAGTGTTTATTATCTGCCACTGCATCATTTTAATATTGCGGACTGGGATACTTTTTTTTTCTGTTCCAAAGGGTCTTTATGGGTGTAGAAGGGGGGAGAGTTCTATACCTATCAAGAAGAACTAACCTTAACAAAAAAAAAAAAAAATGAATCAGTTTCGTTTTGCCGTTTACTTTCTTAATGATAGTTTGTTTTGCATTTTATCTGGAATTTTTTTGAAGCAAGGAATAAATGTTAAAGGACGCCCTTTGCTTTGAATTTTAGTTCTTTTTTTTCTGTAGGTATGGCTATTGCTTTCATATAGAAATATGAGCAAATAGTAATTATGAAATAAACACACATAATAATTGGAGATTAATGGCTTTAGATACCAAACAATGCAGGTATCTTTGCAAATGCATATGCTGAGCTGGTGGTGTTTTTTAAAGAGGACACTTGTGGTACGACATTGAAAGATATGAGTTGGATGGTGGAAACTAAACGAAAAATATTAATTTATAGGGTTCAAGATATTTTTATGGTCTTAGAACTCATGTTATTAATCTTATTTATATTCGTCTTCTATATGCAAATATTTACAGAAGTCAATAAAAATTCTTTTGAAATCAAAACCTTGAATAACTTACTTGTTATTATTTCTACAATTTCTAGATTTGTTTTTTTTTTCTAATTATTTACATTTTAGAAAAATGTTGCTTTTGAAAATATTTTATGACTTTTACGTTACCTCCTATGCTACTTTTATACTTTAACAGGAAATTTTTAATTTAAATTGATTTGAGCTGAAATACCTTTAAGTCAATTTAATTTTTTTTAACATGGCATATTTTTTTTTAAATTCTTATAATTTTCTTTTTATTTATTTTTATTTTTATTTTATTTTTATTTTTTTTATTTTAAAAATTTCAGGTAAGATCAACACCATTCAGCAAGAACTTCATAACAGTTACAACGGTAAGAACTGAGTTACTATCTAATGAAATCTTATAACAAAGTAGAATTTATACAAAACTAAATATAGTTTTACAGTCCATAATTTAATAGTCATCATGTACCATGTATACTTAGACTTTACTATCAACCTATCCTTTTTATTTTGATCTTTCATATTTAATTTGAAATCCGATCTCAACCATTAACTTTAACATTTTAAGTAGCGTTGTTGTAGAGTAAATAGTTCGATCTCGATATCATAAGCTATTACATCGTAAAGATTCTGTTCGGAAGCTGCATTGCCGTGGATAGATATAAAAAAATATACCAACCTATAGTCGTATTATCAAGCACCTCATTTATTTTGAAATAGGTTTTTATTATAGGGTAATGTTCGATTGCATAGTCAATTATAATCAAACTCAATTTTGTTCTTACAGTGAAGCAAAGCAAACAAATTTCGATACATAAGAAAAAAACAAAATTTGTATTGTTTTAGTACTTTTAAATGCTACGCCAAGACAATTGCTTAATTCCTAAAAGCATAGGGACTTGCCCAAAATATGCTAATCACACAGTTCCCAAATGCAAACATAACAATCTTCTTTTTTCTTGTGCAAATGCACAAGGTATTTGTGCAAAAAATGTTAAAATTATGTTGCGCAATTCACTTGCATTTGATTTGTCTGTATTTTCATATCTTCTTTGCATGTGCTTAGCTTCGCAAATCTCGCGTTTATTGATTTGGCCATAGCCTAGCACTTGGCAAGTCGTGTCTTGGTCTCTTTAAAATTGAAAAACTCGGTTTCGGTTACAGTCTCGTATACCTAAATAATGTTCTCAGAAAGTCCCATCTCGGTCTCGTTGCAGATGTGTGTTGGGTACTTATAATCTCGCATTCAAAAATCTAGCATTACGAAATCTTGCAGTTACGAAACTCCGCTTTTAACCATATCGCAATAAGAAAATTTCTATAAATATACTATAAATTCGCAATTTGAAATCTCGCAAAATTTAATTGCATTGCAAACAAAATTTTTTAATTCAACTTCGCAAATTCAAATTTCGTGCGAGATTTTAATGTTTGTAATTATGATCTTAAAAAAAATGATTTTGTGCAATGCAATTAAATTTTGCGAATTTTGCAAAATTGAATTGTACAGCAAAAAATATTTTTTTTCAAACCCGTGCGAGATTTTAATTTGTGAGATTATGATATTAAAACAATGGTTTTCTTGCAATGCAAATAAATTTTGCGAATTTTCCTATCTTTTACAAAATTAGTCGATTGCACCTAATTGTTTATATTTCAACCGTTGTTAACATACAAATTGTATATCCAGTTAGAATATCGGGTAAATTTTTTCAATTACTAAAATTACGTTTTGGAAAACTATAAGAGCCAAGGACAAAGTTTTTTCATAATCAAGTTTCTGTTTTTGTTTTGCAGGATTTTTATTTTTCAATGCAAAACTAAGGGCAATATTATATTACTGCAACTCCCGACTTTGAAATTATGAATTTTAAGATTTCGGTTGATATTTGCGAAATTTGTTGCTGCGAGATGTTAATGCGAGATGGTAAAAAGCGAAATTTTTGCTTTGAGATGTTATTGCGAGATTGTTAAAAATGTGAAATTTTGTATTTGCGAGATTATGAAAAGCAGGGCTGTCTTTTAGTTTACGATATTTAAAAAAAATCGAGATATTTGAGGTTTTGGCTTGTGAGATATCATGCCGCTCCTTGCAGATTTTTGTGTGTTTTAGTGCAAAAATACCGACCAAGAGCTTGAACCTGGTGTGGTTCAATGTCTAGAAAATACGGTCTTTGAAGAGATGCTGTAAAGGGTGTTTTTTTTGTTGACGTGTGGTTTTAAAGAAGAAATAAAACGCATATAATTTAATGTAATGGCCAAGAATTTAGCTTTGTTATAAAGATAAGGGTTTGACATTATGTTTCAAAAATGATGAATTTTCGACTACCAATTTTCGACGCGATGACGGATGAAACTCTGCTCCCCAGCAGCAATAGAGTCTTCAGTGCGCACTTTACGGTGTCTCTGAGGATGCGCATTATCCACTAGAGTGAACGTGGTGCGAAACCGATCCATGGTTTCTCGAATTACCGACTTTGCTAGGCGATTATGTCAACCGAATATTGGACGCAGCGCGCGATGCGTGAACCGAATCATTATTTTGATAATAAATTTGCACGATTTGCAAACGTTGTTCAGGAGTAAGTCTATTCATTATGAAATGGCAAACCAAATTGAGCATAAATCAAGGGACAGCTGTCACAAGAAACAAGTCCAAAAAAAGTATTTCCAGATTGAAAACCACACGTCTACGAAAAACACCCTTTATATGAAGCGTCTTAAAATAGAATTGTCCTTACGAAAACACTCAGACTAGCGCGCGCTTCGCTTTCATCTCGGTTTTCCAAGAATTTTCTTGTCTCCGTATGCCAACCATAACAGAGACAAATTTTATGATTCTGACGTGTCGTATCTTTGACTTTTAAAAGCGAGAGTTAAGGACGGTCAGATTTAATAGAAAGTGACTGTAGAAAAATCAAGTATTATCAACATATGCTGCAAAGTAGGGAAATAATGAGGGATAATGATAATGATGAAATAAAGTCAAGCACCATTACTTGTAATTGGAATCTCCAAATATTCTTTCAATAACTTGTAAATGTAATTGAAGAAATTCAATCACTTATTTCATGTAATTGAAAACTTTTTAATTAATTGCAATTCAATTAGGTTATATTAATTGAGAACAAAAGTAATTATCAAAAAGCAGTAATAAATCCATTTTGCAGTATTTATTGCAAAAAATGTAATTAAACAATTGCATTGTCAATGATTTTAATTATTGAAAATATTTTATTAGGTAATTGCAATCCAAGAAATAAATTACCTAGCCTTAAAAGTAATTGTAAAAGAGTGCTTTTCTTTAAGTACTTGCAAAAACCCGCAACTATTTACAATTAAAAGTACATAATTGAAATGTTTTGTTCTTTTTTTCACAATTATGTGTAATTCTAGTGGCAAAAGTTAAGTTACTAATTAGCTACTTGTTATTAAAATGAATGTTGAAATAAATTACACAAATGTAAAGTAATCAATAATTGCCAACTTTAGTAGGCATATTGGATGCTCACAAATCGACAGTAGGTAACACTGGCGAAATTGTAGGTCTTAAAATTAATTCAGGGTCAGCCAGCTGAGACCTTTTAAAACTTCTCTAAGCACAAGCTCCACAGATTTAATATAAAATACACGACTGTGTTTGTCTTTGTACGATTTTACTCTTAAGGCTTAAATTGCTTGAATTTTTTTAATCTTACAAAGGGTCTTCCAATAAGAACGGTTGTCTGTGGCGGACATATTGTTTTGGTGACATCTGTCAAATCTGACTTTTATTAATCAGTCATTGATTTCAAATCACCATATGGCACACAACCAAATATGAAAATTGGTGTTCACTTTGTAGCAACAAATGGAAACTCATTTGACGGATTACACGGTCAACCCCAATCGACTATGTAACCAAACGGATGCCAAATTAAAGCGTCCAATGTGACTTCTGTCCATCTTGTTGCGTATGTTTTAATGCGCCCGCCTGGCTGGTTCTGCTTGGCAGTTCATTAATTTGGAAGTAGGAAAGTTGGGCCTCACGTTGGGCGCCATCTTGTTGCAAGGCAAGTGGATGTGAGGAGTGTCAGTAAAGTGGTAGAATAAGAAAAGGAAAGGATATGAAAATGGAAAGAAACTGATTGGAAAATGGAAAAGAATGCCAAGTTCCGGGAGACGCGGCCTGCCTTCTATGCTCAGTAGTTAGCTCGTCGGAAGTAGGGAGGATCTTACCCCCTAAACTCAACTTTACCTGCAGCAAAAATACAAATCATGCCAGAAAAAAAATCAAAATGACATCGGACGGATTATCACCACACCAAGGTGTTGCTGATGCTGAAGATGCAGCGTGGCCTTAACCCACCCAACCTGGAAATATGCGGACATGCTTAGTTTTCCCCAATTTTCCTACTCTCAGATTAACGAGTAGCCAAGGAGTACCATCCATAGGCGGGCGCAACAGTATCTTCAATATATTTTGCTGTCCTGAAACTTAAATAAAAGGATTTTTTCAATAATAGGGTACCTCATTTCCATTCAGATCAGCTGCAAGTTTTTCTACTTGTTTTTTCTGCATCTTCAGCTCATTTCTTGGTTACTAAACACAGAGTGCAACATCGCTCCCACCGACGCACCGCACTACCGCCGCAGTTCGAAGAAAATGATTGATTTCATGCGGATGGACTCATAGTAAAGATCGATTTTATTGCCCTCAATGTATCTTCACCTTATTATCTGTTTTTTTTTTTTTTTGCTATGTTCCTGGTGCTTCATGTATTTTTTTGTCTTACCATAATACTTGTTGGCATCAAAAAGTGGGCTAACATTGCTGACTTAAATTCGAATAAAAAGAAAAAAAAATCTCGTCTGATCGTCTCTTGCACACCTCCAGAGTCCAGACCATCATCGTCATCATCATCATCGCATCAGAGAAGAACCTGAAAAAAAAATATATGAACATATCTTTTGTATCTTAGTCAGAGAGAGAGTATTAAGGTTGCGCCAGCTACATATAGCTAGCCGTCAGGCTGCATCTGTAACTTACCATCCAACGCATGCAGATGAATGTGGCGATGAAAAATATAAGATACAAAATCTTGCTTTTTGTTAATTCTGTTATTTTATATTTCAATTTTGTTTTCTTTTTTTTTGTGATTTTTAATTTTTTTTACTGGTCCTCATCTCATCTCTCTGGTGGTGTATAATGATGCGCATCTGAAAATAACTATGTTTCCAGTTTTAGACTTTTGTTTTCTTATTTTTTTGTTCATATCAAGCAAGGGTTATCAGTGAAAAATTTGTAGATGTTGCAATATGCAGTTTACCTATATATGTATCTTTACAACAACAAAATTGCAAAAAAAAAAAAATTAAAAATATATAGGTTTATCAAAATTGCTTTTTAAACGGTTTCACCGCCTTAGAAGTATCTTTTGTAGGTAGGTAGTAGATAATTTTTATTTAACCGCGAGTATTTTTTTTTTTGGTGTTATTTCGAATATGCGGCCGAAGAAGCGGTGTGTGATCACATAAACACGTAATAAAAATTATATTATTGTATCTACAGGGAAGAAGCCAGCAACAAAAATATATACAAATTGGAATACACAAAGGTCATAATGAGAATAAATTTGCAAAAAAAAAAACTCATGGAATTTTTTTTTGCGAAATCAAAATGCTGAGATATGCGCCTACCTACTCACATCAAGCAAACGAAGCTCTCTTTTTCGTACTTAATTAGTGGTTTTGTGAGATTTCGATGATTTATTAGTTCATAGATATGATGGAGGGTAAAAAACAGTATCTTTTCCTAGAAATGTTGAAGAATATAAATCAATATTTTGTCATTTTTGCTTTAATTTTTATTCTTGCATGGAAAACGACCCTTTTGTCGTTGTTGGTACTTTTGTATCTGTAACAAAAAAAAAATTTAAACCAACGACATTCAACAACTAAAACCAGGTCAGTAGGTCTATTCACCTCACCATCCGTAGCTACATATATCCAGTCATAAAATTCATGCGGTGAGAGCAAGTAATATTCAGATACAATGTGGCACTCAAAAGATGAGTCGTTATAGGTACACTTGTTGTAATTTATTGAAATGAAAATAATTCATATTTGCATGGTTGTTGATATGTATTCATACACATACATAGATAGAAATGTATCTTTTCCTAGGTATATAACATATAGATTCATGCAAAAAGCTTCTCAGTTTTTGGTAGAATTTTAACAATTTGAATAAAAGGTAGATAGAGCCTATTCTATGTAGCAACACTGGGAGATGACCTGATGCAAAGCAGCAGATTACTGATGGTTAAAGAGTGAAAATTTCATGCCACACAACAAGTTTAAATATAATAAATCATAAAGGCCAATTGTGTGAGCGTGCTTTTGTGTGAAAAGGGGAAACTGGATGATGATTATACGCGAGCATTTTCCGGTGTGCTATCACGTTTTTCAAATTAAAAAACATAAAGTATTGTGTGTGAAATTTGTCAACTCAGATGATCAGATTTAAGGTGATATATACATGTAGCTACCTCTATACGATGAGAAGATGGGATATTTTTGACAATAAATTATAACTATTAATATAAATCAATTTAATAGTTTTCTTGTGTTTTGTTTGAGAGCACGAGTTTGAGCTATTAAACAATACTTACATAATGTGTAATATAAGACAGGATTCGATCTTATTTGTAGAAACTGAAGGGAATTAGTGACGTATCTACCTTCCGATTTCAATGTTTTGAAAGGCTTTTAAATAAAGCAAAAATTCCTTGTGATAGTACAAAACTATTCACTATTTCACTTATTGTCACTGAAAATTAAGGCTATAGAAATTAAAAATAAAGATTTAAGCAACACATATGACACATATCACCGAACGATGCACCGACACCAAAAATCAAAGAATTTTGATTTTTTGCACACAATTTGGTGTATAAGGACCGCTTTATAAACGTTAACATCAACAGCATGTAGGTAGTAGAAGTGAGCGAATATAAATTTGTGTTAGAAACTCAGTAGGTATACTTATTATTCCAATGGGGGGATTTAGAACAAAAACCAGTGCTGAAAGGCCTGTGCCAAATCTGTTTCTTCAATAAGCAAGCAGTTCATCCAAAGTATTAAAAAAAAATAGGAAGGTACCTTTTATGACATTTGTAAATTTCAAAGTATGATATTTAAGTAAGGTAAGTACGAAGAAAAGGTATGATAGGCTTAAACATAGGTATATTGAATATTCCGGAAATTAGGGGTATAAAGGAACAGTTACGATCAAAGGTTTATACTATTGAATATGTTTGTTTGGGGCATGAGGAAGCTTTAAACCGAATATGCTAATAAATTCACCCTTACGTTTCAGAAAGAATGGTCACACTGGCTACTTTTCAATATGCCAAATTTGACAATTTTACTCTTAAAACTTTTTGTTTGAAATTAGATTTCCTATCGAAATTGACGATTCAAAAAATGTGTCAAAAAATTTTGAAGAAAGAAAATCGAAAAATCAAAGATTAAAATATTTTTCGTAAATTGCGCACAAATTTTTTCGGAACAAAGATTCGCTCTAAACATACCTAAACAAAATAAATGAAACGCTTAAGGCTATAATATGACATTGCAAAAAGCAACTTTAATTTAAAATTGACTGATGTAGGTATACCGTATACCCCTTAAAAATTTATCATTTCTCACCATTTTCGCAGTTATTGTCTGAAAGCCTTTTTTACCATTAGTACAGCATAGCTTACATATATGTCAAATTTTAAATTTCTTGCAATATAACTCAGCCCAGCCATTCAGTCTGTAGGTCTGGAATCATTTAAAAATACTTTCGGGTGAAAACGGGTATCGGAATCTCTGTCAATTTTGAATAAAAATGACTTTTTGAGCATTATTAAAGCCTTTAGCCTCTACTTCATCTTGTCTAAAGCTTGCCAATTTTTTACTAATCTTAATTGGTGCTGTAGGTACCTATTTCGGAGATTCTTAACTTAAAAAAAGTCCAAGTTTAACTAAATGGGTCCAAAAATTCAAAGCACACATGATCTTAATAAATGATCTTAATAAATAAGCCAATATTTTAAACTTCTAATTGAGCCCCTTTGAAAAATCATCTAAACATGAGTCTTCTGAACAACTTCTTTAACAGCAAGATTAATATAAAAAAAACCGGTTTTATTTGCGAGCAGTTGCAAACCCTAATTCTACTATGTGGGATGGGTGTTGCTTTTGTTGAGGTAGTGACAGCTGAGTGAGAAGTTTTATCTCAAAACCTGCCATCTTAAATGTATAGTGGGCGTGCCAATTCAGTATTTCATCATAAAGCTAGCCTTATAGCACCTTCTTCTTTGTCTTATTATGTTATGAATATGAGTAGGTATGTGTTCAATCTGATGTTACCATAACATTTTATAATGTAGATACTAAAATTAGGTATTTGAGTGGTTTGCTGAAAATATTTTTCAACTGTACCTAGCCTTCATTTGAAAATTGAAGATGGCGATTTTTTTAAGTTTTTCAAGAACCTAACTTAAATAACTGGCACCATCTAAATCGATTCCCAGCCGTGCCACCTACAAACATGTTTTATCCGAGGTACTGCCTCTTGCGAGGAACTGACAAATCCTCCAAGAGTATACTTGTCATGAATAAGTGCTGCTCATCTAGCCGTTCGGACTCGGCAAAAAAACTGTAGGTCCCCTCCATTACTGCCAACAAAACTCGCACACAGGAATGGTTGAGAGTTGTAAGTCACTAGGCCCTGGTTCTGCAAGAGCTGTTGCGCCACCTAATTTATTTATTTACTATCAAAATGTTCTTTTGGAAGAAATTCTAAAGCAAAGTCTAAATCCGATTCGAAAACCTATAAAGCGTTTGAGGTGTCCGTTTTTGAAAAAAAAAAAAAAACAATTGAAGAATCGCTTTTATTTGTCAGTTACTTTGTTCCATAAGTAACTCTAAATTTTTTTCTAGTATATGTATAAATATTTATAAGTAAGCAAGAGACTTAGATCTTAGAAAAAGAAGCAGAAAGAGAACTATAAGGTAAAGCGTAGGTACAGCGAAATGGATATGGTTGCGTCCACGAAAAATGAACCCAAGCAAACAAAAAGTAAGTAGACTTTATAGAAACACATCCAAAAGTAACGGTTAAGGTGAATTTCAAAAATGAGAAGTAAGTTTGGTTTTTTTTGTTTTGCTCTTCGAAAATGCTTAGAAATTCTACCTTTCAAAGAAAGGTAATTAGTTTTCCTTATTTTAGTTTTTGTGTGTGATTTCAATTTGTGTCGATGGAATATGACCAGTGTTAGCTAAATACACCGGTTATTCAGTCAAAAAATCTTTCAATTTAATACTTATTTCACACAACGTACGTGCTTTATTATTTTTTTATTTATATTATTTCATAACTTTCTTCAGATTCATAGTTTCAATGTTACGTTATGTGATGACAAAATGTATAAAAAGCTTTTTTACTGATAATCAAATGTGCTAAATACCTGAAAACGTAAAATTTCTTTTGAATATTTTTTATCTACTTTATAGAGCAATTTAAAAATTGTTCGAACTTATTGATCCTCTTAGCCCTAACGGTGATCAAAGAAGTGCTACTTTAAAATACTTTTTTCCTAAAATGGATGAGGTTTGTTTACTAATTTTTAAATTAGTACCTTATCTCAGCAACCACTGCGCAAAGCTCATTGAAGTTTGGTTCCTGTGCTCAGAACTGCTTCAAAATATGATGAAGTAAAAAATTAATAGACAATACGACAAACAATCTACATATAGACATAAAAAAGAAGAACCCTGAACACTTTGCCAAATCAAATACTTTAAAGTATCATCATACATACATCAACAACCATGCATCGTGAAGCATATAACTCAAGAACTTGTAAAACTGTATAGACAGTTGGTTACAGTTTAAAAAAATGCTCAAAATGAAACCAACTCTTCTTAAAGACTCACAAGCCGTTTGAGTGACATCTTTCTCACCGAAGAGAAAGAGGGCGGTTTTGATGAAACGAGGTTCCAAAAATGGAGTAAAATTAGGTATTTGAGTGGATTGCTGAGAATTTTGTTAAAAAACTCCGGAATTAATTAGTCTGAAAACAAAATATTTCGGAATTTATCAATGCTGAAACCTGAAAGACTCTTAGTTTAACTGCGGTTAGGTCTAAAATTTCAGTATTTCGTGGTCTAATAGTAATATCCGCGATTCTTCTTCTTTTTTTTTGTTAAATTTTCCCGCTATTAAGGTATAAATACAGAATTTTCAATGCTCTCAGATAAAAACATGAAATCGGTGCTCTAGATTCACAGAGTTTAACGATTTACTTAGAAAAATGTCCAAATTGACTTCCGACAATATGTATGTATCTCGAAAACTATCAGGAGTACCTATCAGGAAACTTTTTGATATAAAATGTGAGAAAATGTGTGGTATGGTAACGTTATAAGACCGTGGCCGGACCATTTAATAAAATTAAAAAAGTATTACAAAGCTTCTGAAGTTTTTATTTTTGATTAAAACCCGTAAAAACAATTCTTGTCGAAGAACTTCAGACAAAATTTAACGTTCAGATGTAAAAAATTCTTAACTTTTACATTGTGTCAAGCTAAATTTAAAATGATCTAATTTAAGCATTTAAAAGTGAAATTTGGGTTTTATTTCTTCGGATTTTTTGTTAAAATCGATTTAAAGTTTGATTCGAATCTATTACTCAGGGCCATTTAATCAATATCAATAATTGCATAATAGAAGTATAACGCAGCAGAACCCCTATGTCCTCTAATATTCATGGCCGCAAGTGCAATTCCTTTTAAGCCTATAAAGCATAAACATTTCTCTAATTCCACACCATTAAGGTTTAATTCAAGTAAAGTAGCAATAAGTTGATATTATAAGAACACAATAAATTTACTCGTATATTTCCGAGAAAACACCTTCCAGGTAATTATATTTTTAAAGCAATTTCGAATTACATCTTCATACACAAAGAAGAACAACAAAAATCAATTTTTAGCATCTCTACACATCGATTCTCAATATAATGGCACTAGCTAACTACTTGTTGCAAACACAATTATTTTTATTCTTTAATGATGAAACCAGATCGATGCTCCCGCTGTGTGCATTGAGTAATGATGACTCTTATATCTACAAAGATATTCCCTCTCTTTCAATATTATAAATTCTAGAGTATGCAAATTTTTGCTTTGTTCATTTATTATTACGTCACACTCACTTAATTTTATCCATATTCCATCCATTCATATATTTCTGTCAATAAGTTTTACAATTTTTTTTAGAAAAAAAAGAAAAATATTTTCTAGCATTTTTTGTATTTGTAGTTGTGTGTTGATATTTTGCTTCTTATAGTTTTCTTTAAGAAAACTTCTAAATAGATATTAAGAATGTGAGAGTATATGCTTCACTTCAGCATTTCGCTTGAAGTCTACACTCTCAAAAAATATTCACAGGAATACTACTTTTTGGATTTTTTTGGTTAAGATTAGTTTAAGATTTTCAAATACCTGGGTGAGGTATAAGTAATGGGGGGGTATTTTCTTCTCCCACAAGATATTTTTCCCCATATTCTCCGGATATAAATGTTTGAACACGTGTAGATTTGCTTCATTTGTCTGCTTTTGTCTATTAGAAATTTACAAGAGAAGAGTCCCTCTCTTTATAAGATGTTTTTTGTATCTAATTGAATATTATTTACTAACATTTCTAGTTTTTGTTTGTCATTAGTTACTGCAAGGTGATGCCTGGTTAGTAACTGCATATAAGTGCATCTCGAGCTTCGTCTAAGCGTTAGAGTTAAGAACGACATCATAGAAGCAAATAATTGAAGAAAGTGAGAAGTAGCCAGAATACCTACAGAAATTTGAAAAATAAAAAAAAAAATGGATAAAGACTCTCCCTTGTGTAAAGGTTCTTTATTGTTTTCATAAATTTGGTATGAAACATAAAAAAATAATAATATAACAATTTCATCTTTTGATGAAATTCATTTTCAAGTGATAAACTCATGAAAAAGTTCAAACAGTAAAAAAAAATATTTTATAGATTTATCACCAAAAATAACAGTTACAAAAAACAAATTCAGACGCATTATCTTCACACTCTAAATTTTATTAAAACTTTTTTTTTTTAAATTTCTTTTTTAATTGCCTCAATTATATGAAAAGTCATTAGTGCGTGAATTATAATGAGGAAGGAGGTATTTGAACTTCAAAAAGCTGCCGACATATACGTAAAGTATATCATCTATATTAAACTACACATAACTACATCTACCGCGCACAAAATTTGCCCTTTTGTTATTTTGAGCAAAGCGTTGACTTTCAACACATTATTATTATCATATAAAGAGATTGTGTATCTATAGAGTTAGGTTCAAGAGGTTAGATAATAATTTGGACATGGAATATAAATTATATTACATAATTAAAGTAAGATAATTGAGTGTTCTGATTAGTGTACATTTTTTTTTCTTCTTGGTAGGTATATGTCTATTTGTTAGAACATTCATGCTTACTCATTTATTCAAAATGGTAGCTTTAGTTTTTATATTTTATATTTTTTTAAAGAAATAATAGAGTTTTGAACAGATAACTTTCGGCATCTATACAAATTTTTTTTTTAATTATTATGGTACGATTGAGGTAGTTATAGCAAGTTGTTCATAATGTTTGCAAATGTTATCGAATATCATTGTGCATTGAGAGATAGTGAATTAGTCGAAGAAGAAATCGCCATATGCACCCGAAACCATTTTATGACCTTCTGTGTGCACAACTATGTGACATGATGATTATGCATTGGATTCATCTCTTCTTCGGCCTTTTCCAAACGTTGCACCTAGCATAAAAAGATTGTACCAAAATAAGATATAGGGTAATTCCATGAAAAAGTGGACATGAAGATAGAAAAATGGAAAATTTATCTCGCCCCCTGTCTATTGTTCGCTAGTTTTAAAACTAGAATTACAAAATATCCTACAAGTAATAAGCATACGGCTAAAAATAAAATAAAATTATAAAAGGCTTAACCCTAAATTTTTAAATTAAAAACGTGAAATAACGTGAGTTACCGACTTTTTGTAACGTGAGTTACCATGTATATTAATAAATTTGTATTAAATATTTTCAATAATTTAAAATTTGTGTACAGATATAATCAGGCTGATAAGTTCTTATATCTAATTCAACAAACCAGTTTACCTTTAATGGTTTGTTTAATTTTTAGAAAATATGCACAGTACTGCTACAAAACCCGTGTCCGAATATGGTAACGTGAGTTACCAACATGTTTTAGTATTTTGTACTAAGAAAGAATTTATTTTTCCCAAAAATTTTATTTTTTCCTAGAAGTTGAAATCATTGCCATGTATAGAATTTATATTTTGTTTTATTTATATTTATATAAGTATGGAAATTTTAATGAAAGAGAGCGTGAAACTCTCCCAAATGTAACGTGAGTTACCATGGAATTGCCCTATAATAAATTATTGTTATTTATTTATTATTTATTTATTATTTACGTGCACTTGCATTTTATTTCGTGTCACAGCTAAGCATGGAGGTGGTCATATAATGGTTTGGGTGCTGATCAGCATCTGGGGTTAGCACCTTAAATTTTATATTGATGGAATTATTATTTTCAATTTTAAAATTAGTGCTGAATTGGTTGGAATTGAAACATTTTTTATTTCTATCGAAGACAATGATCCGAAGCACTCGACTAGTCGACTGAAATATTTAGGGAATGGAAGTTGTTAAATTATCCCATGGTGATCAGAATTCCTCCACAATCACCGGATCTGAAGATAATTGCCAATTTTTGGAAAATAATCGAAATTGAAATTAAGAAACATGAGATTTCCAACGAAAGTGACTTGAAAAGAGTTTTACTGCAAGGAATGGAATGAATAAAATAAGCCCCAATTACACCAACAAACTTTTTGAATCATTTCCAAATTATCTTAAATTAGTAATAAGACAAAAAGGACTCCCTACAAAATGCTAAACAAGATTTCAAAACGCGTTTACCAACCTCTTTTTAACTGAAACGTAATACTTTGTTATTTCCTGTTTTTCGTTTATTTTTTCAATTTTTTTTTAAAGATTTTGATGTTTTTGAAACGAAAATACAATTCTCTATTGAAAATACATTTTTCGTTTTTATTTTACTCCATTAACTACAGTTTTACAAAGAAAAAGAATGTGGTTAAGGGTAGGCCATCTTCACTGTGAGCCACTGTACCTATTCCAATGCTATTTCCTGGAAAAACTATTTATCTTCTAAATAAATTTATACATTTCCAATTACATATTTTATATTCTCTGAGAAAAATCATTTAACTTATTAAACCGCATTTAACCCCTCTAAGTAAGAATTTCTCAAAGTCTGAAGCAGATATTCGAAAGATTTAAACTGAATTTCGACGAAACAGATTATTACTTTCAGGACTGGTGCAAATTTTTTAGAAAAAATGTACAGGTTTTTGGTTATGTGTCCCGAAAAAGAACGATTAACCACCTTTTTTAAAATTCTTAACGCGAATATCTCAAAAAACAGAGCTGATGGTAGAAAACGGATTACGGATTTGGACTAAGCGCCAAATATAACCTTTAGAATAAATGTTATCTGCCCGTGTCGAAAACCGTATAAACCTGTGTTAGATATTAAAAAGCATTATTATGTTCCAGACTGGAAAATCAACGACTTCTGAGTATAGGTAGATCAACTTTTTTATATTAAATGCATTGCATTTATATGCTAACAAATTTTTCCAGTTCAGAAATGATAGAACCTTTGCCTTTCTAATTTACAGAAACATTTCCCTCTTTAGATCCCTCAAAAAGTTTTCGAAAAGCATTTTTACAATGGAGAAAGTATTAGCGAGTTATGCAAAAATGTAAGTACCTACATGACGGATATACATTACGTTACGTACGACTGGTTCTAAGTACAAAAAAGTTAATTTTTTCAATACTTAAAAAACTCAATGAAAGGGTTGACCCAAAAGCCAACATTTATCAATATTTTGAATGTATTGGTTGTTCCAAGCATTTTTGAAGACATTTAGTAGGTCATCAGCACAAAACATAAAAATCATTTCTAGACCGGTGTTTTTGAGAAGCAATTCCTATGGATTTCAGCATGGAGACATCGCATCGGAGAACTAGTCTTTCAATATGTCAATGATGCTCGCTCTTCTGTGAAGAAGGAAATCTCGCAAATTAGTAATCGTGCAATTACGAAATTTCACTTTAAATATTTTCGCATTTCGCAGCAAAAAGTCTTGCAAATATCAACCGAAATCTGGCAATTCAAAATGTTGCATATCAGAATTTTTGCTAACCAAAATTTCGCAAATTGTGATTTCGCTCATACCTAGGTACACTGCCGGTCATTTGAACTGGTTCAGTCATTTTGCCACACTTCTCTTCTTATCCCTTAATATTTATTCGACGTACCCCGCTTTGTTTTACATATCGTCACCTGATTGCAAGAACTAGGTAACTCAATTTCCTAAATTTTGGAGATAGCAACGTTCATAGATACCTAGCTTTTTGAGAACATGAGAAAGCTTAATTTTTATGTTTCTTACACTTTACAAATATCCTATATTTGTCTACAGCAGAAGAAAATTTGACAAAAAGTCTTGAAAGGTGAACAAAATAATACCGGGTTTGCCGAGATATTGTAAAAATAGAAAATTGAGTTACCTAGTTCTTGCAATCAGTGGACGATATATTGGGGGGTCATTTGTTTACGCTCAGTTTGAGATATAAAACCAACTTGGAAAATGCACTGTTATTTTGATATGCTACTTTGATCATATTAACTAAAAAAAATTTTTAGTGCAAACTAAGAACATTTTTGAACGTACCTACAGTAAAGTACTGAATTTGCTAATAAAAATTGAAAGTTTTACTAGCTGCAACAATAAATGTGTTACCTGTGGACTGTTGTGGTGTTTGGAAGAAACATGATTACTCTATTAAATATATTTTGCGCCTTTACGTCATTTTTACATCAAGCTAAAGCCTCAACAAGTTAGCCGTTTTTCTTGAAATTTTTAATTTTTATGAATATTAAAAATATGATGTTCCAAATTTGAAGAAAATCGCTTTGCCCCATTTAAGCCTAAGCTCGATGTAAAATGGCTCTAGCTCGATGTAAAATGGATATTAAAAGCAAATTACTTATGGAGTTATCATGTTTTTACCAAACACCATAAATAAACTGTCCCCTATAATTGCTCTAAAAACTAAAGTTTGACCATTAAAACACAAGTGCTTACATCATCCGGTGCAAAAACCATATAACTCCACAATTTTAAATGAGATAAGACAAAAAAGACAAAAAAAATCTTAAAAACAGAAAGCGAATTAAGAAACATGTTCTCAAATTTTGTGTAAAGAAATGAATTTTTCACTAAAAAAATAAAAATATATCTATTTGTTTTTGGAGTTGTCTGATTCTTACACCATTTTGTTCGTGAAAATAAATGAAAGCTTTGTTTTCATCATCATACACCTAGAAATCATGGAACCAATTTTTGTTTTTTTTTTAATTTTATTAACTAAAGCAGTGTTTAAGACTAAAAATTTCCAAGGTTTCGGTACCGTAGCTGTGTTTCAAGTACACCAAACGGCGCAGGATTTTTTGTTTGACATTTCTGCATCAAAAACCATATTTCGTCAAAAAGTGGAGCTGTCTGGTTTTTGATCTGGATGCTTCCATTTAGAAGCCATATTGGAAAATCGTACATTTTTTTTATTTTCTTCCCTCAAATTGAACTTTCTTTGAAAAACTTATTTCCCCAACACTTTTCGAAGATTATTAAAGTTATCACTTTTATAACTTATCCCTGAGTACCTACCTACTTAGTACAGCCAAAGATTTCCAGTATTTTTCCTTGATATAATTATAGGTAACAGCTAAGTAACTACCTACAAGTATTTTGTTCAGGGTTAAGGTCAGTTACTAATGAATATGGTATTTCACTTAATATTGACGCCACTTACAATTCATACTTATTTAGTAGCTAGGTACCTATACATACTTGCCGATAATATACAAAATGTCTACCCATATACGCAACTATAATTAAATATGACACGCAAACAAACTAAATAACATTAATCTACCTACATCTACCTAATTAAACAAAATAATAACTCAATTAAAATACTCACACACATCAATTAGTAATTTAACTAAATAATGATTTAAGAATTACAACAACAACAACCAAAAAAAAAAAATATTACAAATTCTAATCAGTAAATCTTTTCTGACTTTAAACAAAGTGTCACCGCTTAACCCGGTCTCCATGCAGTATACATACCTTATGAACAAAAAAAAAAACAACAACCAACTAAAAAAAAAACACATCCACACTGCAGTGATATTCAATTTACTATTTTCCAGAAGCACTTAACAAGGCAAAACGCCTGTTAATTATCACCTGAAAAGATTAATGCGCGCAACAAAAATTGCAAAAAGAAAAAATATAAAAAAAAAAAATACATAAAAACAACAAATACAGAAAAAAAGTGACGCTCTATACACACAGAAATAACCAGCAATTGCATTCTGAAAAAACTTCACTCCCCACACCTTATAACTCTTGCAGTAAAATTCATACAACATTTTAGCTTATGGTTAAAGTGAATTGAGAAATTGGAGATACGCGAGCGCGGATGGATGATGCACCGAATAAAAAAAAAAAAAAACATTAAGCATCACGCTTACAGAAAGTATATTGTATCTATAGAGATATTTATGCCACGTACAATATGTAGATAGGTAGGTATGCATCTCATCTTGCATTACACTTTAGATAGGTAGATACTTCTGATAATTTTTACCCGGGCGAGATACATTTAGTTAGATATAGGTATTTAAACACCACGCGAGACCGTATTGAAAAATATTTCTCAAATTCCAAAACGAAGGAAAAGTATCTAAATCCATTTACACTCTTTAAATAAATGTAGGTGTACGTTTGGTATACCAAAATATATTTAATTTTCGTTTATAAATAGGTATTTCTCTTTCAAATGTTGCAGAAAACTACACTCTTATAGCAATTAATCAATTTTAGTGCAGTTGCAGTATAACACGTCCGGCGCGGCACACACAGTATTTTTTTTTTCAAAGTCCATTTAGCGACGGTAAATTTGTTCTGATGCCACACAGCACACACTTTGTTGCACCCATTCAAGTTCCCGCCACAAACTTAACTAAAGGATATCTCTAGGTATTTCTATACATATCCATATACAATCCACCGCGTGTATATCCGGCAATTCTTTCTACCTTATATCTACCCCGCGAAAAGTAAAAATTTCCGTTGTTTTCAATGGGAACAGTTGTTTTATCCTTTTAAAAATAGAATTCGTATTTCATATAAAAACAAACCAAAAACGAACTTAAAAAAAAAGCAGAAAAAAAGATACAAATAACGGAGCTTATAGTTCTTTAGCATGGTTATTTATGAGTTGTTGAGCTCAAGTTTGTGCACCGCCACCATAGTCGTCGTCGTCGTCGCTCGTCGCGCCGCTGAGCTGACAGAAATATTACCAGGACCAGAAAGCGTCTCTCATAAACAAACGCGGTAATAAATAATATTCGCACATCGTATAGATGCACCCCGCATCATATGAGTAGATATCCTATACGAAGATAATAGGGGTTTTGGAGAAGAAGCCTTCTGAAATGACAGAATTGTTTCAAATTGTATAGCTTCACAACCGCTAAGGAACAACAACAAAAGTTTCTTTTTAAAACAAACCTAAATTTTGTTAGATCCAAAAGGCAAAGAGGTGCCAGACTTAAGCCATGAATGAATAAAGGCACGAAAAATTGGAGGTATCTTTAAGATACAAATTCAAGGAGAAGATTATGAACAGCTCAGCTTATATAAATATGCTCCTTCGTGTAGTCCGTCCAAATGAGCGCGTGCGAACCTTAAGCTAAACCTTGGGATAGCTAAACACAGACTGACTGTCCGACCAAATGCCCACAAAACTAACTTGAGGATGAGTAATGGAAGGCGATTAACAATCGTCGGTCGTCGCCATTCCCATCACTCCATATCCCTTGACCACCATCATTATCACCACTACCACTCCATGTAGTACTAATCCTCTCACACAACCACACCATACAGCCTTCATTATCACCTTTTTCGCTCGGTTTTTTCTTTAAATTCATATATCGAAAAGGTTCCCATTTTGGATTTGCTGGATTGTATTGCTGCTCTTCGGGTGTCCGTTGCGTTCGTCGTCGTCATCATCGTTTGTGTGCTGTCAGTCAATTTTGGTGTTTTTTTTTTTCTGTCTCTCAACTGCAGGTATTTCTACAGGGAGAGGTTCATAATTTTGTTGTTGTTGTTACAGTCATAACACACCGGCTCTGATGACGTATCGCACTTTGATGATTCCCCTCATAATTTGTATATTCCTCCTTTAAAGCATGCTCACATCCATCTTTTGGAAGTGTGGATGGAAAGATGGACTATAAGAGAGAACAAAAAAGACAAACAAAAATATAAACAATAATAAAAAAAATATTAAAATTAATTATGTTTGTTCACGTTTTGACACAGATATCTGTTCTCTTCTATGCACACAGCACACACACTCTCTTAACCATCAGCCAAACCAACATGGAAGTTCCAATTCCTCTGATTTATTTATGAGAAATAAAAGGGTGGAATTAAGGTGATAAAAAATCCATTTGCTTGCCAAAAATTGATATTCTATTTATGTGTATACCTAAGTTATGAACATGCATAAATCGGTTATTTCTTTTTTGTTGTTGCGTTTTTATTCTTTTCGGTATGAAGGAAGAAAAAAAAGAATATATCCAAGATTCAAACCATAAAAAGAGGCGAATTCATTTCTTACCTGACAGAAAGTGTTGCCATTTGGTTGGGAATAATTTTTTTCCAGGTGGATATTAAGGAACTATAATAAAGGTAATCCTAATTAGATTGTTTCGTGATGGAATGTAATTTTTTTTGTCTGTGGAAGTTATTCTTAGAGCAGATACCTATTGAAAGATGGATTAGAGGGAATTTTGTTTGTCATTTTGGCTTATCTGAATTAAGTGTGATAGTGATTCTTTTTGGGATTGGCAAATGGCATGTTTATTAGATCCAATAATTATATAAGAATTAGTAGGTAAATTTATTAATTCTGATTTGAAAATGAATTTTGGATTTTTGTGAACTGGGAGCTTCCTATAATTTAAGGAAAAGGTTCCTCATCGTCTTTCAAGTTAAAACTAATATCAGTTACGTGTAAATAAGCCATTCAAACAATAGAAATCTGCAAAGTTATTATTTGGAAATAGGTAATTAGGTCAATTATATTTCCTAGTAAAGAGGCAGAGCCTTTTCATTTATTGATTTGTTTCCTTAATATACATACTTACTTACTTAAGGTGGTGCTTCAGTCGGGGTGTACCAGGGCCTCAACCAAAAAGCTTCTTCCAGCCGGCTCAGTTTCTAGCTAGCTGTCTTCAGTTTCACACGCCAAGTTGGTTGAAGTCCTCTTCCACTTGCATGCGCCACCTTTTACGCTGTCCACTTCTACTGCGCCGTCCCACGGGGCTGGATTCAAAGTCTTTCCGGCCCAGAGCATTGGTGTCCATTTGCTCCAGGTGATCCAGCCATCTCAATCGTTGAGCCTTTTTCCGATTAGTAATGCCGGTTTGAATAAACACTATTTGTTTAAAAATTTACATTGCACCTTGTATGTCTTACATGGCAATTTGTATCCCTTAAACTACCTGTCCTGCTGAATCAAAATGACAATCTAGATACATTTATTTCTCATACTATTAAACTGACAGTAATACCTTGCCTGTGTGTATTATACCTCGTAGGACCCCTGCTTTGCAAAAACTGTACTTACTTACTTATTTAGCTCCTTGACGCCACGTGGGGCACGTCTACTACCGCTACACGCCATCTTGTTCTGTTTTTGGAAATGAATTTGAGCTAACCCCAACTTTTTCCAAGATTTTGGAATTCCTTTTCGACTATTCTCCGCCAAGTTTTTCTCTGATCCCCATATCTTCTGCCATCTTGAGTGAAAGGATCCCACTCCGTTGAGTTTCTTCCAATAGAGTCTTCACCACGTGCGCCGTTGGGTGTGTCCAATCCACTGCCTCTTTCCTTCTACGAACTACGATGTCGATAGGTTTTTGACCAGTTCACCGATGGAGTTCTAAGTTGGAAATGGTGTTCGGCCAAAAAATCCTTAGAATGTTTCTAAGGCATCTATTCACAAAAGTTTGCAGCTTTTTTGTGACAGAAGCGATCACTTTCCATGTACTATACCCAAACAGTAGTACGGACTCTGCTTCCGAGCGGAACAGTCACAGCTTTGTCTTCCTACTGTGTAAGTTGCTTCCAAACTTTTGAAAATATGCCGAAAGCGGCCAATACGGCAATTAAAATCTTCATCTATATTACCACGGTCTTTTTGAGACAACGCTGTTCCGCAGTATCAACTTGAGCAGAGTTACCAGAAATGTTTAAGATCTTCGTTCTCCCGTGTCGTTGATCCTCAAACCAACTTTATTCGCTTCACTTTCCAGGTTGCTCACCATCTGGTGTAGATCCATGATGTTTGCAGAAACTTGCATTGACTTTGGCGTGTTCAACTTTAATGTCTCGAAGAAAATGATTATACCGTGACTTTATAATCATAAAATTTGTTTAGTTCGGAAAAACTAAAAAAAATTACATTAAAGTTTCACAACCAGTTAATTAGTGTTACGCTAAAGACCCTTAAGATAGGCTGTCTAAAATTTTGGCGCAGTATATCTCGAAATTCTAGAAGGCTCTGTTCTGAAAGTTCTCGAATATGGTGTTGACGAACTTAAATGCTACAAATGTTTGAGTTGATTTTGGTTTTCTACGATCTTGTTCGAGTACCTACTAACACTCAAACATAATGCGAGCGAACAAGGTTCGAGTTGATTTTACTTCTTATCTGCAGACTATTTCGAGTTCTTTGATTTTAATCGATTTTCAAAGGTGGGGCTTAGTGTTTGTGGAGCAAAGTTCAACTTTCCACAAAAAAAAACTGAAATTGAGAATTTTGTATTTATCCTCAAACGTCAAACTTCTAAAGTAAAAGTCCCTCTATGTCATGAAAAATAATGAAGGTCTCATCTTGGTGGGATTTAGTGGAACCAAGTTTACTCGCACCATAATATGTTCGAGTGTTTTCGGAGATCTTAGATTGGTCAATGTTCTACTCCCGGGGAGTAAAAGACATTTAAAATTTATATTAAGACACTAACAGATACTAACTAAAAAGCACTTAACTCACCGCTTATATACTTCCGAGTGTATTAGGGGATAACACATGATTTCTTATGAATAAAAACAAAAGACTCCAGAGACATCATAAATGTGGTTTAATCAATGAAAATTTTAAACTTAGGCCGTGTGCCAATTGCGTTAAAATTCTAGTTAAATTTGATCCCAGTTAAATGTTATTCCTTTTTATAGGGGTGAGTAAAATTTAAGGTTTTTGCTGTGTCAATTGGATTAAATGGGATTTTTTTTTTATATTCACTTCCCATTAGTTTTTGTTGTTGCATTTTTCTCAGTAATGATAATTCGCAAACATATCAGTTTGCAAAATGAATGAATCATCTGAAAAAGTATTTTCAATAAATTTTATTGATTCTTTTACATTAAGCGTAGTACGCAGATCGAGCTAAAATTTCGCTTAAAGGATTTATCTCAAGTTATTCAAACTTCTTCTTGAGTGCATACTTAAATTTATTATAAGGTCTTTGTCTATATTTCTTAATCCATTCACTTAATTTTAGTTTCTTTTTCCATTTTTCATCTTTCCCGATAGGATTCATGACTTCTTGATAGCAAAATAAAATATTTATCTACATTCATCTCCCTCAGCAGTTTTTTTTATAAGGGTTTACAACAACACAAACAAATCCGGATCACTTAAGATACGCAGCCGAACGCGCCCATAGACATGTCAAAAATTAACCACCGACTAAAATTTTAACGAGCTCCTGAGCAGGTTAAATTTTGAAGTCTATATTCACCTCGATAATGTCAAAATTTAGCCATGGGATCAAATTTAACCAGGATTTTAACGCAATTGGCACACGGCCTTAGTCCTAAAGAAAAAGTTAGCTCGTTGTCAACTCACGTTTATTAAAGATTTGGTTGCAATACAGCTTGTAGAGGACCATGGCGTAAATATTAACTTACAACTCTTAACGATACCGTTGTGATTAGACAAGAATGGAAGGGACTTACAATTATCTTATGAGTCCGACAGGCTTAGATTTGAAGCTTTTTTCATAGCAAAAGAAAATCTTGGGGGATTTTTAACTTCCTCGCATGATGCAGTAAATACCTACTCATGATGAACATTTTTATTTGCAACATTGCCTGGAATTCGATCCCAGGGGTTTGGCGCGGCCGGCGTGACAATCCAACGCACTAACCATTATGTCAAAGAATAGATGAAAATTTTTACCCAATCATCAGCGGAATTTTTCCGTGGATTCACATAATATTGATAATCGTGAATATGACCAGAAACTAGCTCTACTCCCGTGCATCAGATTCGGCAACCGCTCTCATAACATAAACTCTTATCATCAAAACAATATTTTTTAAGCTCATTTTTAAGTAGGTATAGTTCAGTTACTTTGCCTTTTAGTGTTACGACTAAAAATGGACGAGCGTTTTTCAAAGAGAATGATTTTGTTTCAACTTAACATCCAAAGAAGGTATATGTATATTCCAGTACCTTGACCTGTGAAATGGGCTATCAATGTCTCCCATCGTGATTTATAGCACTTTCAAATGAATCTTGACCTCACCTCTATTACTATCTTTGATCAAAACCGCAGTGTTTTTAGTTTTTTTGTTTCCTGTAGTTTAAACAACAAACCACCTTCGAAGTTTTGATTACAAACAAAAATGGCCTTAAAAATTATGTACAAACAAACGTACCTAATTTATACTTACATACAAAAATCCTTCAAGATCGCATGGTGGGAAAAAAAGGAAAACAAAAATTGACATCAATTGATACAAAAGGCAAACGCAATAAATCTTTACATCACAATAAAATACACTAAAAGAGTCACAACTACCAACATATTCCAGCCATTTATTATCACCTTCACAACAAACCACCACCATACCTTGAAACAAATAAACATGGCCGAACTACCTATCAAGCCATAATGTGTATTTTTTTTGTAAATTATAAATGTATCTAATATATCACTATAGTGCCGGTGCCGGATGATTAATCTCAAGATCTCTCGCGTATCTGTAGAGCCTCTCTATCCGAATATAGAAAACAAAAAAAACGAGTACCTGTTTGGAGTTTTTCTTAAGAAATAAATCTTTTAATCAAAAGCAATAGATCATTGCATGTTATATGGTATGGCGCGGTATGTGCATCCTGAGAGATGTCACAACAAATTTATAAAAAGAAAAAAAAAACAAACATTTTGTATAAATTACTTTGCATCTCTTTTTGACAGTTGTGGTTTTATATGAACTTGTGTGTCATGCTGTCACATTTTTATTATTATTTTTTTTTTAATAAAGTGAAAATGATCAATGATGCATGAGTTATTTGTTTTATATTTTGTTTTATCAGATTTTATAAGAAATAGAAGCATTTAAAAAAGGATACTGATATATTTTTAAATGCTTAGTATAAAAATATGTTTTTACCTATGGTCATTGATTTATTTATTATGTTTATATTATTTAACAAAGTTTGTTATGTAAGTAGGGTTAAGGGCAAACACTACGAAGGAGGAATAGTATAGTTTGAATATGGCTATATCTCTGTCAGTTTTGAATTAAAATTACTTTTTGAATATTGTCACATCTAAGCCATATACCTACCTCAAGCCTCTTATTTATTTTGTTCTATCATGTCTTGACCCTAATCTTTTGCTCCGAAAAAAGTTATGCGTATTTAAAAAAAATTAATAGTAAATGTTTGATTTTTCATTTTATTTTTTAAAGTTACTATACCTACTGGTAATTTTTTTTTTATAAAATTTTGTAAACCCTCAATTTCAATAGGAAATTAAATTTTAAACAAAAAGTTGTGAGTGTAAAATATTCAAATTCAGTATACTGAAAAGAGATCCAGTGTGACCATTCATTCAAAAACGCAAGGTTGGGATCAGTAGTATTTTCAGCTTAAGCGTGCTGTGCTTATGCCCCAAACAAACATACTCCAGTAATAGAAACACTTGAGGGTAATTGTTGCTTTATTCCCCTGATTTTCCGGATAGTCAATATTTACGTCTTAATCTGACTTGATTCGCATATAAAACCTAAAAGTGTCATTTATAATTAAAAAAAAATTGTTTGCAAGGTTTGTACCTAACATTATAAGTTAAGGTTTAAAAATAAAATTAAGGCACCTGAAAATTGAAGCAAAGGTCTTACTCTCATACGAAACTGTATCAATATGTGATTAACAGGTTAGACTGACCTGAAAACCTTTATAGGAAATAATTTTAAAAAAAAGCTAAAAATGGTAACCCTAAAGGGTTTCACATCTAATCTTCTCATAAAATAGTTTTAAACCAATTTACTTTATGAATATTTTATCATCAAAAAGCTGGTAAATAGTTTCTTAAAAGCTTACTTCAAAGTTTTATCAAAATCGTTAAAACCGTTTTTGTGAAATTATCAAACAAAAATATTGTTGTATGGACAACTACTTGTTCTAGATGATTTAAAACAATAATTTCAATTTTGCTTCTATGGAATCACATTAAAATGATGTCTACCAAATTTGAAGCAAATTGGTAGAACCGTTTAGGATCTAGTTCAATGTTTAACGGAAGTTCAGACGCAGGTGCCTGGACGAACATATCGACAGACAGTACCAACCAATTTTCTTGACTTTTTCAAACCCGGAATACCTGCAACGCTTATACCTACATACTCGTCAATAACTTACTTACTAGCCTTATTCGGGTACTCAGAGTTTCTTTTTGTGACGAGTTAAATACTGTGAGAAAATTGTGTATCATCCTTTTTAAAATATTCATCTGAAAGTTGATTTCAAATACTAGTTCAGAAATGACAGACAAAACTGTGCAAAATTTATTTATGTTTGAAATTGTTACGAAAGTGACAAGTTAATGTTTTAGGTGTGAGAAAAGATGGTTTTATCTATGATAAAGCACACAAAAAGCGAAATTCTAATGCGAAATTAATATCAAGTGTCATCACTTTTTACACGAATAGGAAATACGTTCTACCTTTACAAAAGTGAACTTTTATCACTTCAAATTGAATAGTAATATGTCACACTAAATGGACCTTATTTCTTTTTAAGCAGGGAAGATACCCTTAAGAAATGTAGGTGATTTCTAAAAAATTATCATATTTCTACACCGTAAATTACTATTTGTGTTGAAATTAGAAATTCATATTAAATTTTTAAATGGCAATTTGTTACGAGTATGATAGGTCTCTATAAAATACCTATATCAAGAATTTTTTAAATCACTAATCAAATACAGGATGTCCGCCTGGAAGATATACTACTTTGTTTTGCCGCCATTTTGGTAAACATTAGTCTTGACAGTTCATATTTGGCAGTCGTGAAGTAGACACGTGGCAAATTTATTATGGAAAAATATTCGATAAACTAACGTGTTTTAATTGTTAAATAATCGATTACTGTGACGATGAGAAAGTTACGTGAAATTTTTGGGAGACACAACGTGCCAACAAAACGCACTATTTATCTTGTAGTGAATGATTTTGAAGAAAGAGGGTCTGTAAGTGATAGGCCCAAGCATAGACCACAACATACTGCAAGATCGGCTGAAAACATTACTCAAGGAAGTGTTCAAAAGAATCCATCAACCTCAATTCGACGTGTACGCGACGGTAACTGTTAATGGGGAGTGATATCGTGATATGATTGAAAACTTTTTAACGCCACAACTGCATGCTTTGAGCTTGATTAACATGTGGTATCAACAAGACGGTGCCACATCGCATACAGCCAGGATTACAATGGAATTACTACGAGACCTCTTTCCACAACAACAAGTTATTGCAAGAAATGGTGATGTTGATTGGCCTGATTTAACTGCTCCGGACTTCTTTTTGTGAGGATATCTAAAAAGCAAGGTTTATGCAAACAAACCAGAAACGCTTGAGCAACTCAAACAGAATATTCGTGAAGAAATTAATGAAATACCGCGTGGAAGTGTATGAGAATGTAATGAAAAATGTGCTCAAAAGGGCTCGCATTTGTGAGACTATTAGAGGCCGACATTTACCTGATATTGTATTCCATACATAATTGCCGACATTAAATAAAACATTTATCAATATAAGATCTATTCTCTTTCATTTATTCAAAAATTATAAACAAACAAAGTAGTATACCTTCCCGGCGGACACCCTGTACATATTTAAGAAATTTTCTTTAAAATTCTGTCAGTAAATTTACCTTCACCAAACGCAAAATCGGAAAAAAATATTATTCGAGATCTCCCGAATTGAATTTTAACAAACAGAACTATTTAATTCAATTAATACGAACCCAACTTTGTTTCCTTTAATAAATATTTGAATATCCCCTGTTAACATTTAACTACAAGGACCTTAGCACATAATTGTATCCCAAACAAATTTATTTTGATATGGAAATGATTCAATTTCCGAAAAAAACATACATCTTTCTTTTTTGTGAATGTGACAACAACAAGCTAAGATCAATGGTCGTCGTTTCCTCTATCTGGGAGAAGCAACTTTATTTTCTGAGTCCGATAAAAAAAGACACGGCTTAAAAAAAAAAAACTAAAAAAAAAAACACAGTCGAAACAAAGAAACAACTGAATGTTTTCACTTTTATTAAAAATTTCTTCGTTTCAATTTTTGTTTTTTTTTTGTATATTTTTTTATTTTATATTTTTTTTTATTGTGTTAACTTGCATTTTTGGGCGTGATCGAAACATACGAAAAGACGCATCGTAAATCTTCGTAACATGACACTTTTGGCGGATGGATAATATATGTTACCACCAACAGATCGTGCACGAATAAAAGGAAATTTTGAAATATTTTTTTTTGTCTGATTTGCTTTGAATTTGAGTTCAATATCAAATTCAATATTAAAATGGAAATAAAAATTAATAAGAAATGTGCTAAACAAATGATTTATTACAAATTTAAAATAATTAAAATTTTATTATTAATTATTAAAAAAAAAGATCCTTTAATGGAACTTTACACCATACATCGCATGTTTGCAAACAAAAAAAACTGAAAACTGTCACAAGTTGTCACAGAAAAAAAAAAAAAAACAATCTAGAAGATATACCCGCTTATCTTCTATCTAAAGTGGAATGTGTGAGGAGCATTCGTGCGCGCGTTCGCGCACTATGGTCAGGCAGGACAGTTGTCAAGAGACAGCTCAAAAAAAAATACAAAAGAATGCCCCCAAGGGACGAAGAAGCACACAGATGGATTAAAGTAAGAAAAAATAAAATTAAAATAAAAAAAATTTACATACGCGCATATAAAACTGTTAACTAACTCAATTTTGTATCTGTCAAAAAAGTTCTCGCATTTTCGAGATTATATTTAATTTTTTGTTGTTCGCCCTACACTCTGAACGATGGTCGGTCGGTCGGTACGGTGGTGGTGGAGTAGACTCAGTCAGCAATGCCTGGATCTCGCAGTGTGTCTTGGACACAGTTTGTCTGGCTTGGCTTGAATGTGGCTAGATTTTTTTTTGTATTTTCTTCTTGCTGTCAAAAAGACGAGGCTTTTTCTCGCCCCACGTGAACTGAAAACACATACAACTGTTGAAACGTATACTGCCTCTGAATGGCACACAGGATATCAGAGTCAGACTCAGACTCAGGCTTGCGAACTTCTTAAACCCTTTTTTGGTTTTCTTATTTCGGAATAACGCCGCATATTGTATATGGTGTGTCTGTGTGTATGAGATGGTGATTCCTGTCTTTCTTTCATTTGACTGAGGCTTTGGTTAAAGTAGATTGTGTTACAAGTGATTGCCACAACATATTTAATTTTTCTGACTTCTTCTTATGGATTTTAACTTCTGAGATGAACCTGTAGTCAAAAATAATGAAACAAGTTCATAGGTTCCTTAAAGTTTGAAAGATTCGAGCCGATAATAGTCAGCAGTATACTGCCGTGTTAAGAAGAAAAAACGTAACTGACATTTTGGCTGTTTTGAGTTAGGGCCAGTTTTGACATATTTGATATGTTTGCTATTTTATTCTTTAAAAATAAAAGCCCTAACTCGCTTTTGTAATAGTCTAAAACGCCTAAAAAAAATGACGTTCGCTCAAAGAACCATGCAATTTTTAAGAAAAATTGCCGTTTTAGCACTTATTTTAAGAAAAAAAAGTGACTCCCATACAAGCATTTGTATAGAAATAATCTAAGCAAAAAAAATTGATTTATTTGTTAATACGACAGAAAAACATTCATTAACAAAACAGAAAAGATAGAGATAAAAACAGAAAAACGCGATTATCTCGAAATGTCAAAAATGCAGATACGTTTTTTCTTCTTAACACGGCAGTATAGGTATGTACGTACATACGTCCCAACTTCAATTCAACGTTCTGTGAAAAATTAAAAATTCTGTTTAAGGAACTATTTTTGTTTCGTGGCTGGTGCTACCGAACCATGATAATGGAATTTTTGTTGCCTCAAATTGCTGCCCGTGATATAGGCGACATAGACATTTGGTTTAAGCTACGGAATACCTAAATAGAGCTCAGAACAATGGCTTTATTGAGTAATTATTTTGGTGAGAAGGTCATTTTGCTTTTGGACTTGTCTTGCCTTTGCTTGTAGATTGTGTGATATCACACTTTTGATTCAGGAGTTACAGACCAAAATTACTCGCATAGTTTGGCAAGAGTTATACAAAATTGAACTTTCCGAATGAACCATATTCGACGTAGTCAAGGGCAACATTTGCAGTAGATAATCGTCTTAAAATAAATTCCAGAAATTGTTCTTTGATGGGGTTATGATAATGATTTCAACATTCGATTCCATTTAATATTTTTTATTTAAGATAAAAAAAATCAAAATAAATCAAGAATCAACCGTTAGTTGGCCTTTGCTGGTTCTCTTTCTCTTCTTCTTATTCAGCTCCAAATCCATGAAGGGTCGAAGCCTGATACACGACAGCCTTCCACCATTTACGGTACCGTGCACGCTGATTCCAGTTATCTAGACCAGCTTTCTGGCATCCGCAATGGCTTTGTTCTTAAACCAGAGGTTTGGTCTTCTTCCTTCTCAAAAACCTGTGGAGCCTCCGATTTTGGCTGAAGCATTACTATGTCCATTCCCTAGATGTAGCTGAGGCAATGTCGTCAACGTGTTTTGGTTTTCTGAAGTACATCCACAACATGGTACCGCTCATAGAATTCACAGTTGTATCTTTTCCTCCATCCGCCCTCTTCGGAAACATGACCAAATATGTCATATCCTTTGAAGAATTTTTCTTTCCAAAGAGCCAAATACCAATTCTCCCTTTCGGATAATAGCCCAATACATGGCGCCATAAAGCAGGACTGCTAATATAAGGATTTTATTGAGCGGGCACTCCGTCTCACGTTTGAGAAGATTTAAACCCATTTGTTGAACTATACCAAAGTAGTGCCGGTTTCCTAGTTTAGTTCTTGGTCGGATCTCCACTATCATGTTGTTCGTGGTATTAATGTTTACTCCGATGAAGATGAACTCCTTTACCACTTCAAAGTTTTTGCTATCAGCAGGTCCTTGTTGGTTGACTCCGATGTAGATGAACTCCCTTACTACCTCAAAGTTGTTGCTATCAGCAGGTCCTTGGTGGTTGACTCCGAGGTAGATGAACTCCTTTATCAATTCAAAGTTGTTGATATCAGCAGATCCTTATGGTGGTTAACTCCGATGTAAATGAACTCCTTTACCATCTCAAAGTTGTTGCTATCAGCAGGTCCTTGGTGATTGACTCCGAGGTAGATAAACTCCTTAACCACTGCAAAGTTGTCGCTAACTGCAGGTCCTTGATGGTTGACTCCGATGTAGATGAACTCCTTTATCAATTCAAAGTTGTTGCTATCAGCAGATCCTTGGTGGCTTACAGATCTTTTATTGTTTCTTGATAGCACGTATGTGTTCTTGCCCTCGTTTACTTGAGGAAGAGCAAGTTTCGCATCTTCTTCACTTGCCGTAGAAGCCTCTTTAATGACCTATTGGGGGTGGTCGATAATGTCGATACCAGCATACCCTAGTAGTTTGACAGATCTGTTAGAAATAATGCATTTAGTGTTAACGCCTGCCTTGGGCTCTATTTTCTCCAGAATGATATTGAAGAAATCACATAATAGCACATCGCCTTTCCGAAAACCTGGGCATGTTTAAAATAGTTCGGAAGAGCTTATCCCTAGTTGCACATGGCATGGCATATTATACAATGTCACGTGACACAACTGTATCAGTTACCCTAGGATCCCAAGTTCAGCCATCATCGTCAAATAGAGTTCCTGACAATAAATGCTGTCATATACGGCTTTGAAGTCGATGAATAGATGGTGGGTCTTGACTTCAAATTCGTTGGTATTTTCCAGGATTTATCTGAGAGTCAAATATTTGGTCTATGGTTGATCTGCTTGGCCAGAAGCCACACTAGTAAATGCCAGTATGCGACGTTTATCAGATCATGCGACATTTATCAGGGCATGCGACGTTTATCAGGGATATGCCTCGAAAGTTTTTGAAGGAAATAGGTATTTCACATTTTTCATAAATGGGACATAATGGAGTTGATATACCAGTCATCGGGCATGCTTCCTTCCATCCAAACTTTGTTGATGAGTTGATGCGCATGCACCCTTTCAACACATTCCCTCTGTGATTGAAGAGCTCCGCTAGTAATTCATCAGATCCGGCAGCCTTGCCCTAGCTAGTTCTCTAGATCTAACACCAATACTTCTTATGAAAAATGCTTAGCTTGTTGAGCTTTTGTTTATTTCTTCACATTATCCACCACTAACCTAATGTGAGCTTTGAATCTTGATAATCATAATTCATGACTTCATTGCTAGTAACTATAAGCCGTTAACCACGCTAACATTATAATAGATGAAACTAGTCAACGCATAAAGCCAAAATTCCAAAAACCAAGTTAAGGTTTTTACAGAAATTGAAACAAAAAATGAAGGTTACATCGTTTTGACTATTGTAGAAGAAGAAAATCAAAAACAATATAAAGCTCAGCTTTCAAGTAACTGCCCCAACAGCAGTTAACTATGTTGAACTTCTACTAATTTGCAATTTACTTTATGAATGTGTATTTCATCTCTAAGATGTGCGATAGCCATAACTACAACAATATCTTTTGTCTCCTAGTGAAATACGTCAGTTCCAAAATGACGAAAAAGCAAAGAAATACCACAAGCTATACGGCTACGACATGTATGAAGAAGACGATGACGATGACGATGTCGACAACGACGACGACGACATCGTCGGCGTCTTCGGTCGTTAACATACAGTCACTCTCACTTTGATGGTGTGATGGTAGCTGGTTAAGAAGAATATAAGTAATCGCGACAAAAATCTTCAGGAAATGGACACTTCAGAGTAAAAATTTAAAAAAAAAGTCCTAAGCTAACTTTACAGAACAACTATAAGAACTATATCTATACATCAGTGCCCAAATTAAGGCCACCATGCCATTGCATATCACATCACAATCACACATCGTTATACGAGTTAGAAGGAAGTAAATGTTGTGAAGTCTCAAACATACATAGGTCGTAGTATAAGTAGATACTATTTGCGTATAACAATCGCGCTCTCCTACAAGGTGACAACAAAAACAACATTAAAAAAAAGTATCTAGATACAATGCATCATAAATGTTAACCTGTATGTTGCGCACATTTATAAGAAATGCGGACTTCAAGGTGATTTATGTGATTCGCGATTTATTTATTACCATAAGTCCACCATATTATAACTGTGTGTGGTTGTTTGGTGTACTATTCCACACGACACCAACGATGATGATGACGACTGTTTCGTGTATAAACACATTGTATAAGCATAGTCAGTTGGTATAGTTCTATACGGGGCGCGCACTGAAGTCTTATAATATGTAGATTGGTTAGTCTTAGTATACCCAAAGAACAAAAAAAAAGAAAAACCTTAATATTTCTTGTAGGGGATAGGTGCTTCAAATTTCATTTGTTTAAGGATTCGTTAGGGTACCTTTTGTATATATACCAATAACTTGTGATGGTGCCAAGAAAAATAAAGAAATATCAAGTCTTGTTAGACGACAGAAGATTGATTGACAAATAAGATGACATTATATTATACCTATAGGTAGGTATAGCCTTTTAGTCTTATAGATGGTGCAGCGCAGAGCACAGCGGTAGAACTTCAAAAAGCTTGAAGGTGCACAAAAAGTTTTCCCTTAAATTTATAAATTCACACATACATTTCAATGTTGCTGGCTAGTGCGGAGGGAAAAAGTCGGGACGAGACGCTTGATTTGCAATTTTAATGCGGCGAGACCACAAATAGAGGCGTTTAGAATGAACGTGATTTGCATGCCAAAATGATGATTCAAATGGACAAACATATACTTTTTATAGTTATAAGAATATATTGTGTATAGTATACTTAGTGTCGCCACCAAGCGGTTGGATCCGCATTCAAGCGCCAGGGCTGTGCTAACTACATATACATAGGTGTGTATATAAAGCGGTACAGTAGTACATTTCTCTTATACAAATGTCACTTTTTTTATAACAACTATACTCGTATACCAGATGAAGTGCATATGATTATTGTACAGTATTATGCTGGAAAAGTTTGAAAATAAATTAATTACTTTTTCCTGTTTTTTTTTAAATTTAATTTTTTTAATTTTAGTAACTTTCCTACTATATTGTTGCTAGGCCGTTTAGGTTAGTTGATAGTTACTAAACTAACTTTTAATGCACTTCAACATTCTAACCATCGTTGCTATGAAGTGCGTGATCAGGCCATATAAATAGCTTTAAGCGTTGTCCCTTGGGCCCGGATGAATCGGAAATAGGTAATTCCTATTTTCAAATTTTCTTGAAAACGTTCAAGATACAACTTCGTAACTTTTTGCTGCTCTGCATTCGAGATTCTGAAAATTTTCTTTGACAGAATGTGATTTTGCAAATATACCTTTAAAAGGTCGTCAGTATTTTTTCCATCGTGGCAACGCTGATTCTTACGTATGTGGGTTATTCATTCCTTTTCTCTTTTTATAAAGTTGAGAATAATAACAAGGGGTCGCTAGGGCACGTAGCCTCAAAGTTAATAATTTTTACTAAACCAGTCTAAGGGTCAGTTTTTCAGTGCACGATCATCCTAGTCTCGGAGTTAAACCGAGTTAACTTTAGAAATGTATTTTTTAGTCAATTTAAATCCTATGCTAACACCGAGTCAACTCATCTAACTTGGTGAGTTAACTCAGGGACTAAATTGAGGCCTTTTTTCGATTTTGATAGAGATAGGACCTAGTTTATTTTCAGGGTTTGCTAACTCTGATTTAACTCAGAGTTAACCCTGAACTGAAAAACTGGCCATTTAAACTTTCTTATAAATTTTCGTAATAAAATGCAATACCTGTTTTTAAAATACATTTGTAATATTGAAGCCCTTTTTTTAATTTTGCAAAATATTTTAGCTGTCCAACTTACCCCAGTGCCGGTAAACATTGTGCTAAGTTGATTATGTTGTGCATTTGATATGTTTGGCAAAATGTATTTAAATTTAAAAACAAATCTGACACGTTCTTGCGAATGATCATTGTTTTTTGTTGCTTTTCTAGGCAATGACAAAAATGATTTTTAAATATTATTTTCAGGTTGACTCTTATGAGCAACGCAAAATTTGGTTGGAGTTATATCCGCTTACTACTATCTACGTCCAGTTCCTTGTTCTTTATTTTTTGTTTGGAACGGCTCTAACGATTCAGATGAAATCTTCAGAGTTTATTATTATGAACGAAATACAATTGTAAAGTTGTTTTCATTTTTGTTGCTAGTATTGGTTCCTCGGAAATTGCTCCTTGTCTTATGATTATATTTTAACTTGCTTAGTTATCTAGATATGTGTCATCCGGGGATGTTGCCTAGGAGATGTTAGAAAATACTGAGTGTCTTATATATTTCTTTTATCTGAGTCAGCTTTAATCATTAGGTTGGAATTTCGGTATTAAAATATTTTTATATTTAAGTTTAGTAACCTATTGATAGTTGTCATTAAGACCTTAAAGGGGTGCCAAAGAACACAGGTGCCATAGGTGCCAAGGGAACCCTCTTGGTTCTGTGAAATAAGGTTCAATCATATTTTAAGTTTTTACTGTAGACTTTAGACAAATACTTTGTATTTTTTCTTTCGAAATCCAGGCTTTCCCCCATAAAACTTCACTTTCTCGAGTTGTTCGTTTAAAATCGGAATAGGTTTATTAAATCACGCTTGAGGAAAAACTTTTGCTATAAAGATAAGAATTAATGGTGTCAACTAAACTATTGGCAGTTAGTCAATTTACTCCTGAAACAAAATTCTTTGGGTTTCTTTGGTTTTGAAGAATTTTTTAAGAAAAACTTTTTTAACAGAATCGGGAATCTTTTTTTCTCAAAATTTAAGCTTCCACGTGTCTATGTCTACTTCTGCACTCCTGGTCTGTCAGCCAAGGAATTGGCGTATAGGCTGACCAATGATTGAAATATATTTTTCCACAAGTCTGCTTTCGTATTAGCGATTGGTGAAGATACCCAAAGTACCAGTGGAACTACGAGCAGAAGTAGTTTACCAATCTCAAATAACCATTGTTAATAACTTCTTTTGAATTGGAGCTGTCAAGATAACAGTACCACGGGAAGCTATGGAAACAGATGCACAAGCATGTAACAGCACTTGCAAAAGTAACTTTCTGAGTATAACCGCATAAATGACCGCCACGGTTGGCTCGGGAGAAGGCTAATCTTGAGGTCCAATTTTCGATAACTTGTTCCAATATTTGTGGCCGTATATCGGCAATAACGTGGCGAATATTGTCCTCCTAGTGGTCAATCGTTTCGGGCTTATCGGCGTAGACTAGTGACTTCACATATATCCCCATGGAATTTAGTCAGGTGGCGTTAAATCGCACAATCTTGGAGGCCAAATTAACGGAATTATAACGTGAAACTATGCAGTTACCAAATGTTTCCTCCGATAAATCAATTGTGCCACGAGCTGTGTGACATGTTGTGCTGTCTTGTTGAATCAACAGCTCCTGGAGTTGATGAACGAAAAGGTCAGTTATCATGGCTCTATAGCGGTCATCATCATTGACTGTTACATTCTGACCAGCATCGTTTTTAAGGAAATATGGACCAATTATCCCACCAACCCATAAAGCACACCAAACAGTCAGTTTTTGTGGATGTGTTTGAACATACACTTGAGGATTATCCTCAATCCAAATACGGCAGTTTTGTTTATTGACGTATCCATTCAACTAAAAGTAAGCTTCATCGCTAAACAAAATTCGCTTATAAAGATTTCGAACAGAAACATTAATTTCAAAATACATTTGAAAAATTTTAAGCGTTGTTCAGGCGTCAGTCTATTCATGTTGAAATGCCAAACCAAACTTAAAATAAATCACTTGACAGCGGACAAAATGCCCGCCAGTTAAAATAGTGTTGCCAACTTAAATTTCTTTACCCCTACGAAAACATCTTAAAAAAAACATACATTTTGACAATTTTATTTGCACAGTCTTGTAAATTCATATATTAGAATAATAATTCACCACGTATGTGGCCACTCTATAACCTCTTAATCTGCAAAAAATCACTCTGACAACAACTTAGATAGAGTTATCTACACACAAAAGATTTGTATCTGGGGCGGTAAGATTAATATCTATAAGTTGTTATAAAAGAGTGGCGCTTAACTTTTGCTTTCTATAGAAGTATTCCAGCGCTATTAGAGAGTGTGCGCGCCACTGCTTCTTCGAATATTTATATCGCATCATAACCAAAGCCAAAGTCGTGTTTGTTGGATTAGCCTTTTACAGCATAAAACGACCCGACATGTAACGCCTACCCTTCATTACCTTATTTCCATCATGATCTGTGAAAAATCATCATAAAAGATTGAATGACGATTGCAGGCTAAACCACCGTGATGTTGTTGTTGTTGCTGCAGTAATAAGAAGTAAACTTAAAAGTTGACGACGTGCCGATGATGACGATGATGATGATGATGATGGCGATATTTAGACAGGGATGTCTGCATCGGCGACGGACGTCTGAAGCAGCGATGACGATCCACCACGTACTTAGCCTCTGGATATTGTTTATCCGTGAAACGTCATAGTTTTTTGCCTATATAGTACCTATCTAGTAGATAGTGCTTATACTATACATATTTATGCAACATCATGCCTTATACTATATATGCAGTTTGCTGCAATTGCTGCATTCATAATCTTTGGGCGCATGCGAGCGTGACGAGTAATGGTGATGACTGACGGCAGGCAGGCAAGCATGCTGCAATGCTGCTGGCTAAAGTTATAAGCTGATGCAGCAAGCGCAAATAGACTCTTTGGGGAAGAACACCAGTGGCAGAAGTGATGGGCCATGGATTGGATAGAATAGGATAGGATCGGAGGCAAAGATGAAGTGTGGTGTATATAAAACTATATGTAACTAAACTATACACAGTATAAAGCAAATGTTAGGCTGATGGCGTATGGTGGTTAAATCATGTGATTGCGGTTGGAACGTGTTGAGATTGTACGTCATTTTTGGTTATTTTATTTGTTTTATGCGTTTTTAATTTGAAATCGCTGCAAAAATGCAAATGTGGGGGCTTTGGTTCTGTTTTATATGTTTAGGTATCTATACGTTTAAACTATGTTAACTTTATAATGGCGTAGTTGGGTAGGCTTTTGTACAGAAATTATGACTTGAAAGGCCAAGCATAGAGTGACTTGGAAATTAATGAGATGGAAAAAAGATTGTTTAGTTTATTTATTATGAAGGAGAGCTGGCTATATAAATTCAAATGTTTGAAAAATATATTAAATTATAGAAGAAAAGGAATTTTGAACAGAAGGAATGATATTAGGTGTAATGATTTAATAATTCAATTTATTATTCATCATAGGTATGCTTCAGAATAAGGATACTATTATTTTTGTTCGTTGAGATCTTCCTTTTTATAAATCAATCTTCATTTATAAAGGTTCTTACTTCTGATTGATGTCATTTTAATTTGGATGTTCAAAATATGTACTCCTTTTGTACTCCGTTTTCACACTTCACTTAGATGAGTGAAAAATGAGTGCAAAGTTGTCAAAGTTTCCAAACTAAAAGAACATAAAGAAAAATCATTTTAAATACTCTTCTTAAATCTTCAGTTTTAAGAAAAGTATTTCAAAATGGCAGAATGTTGAAAATGATAGGTTCACTTGTGATGGACTGTATATCGTACAGAAGGTCTGTGATGGAATCCATGACTCAAGATTTTTTCCATTGCTATCACCAAAGGGTTTTTCAATTTGTTGGGTTATAGCGGTCATGTTGTTTAAGTAACATCCGTCAAATTTTATCATGAAGTTTTATTTTTCAATCAGTGCCCAGTTTGAAAAACATTCTGCGCAATACGTGGATTTTTATACTCTTTATCAACCGTATCAACCGGTAGTCATTGTGGATGAATGGATGTGATCAGACAAAACTTTTGGACTTGGAAGGATTGGAATCCACACAAGCAACACCATCACTAAATGTGTTCAGAGATATTCAATGTGCGGATTAACGTTTGCCGGTCTGAAGTATTTCCAAAATGCAATTGGAAATGCCATAACGTCACCAACGGTGAGTAATTCAGATAAATTATAAGAAACTTCTCGTGGTTTAAATTGGATGTTATGAATATTGGTGACATGTGGTTTCAGTAGCATGGCCAGCCAGTTCTAATTGCCAAACAGAGCTCACGTCACACCTGGATATTCTGAAAAAAATAATCTATCACATGGTTATTTCGTCTGATCATCATCGTGTCCTGTAACCCCGGCTGGGGCATAAGGCGTCAACAAAACGTCTCCATCCTTCACGGTCTGCTGCAAGGTACTTTAGCTGTGGCCACGTCCTTCTCTGGGATTCTGCTTCCGATAAGACAGTTGATTTCCATGTTGTTCTTGGTCTTCCAACCCGCCGTGCACCCTGAGGATTCCATTCAAAGGACTGCTTTGCAATTTCATCGTTTGGTTTCCTCAGTGTGTGACCAATCCAACGCCATTTACGCTTTCTTATGTCGATGTCCAGCCGCTCTTGACTTGTCCTGCGCCACAATTCCTCATTTGATACTATTTGTGGCCAGCGAATCTTTAGGATGTGGCGAAGACAGCGATTCACAAAAGCCTGCAATTTCTTCGAAATGGTAGACGTGACTTTCCAGGTTTCACAAGCATATAACAGCACGGATTTGACATTGGATTCGAAGAATCTCAACTTAGTACGTAAGGAGATTTCGCCTGATAGTGACGTAAATAGGATGCCAAGAAAGTGTGATCTAATGCTTCTTCCTTGGGTTCTATCTTAAATCGGAGGTCCATGCGATAGTGTATCACAAAAAATTGGTGCCCTTAAAGTCAAAATAACAAACCCAATTCAGTGAATTCAGTACGAACTGTGCAATGAAGTCAACAAAAATTGGACCTCCTGAAATGTGCGCTATTTTTCATACTTAGGACAGTTCTTCAGTTCGAGAGCATCCTACTCTCGGGGTTAAACCTAAATTAAATCAAGAAATTTCTTTTCCACTCAATTTGAATTCGAATTATCTCAGCTTATTTGGTGAGTTAAATCAGGGACTAAACTGAGGGTAATTTTCGTTGTGGTGCCACTTTATTTTATTTATTGCCTTTTGTGAGCCCGCAAAATATTTTTCCACAAATGGACTGATAAACAGGAACATTGATATCTTCATTGACAGCCCATCAAAGCCATTTCGTTAATCGTCAAGTCTGGTTGATCGTTGCCGCAATGAATTGAGATTACTCAGCGAAATTAATTCAGTCACCCTTCGATTAGTCCCGGGCCATTAACGGAAATGAAATGGCAGATAAAGTGGCCAAAAACGGTTCTTCTCTTAAACCGAGCCAAACAGTACCCGGGTACTTATGCCACTAGAGCAATAAAAAAGTAGGATTCACCAGAAACTCCTCAAAACCACTAACCATAGATAGTCAACAATTGACACTCGTCGGGTTTCAAGGAATCTATGGTCAGACATTTCTAAGACAAAAACAGAGTATTTGATAAAGCTAAGCAGATCTCAACTGTCCCTCTTGGTTGGCTTCCTAATGAGTCACAACTTCACAATTCAATGGGAACCCTCATGCGCAGATTTGGCATCAGCTCATCTGAATTATGACAGGATGAAGAGGTGGAGGAGGGCTCAATTTCACTTTCTTTGTAAATGCTCTAGCCTAGCCAGAGCCAGAAAGAAAGCCCCGGAGGATACTTTTTCGACGAACTGGATGAAATCTCACTTTTGCCACTAAGAACTATTCTGAATAACGCATTCAGAATTCAGAATGATTCTTACTTATATTATAGCTCCTTTACCTACAATGCGCACATCCTGAGTCCTGAAGAGCCGCACCTTCACCCCTACTAACCTAAACTTACCTATTTAAATCTTTGAAAAGTGCAATTTCCGTTGTAGCGTCATCTCGATTTCGATAGTGAATAGCGTAATAGGGTCATAATCATAGTATTTATTTAATATATTTTGACAACTGAAAAATAAAGTCAATTCTGCTTTTGAGTCTACTCAGGGTTTTTTTATTTTTAGAATTAGCTTACTCTGATCTAACTCAGAGCTTAATCAACACTTAAAATCTGTCCTTTAATGTCATAAAATGTTCTTAAACAAAAATATAAGTCCAGATATGAAACCCGCCTCAAAAACTGTAATTTTATTTCCGGAAGCCGGAAGGTAATTTTCTTGTCAAAAACACGGCTACAAAATGTCATCAAAATCGTAGGATGCGTTTTTGAGAGGATTTGAAAAAAAAGGATCAGCTATCTGTTCTAGATGAGCTAAAAAAATTTTAATTCTTCCATATTTGAAGCAAATCCAACTGTTAGTGTTCTACACGGAAAGAATTCTTGGATCATATCACGAAAAATGAGCTGCAAATTACGAAAAATTAATCCCGATTTATACCTTGGCTCGGGATTTAGTAATTTAAGACTATTTGTTTGCAATTTGCAAAACTGAGCAATATGAAGATATTGATATTGATAATCAAAAATCGTAAATCAACCCTCTTTAAGTATCAATTATTTTATGGAGAGACAACAAAAATTGCGAACAACAAATCACAATTTTATCCAAATATTCCTCAATTGCACAATTTGTAAATTTGCAAAAAAGGTTTGTGATCACCACTTTTATTTCGTGATATTGCAACTTGAAAAGGTCAATCCTGCTCTTACCCTTCATTTTGCAGGTATACACATTTAATTTAATTTATTTGAAATAAATACTTTACGCTTACTCTTTGAACTCGCAACCCTCCAGTTGCGGAGCGAGCATGCAACCACCAAGCCAATTTGCATTACAGATCGTTGGTGTCACACATTGATGATACCTGCCATGTCGTGGTGCTTTATTTCTTTGAGATGTAAATTGCGACAAGAAAGTCGTGATTTAGGAATTTTTTGTTGGTGATTTGCAACTATTCTCATGGAGTTGCAAATTACGAAAAAAAAAAACGTAATTCAGTGATTGTGCAATGTTAATTACTAAATATCTATCGCAAATCAATATTTTTAAATGCTGTTTGTGAAATTATGCTTTTGGAGAGTAAATTACGCCAAATCAGTTGTATTTTGCTATGAAAAGTACAAACTTGACTCATGAATTTTAATTGCAAATCACGAAGAAACAAATTTTGTAAATTGCTACGTTTTGACTGTTAAATTACCAGTTTTTGTATTAATTTGGGATTTAAATGTCTTGATTTACGAACTAAACATGATTCGTAAATTACAACTGCAAATTTTTTAATTGGTGATTTTTCAATTCTTTCCGTGTAGCTAAATGTAGGTACAGTTGACGCAGAGACGTAAAGACGCATGGACACAGAGACCCACGAATATCAAGTATCATTGTAATGTTAGATATGAATTGAGTATGACTAAAACCTTGACCAATACTTTTTCCTATAGAGCAAGGACAAAAATTAAAAACATTTTCATCCCTATTAAAAATTATAACTTCAAATTTAATTTAAAAATTTATAGTTTAAAAAACAAACTATACTTCTTCTGCAATCATGGTATCATTATATGGCACAATCACATACACCCACTACCGCATGATAGTGACCAAATTATTCCAACAACTTTTCAACCAAAATTTAAATATTTAAAATGTGCAAATAATATCAAAACAGTTAATCAACAAATTGATCAATAAATTTTGATTTTAATTCCATCGATTTATGATTGTTAATAGCCGGTGTGTATGATGGTATGATGGTATGAAACATGAAACACCATCAACCATATTATAACCATTTCAACCCCACCACCCTACTATACGAATATACCTACCAACTATACCACCCTTGATATTCAACCAAACATACATACATACAAACACACATGCACTCTGAGATCAAATCATCTGCATTCGTTTGGGGGAATAAATCTTTTTACTGCCACCGAATTCGTTGGTATAATCCCTTTTGTATGAAAGAGCCATATAGTATAGTATACACCGAATTCAAGTATATGTATATTTGCAATATAAAGCTATACATTTCGGTGTGAATTTATTTCAACCATTCGTAGCGCATAAATCCACCAATGAAAGACCAATAAATAAATTAAAATAATGGTTGCGTATAGGCATAATTTAAAAGGATATTCAACACAACACATTCACCCGCACCATCAAAACCATTTTGGTATAGATTTTACACACATCCAAGGATATAAATGTTTAAATGTTTGGCATGTTTTTTTTATGGTTTTGTTGCTGTTGTTATTTGAATATACTTTTTGCCTGCGCGCATAAATACACAAACACAACAAATCTAAAATAATAAATTAAAAATTACAACCTCTAAAATTCGCTCTTTTTCTCTCTCTCTGATTTCTGATATAACAAAATAAACATAAATATAAAATGCACAATAAAAATTGTTGCACATCACCGACTGCGAAAATGCCTATACAAAAATATATTCATCCAATATCTAGAATATTTGCTGATTAGTCACAAACATTGTACAATATGTAAGCAAAAAAAATAAAATAGGTACAAAAAAATAAAACAACAAATTCAACACAAAATATGGAATGCTGCATAGTTTACTATATGCCGACAAATACGAATCAATCGATTGGAAATTTCAATAAATTACTTTTCTCCTCTCATCATGGCACGATGTCGATCTCTAGCGCCCTCTTGTCGGGGATTTAATCTACTAAAAGAAAAACAAAATTCTCTAAAAATAAATGTATTTTTCCTTAATTTTTGTTGTTTTTTTTTTTACTATATGTTAAGGTATTATTGCTTTGTAATAAATTTTAGCATGTTTGGTGCTTTATTAGCAGTAAAACGTTTCCTGTAGGTATGTACATCTACAAAAAAGCCTCCATTGTCTAGGGGTGGATATCTGCAGATTTGTGGAAAATGGGGGTGCTGCTAATATTAATATCACAACAAAAACATAAATGTTAAAAAAGGAGCCAAGTTCTTATGTGTACAAGAAACCTGTGCGTAAAAAGTCAGCCAAAAAAAGTAATGAGATCTAAAATATATGCCAAGTTTTAAGTTCATGTAGTTTAATATCAAATACTTAAGTAGAGTAATATCGAAACAATTCCAAATCATGACAGAAATTTGGTAATTAATGATTACTGATTAAAATTTGGTGGGTTCACTGGTCAAGTTTTCAAACATTTTAAATTCGTGTTTAAGTAAGTATTTAAGAGAAAACTTGCCAAGTAAATCCACCAAATTTTAATCAGTAGTCATTAATTACCAAATTTCTGTCATGATTTGGAATTGTTTCGATATTACTCTACTTAAGTATTTGATATTAAACTACATGAACTTAAAACTTGGCATATATTTTAGATCTCATTACTTTTTTTGGCTGACTTTTTACGCACAGGTTTCTTGTACACATAAGAACTTGGCTCCTTTTTTAACATTTATGTTTTTGTTGTGATTTCACTCCTTTTTGCAAAGATTTATTTTGCCAGGTGAAAGTCAAGCCCTACCGCTCTACAAAGTTTCATAATTTTACGACAACCGAAAGTGCTCCATACAAATAATAGCAATTCTGATAAAGTGGGTACCCCAGCATGAATGGGCAGTTCCAATTTTCGATTTTTTTCCTTTCTAAGTACTTCAAGTCCTACCGACCAACCAATTTTCATCGTTCTTCAACAATCGGAAGTGCTTCATATAATTTATAAGAATTTTTGAGAATGTGGGTGGATACCATGCCCCCTGAACTGAAACTTCCAATTTTTCGATTTTTTTCTTCTAATTACTTCAAGGCATACCGACCTACCAATTTTCATCGTTCTACAACCATCGGAAGTGCTTCATATAATTTATAAGAATTTTTGAGAATGTGGGTGGATGCCACGCCCCCTGAACTGAAACTCCCAATTTTTCGATTTTTTTCTTCTAAGTACTTCAAGGCCTATCGACCTACCAATTTTCATCGTTCTACAACAATCTGAAGTGCTCCATATAATTTATAAGAATTTTTAAGAATTTGGGTGGATACCACGCCCCCTGAATGCAAAATTCCAATTTTTCAATTTTGTTCCTTCTAAGTACCTTAAGCCCTACCAACCTACCAATTTTCATCGTTCTACAGCAATCGGAAGTGCTCCATATAATTTATAAGAATTTTTAAGAATGTGGGTGGATGCCACGCCCCCTGTATGGAAAATTCCAATTTTTCAATTTATTCTTTCTAAGTACCTCAAACCCTACCAACTTACCAATTTTCATTGTTCTACAACAATCGGAAAGGCTCCATATAATTTATAGAATATTTAAGAAAGTGGGTGGATGCTACGCCCCCTGAATAGAAAATTGCAGATTTTCGATTTTTTCCTTTGTATGTACCACAAGGCCTACCGTTGTGCGAAATTTCAAGTTTCTACGATGTCGGAAAGTGCTCCATAATTTTGATGATCTGTCAGTGAGTCAGTGAGTCAGTGAGTCAGTGAGTCAGTCAGTTACGGTTTTTGCGATTTTTGAAGTCCTATATCTTGAGAACTACTGATGCTAAAGAGTTGAAATTTGGAGAGCCACCTGTGTTTGATCAGTTCAGCAAATACTCCGAATTTGAAGTTTCTGACTTTATTGGTACTGAAGTTAGAGGGGGGTTGAAAATCGCCTGAGTTTGTTCCTGTAAAAAGGGTGTAGTGCCGCGAACTTGGCTGGGCACTACCGTGCCCTTTGATCAAAGGGCACGGTAGTGCCCAGCCAAGTTCGCGGCACTACACCCTTTTTACAGGAACAAACTCAGGCGATTTTCAACCCCCCTCTAACTTCAGTACCAATAAAGTCAGAAACTTCAAATTCGGACTATTTGCTGGACTGATCAAACACAGGTGGCTCACCAAATTTCAATTCTTTAGCATTAGTAGTTCCCAAGATATAGGACTTCAAAAATCGCAAAAACCGTAACTGACTGACTCACTGACTCACTGACTCACTGACTCACTGACTCACTGACAGATCATCAAAATTATGGAGCACTTCCCGACATCGTAGAAGCTTGAAATTTCGCACAACGGTAGGCCTTGTGGTACATACAAAGGAAAAAATCGAAAATCTGCAATTTTCTATTCAGGGGGCGTGGCATCCACCCACTTTCTTAAATATTCTATAAATTATATGGAGCCTTTCCGATTGTTGTAGAACAATGAAAATTCGTAAGTTGGTAGGGTTTGAGGTACTAAGAAAGAAAAAAATTGAAAAATTGGAATTTTCCATACAGGGGGCGTGGCATCCACCCACATTCTTAAAAATTCTTATAAATTATATGGAGCACTTCCGATTGTTGTAGAACGATGAAAATTGATAGGTCGGTAGGGCTTAAGGTACTTAAAAAGAAAAAATTTGAAAAATTGGAATTATGCTTTCAAGGGGCGTGGCATCCACCCACTTTGTTAAAAATTCTTATAAATTATATGGAGCACTTCCGATTGTTGTAGAACGATGAAAATTGGTAGGTCGGTAGGCCTTGAAGTATTTAGAAGAAAAAAAATCGAAAAAATGGAAGTTTCAGTTCAGGGGGCGTGGCATGCACCCACATTCTCAAAAATTCTTATTAATTATATGAAGCACTTCCGATTCTTGTAGAACGATGAAAATTGGTAGGTCGGTAGGGCTTAAAGTACTAAGAAAGAAAAAATAGAAAAATTGGAATTTTGCATTCAGGGGGCGTGGCACCCACCCACATTCTTAAAAATTCTTATAAATTATATGGAGCACTTCCGATTGTTGTAGAACGATGAAAATTGGTAGGTCGGCAGGACTTGAAGTACTTAGAAAGGAAAAAAATCGAAAATTTGGAATTGTCCATTCAGGGGGGGGGGTGCCATCCACCCACTTTATCAGAATTGCTATTATTTGTATGGAGCACTTTCGTTTGTCGTAGAATTATGAAACTTTGTAGAGCGGTAGGGCTTGACTTTCACCTGGGAAAATATATCTTTGCAAAAAGGAGTGAAATCACAACAAAAACATAAATGTTAAAAAAGGAGCCAAGTTCTTTTGCGTACAAGAATCCTGTGCGAAAAAAGTCAGCCAAAGAAAGTAATGAGATCTAAAATATATGCCAAGTTTTAGGTTCATGAATCTTAATATCAAATATCTTAAGTAGAGTAATATCGAAACAATTCCAAATCATGACATAAATTTGGTAATTTATGATTACTGATTAAAATTTGGTGGATTTACTTGGCAAGTTTTCTCTGAAATACTTAATCACAAATTTAAAATGTATGAAAACTTGACCAGTGAACCCACCAAATTTTAATCAGTAATCATTAATTACCAAATTTATGTCATGATTTGGAATTGTTTCGATATTACTCTACTTAAGATATTTGATATTAAGCTTCATGAACCTAAAACTTGGCATATATTTTAGATCTCATTACTTTTTTTGGCTGACTTTTTTCGCACAGGATTCTTGTACGCAAAAGAACTTGGCTCCTTTTTTAACATTTATGTTTTTGTTGTGATTAAAGTTAAGGGAAGAAATGCAAAAATTGTTCAGAAAAAGGATTTTCTTCGATTGGTTACAAATTTATTTGCAGATGCCATTAACAAGTCGGAGACATATGTGACATTTGGAATTGTGTTTTTTTTTTTGTTAATAAGAATGCCAGGAATCAGTTAAGTGTGTAATTGAGTATTTATTTTAAGCTAAGATTGATTTTAAAAGTGAGACAAAAGTGGTTATTGGTATAAATATCCAGGATGGAATCAGCTATCACAAAATCAACGAACTTAATCGTCTTAGCGATAAAGCTGCCCCTATCTTCCTCTTCAGATTGAATAGAGTAGACATTTTTAAAACCCTGATTTTATTTTTGACTTCTATAAAAGACGAGTCAACACCTAGAATATTAACTCTTTCAAATTGATTGCCAACTAGTTATGCTAAAAAGAATTGGTTGTCATTTTGGATTTCGAAAGAAAGTTGCCCTGCTAACTAACAAAAATGCTTTGTATTTCAGACATTAAATTGTTATTTGTTCCTATAGCGATTCTGTAACGCCTCTGAAGCTAAGTAAATGTATTATAGGAGTATAACTGACTATTCAAATATTTTCTGGTGCAACTTATATCAGCATTATAGAAGCGATGTTCTAGCTTCTATAATCATCCTGTAAAATTGTTATACAATCTTTATATAAGTTTGTATTACTTCGTTTCTATATTGCTTGTATTAGTGATTATTGTAAGGCTATAAAGCTATAATCAGTCATTTTATAATTTATAGGTATTTAGTTTGTCATGGGAGCGAATACGATCTTATTATTGTCAGTCAGTGTCTTATAGACCGAGAGCCCAAAGCAAATTTTGGGTGTTTTGGGTGTTCAAAAAATCAAAGTCTTGCAGTCCACAACCGGGGCCTTAGTGATTAAACAGTGCATCGAAAATAAAAATATGAACGCAACTTCGAGGGTAATCGTGCTAACCAAAATTGGTTTTCATGGAATACGATGGGCATTTGCGTGAATAGTTCGCTCTCCCAGGCCGTTTAAAATATTCAAAATGTTAAGTGAAAAATGTTTTTTCAAGCTGTCTGGCAGGGCAATATATATACTCAAAAGATCTCAAATTTTTTCTACGCCTATACTTCTCTTTTTCGATTCTTAGATTTACTACATTTTATTTTATATGAACTTCTTTTTACTCCTATAATATACTCCATAAAGGTTCAAAAGGAGTGGAAAAAGGTTGCTTTGTTACTCTATGGAGTAGGATGAATAAAAACGAAAAGTAGATATCTATGGATGAATATAGAAGTGAAATTGTTAGCTAACTTTACGCAAGTTAATAGGTCAACTCTTCCAAAAATAAGGATTTCTCATCTGAGAGTGGAGAGATAGTTTTTTTTTTTGTAATCTAGAATGAGCATTTTTTGAGATCAATTTGTCTTAAACATCTATTCTCGGATATTTAATCTATTTTTTTTTAGTTTTGTATTTATTTTTTTTTTGTATTTTGTAAGTTCCTATTTTTTTTCTTGTTAACATCAACTTTAATTTAAATTGTTAAATTCTAAAGTTAAATTTATTTAAACTCAATATCAGATCTAATTCCCATACGTCTGGCCATTGTAAAACATTTTATGTGCATGTTACCTCATCTACATACCTACATACAAACACACATAAACCATTGTACACCATCACCTCTTTTCCCATATCATACACCTATACCTATAGTTATACAAGACAAGGATTGATATTCTATCGGTTGGTTGGTTAACATCAGGCTTCATCGCCCCATCGAATCGTGTGTGTGTGTGTGTGTTTGCCTTCCCCCATTCCTATCGATATTAATATTAAACCTTCCTACTTTATAGAAGCCAGTATAGGTATTATACTGACTGCCATAGGTCACATGTTTCGCAAATCAAGTGACACAAGTCCTGTGATGTTCTATACTTATGTATAGGCATCGTATCGAATGGGCTAACACATGTGTGTCAAAGACTATTATTTTAGTTTGGACGGGGAATAAAATTAACCCCATGGCATAAATTGCCTCAACGGGATTTTCATTAAATTGCCATTGATTGATTATACACAGATATTTTATGTGAAATCCCTGTGTGGCAGATAATATATAATGACAAATCATATGTATGTCACGTGAGTGCATGATGGCGTACCGTACATGATGTGTGTTTACTCGTCCTTCTCTCCCTGATGTCTCTAGGGGGGGCACAGTATAAATGAACACCCGAATAGAGGTATCAAAGGTCGTCATGTCTAATGCCAGTTAATTGACCAAAAGTTGCAGAACAATTGTAAACAGTTGTTGCCTTATATCACATAGAAGGAATGATGGCTCTAAAAAGGAGGGAACCCCAATAAGAAGACACAGAAAAAATGCAAAAAAAATAATAATAAACCATTTCACTGAATTAAGTGAAAAGTGCAGTGCGGGGACTATACCATTCCCATATATATACCAAAATACGTTACGTATACTCGTTTCTATGCTATACTACTACCTTACCTATATATTCACTTGTTTCGTGACGGCCTTTCGTTTTCGCTGTTGTTTTTGTTGTTATTTTTGTTTTTTTTTGTTTAAAAGAGTTACAAGTGCACAACCCTTGTTCAAGGATTGCCCATGCTTCTTCCGTTTTACCCCTTTTATATAGCTTCTTGTATCTGAAGGTTGTTTTGTTTGCAGCAGTATGTTGCAATTCACTTTGAAACACTGGAACCTCAATTTTATTCAGGAGCGGAATGTTTTTGTTATTGTACCTATTGATTATATTTAAGTCCTTGGGCATTTTCCCACAGGCAGAATTGCTTAATTTTTGAATGGGAAAAAAAACTTTCCCTGAACTTATTCTCCAGTAGCTTGACTGTTTTCTTGCACTACAATAGTAAAAACACTAGCAGGTGATCTTCTTTACTCTATCTAATATTAAAAACATAAATAGTACCATCAACAGAAAGAACCGATCAACTCAGTAGCTGGTATTGAGATGGGAGTACACAGGACTCGAACCAATACTCTTGCTCCAGGGGTTGATGCCTCTCACTCGGATAGGAAAATTATACTAAACAAATAAAAACAGGTGTACCATCAACAGGCAGAACAGATCAACTCAATAGCTGCGAATGAGATGGGAGTACACAGGACTCGAACCAATACTCCAGCTCAAAAAATTGATTCCTCTCACTCGGATAGAAAAATTACAAAATTATACTAAAAAATGGAAACTGGTGCAATTCCACTTGACGCACCGAGCTTATTATCAAAAAAAAATATCGGAAAGTAAGGGCAAAATAACTAAACTTTAAGAACCGGCAGCGGCCTCTAGCTGCTGGTATATTAAATTACACCAGCAGCTGGGGCCTATTCTTGAAGTGTGAGTTTTTTCGGTATAGGTACACAAGAAACAGTGTTTTTACCCATGAGTATTTGCGATTCCGCAAGGTGAGTTTAAAATATTTTTGATCACGTTCTGGTCGTGAATAAAATGTGTAGGTACTCGAAAAATAATTTACTCTTGTAGAATTAGACCCTTTTGTTACTCTTTCCCATACAAAAACAAAATTTGAATCTTAAACAAAAGACACTGGCCAACTCATTGGCTGCAAATGATGAGATGAGATCATAGAGCGTGAGTAAAATGTGTAGGTACTCGAAAAATAATTTACGCTTGTGGAACTAGGCCACGTTGTTACTCTTTCCCATACACAAATAAAAATAGTATCTTTCTCTTCGAAGAAGACACTGGCCAACTCATTGACTGCAAATGAGATAGGAGTACACAGAACTCGAACCAATGTTCCAGTGGACAGCGGTTAATTCCTTTCACTCAATTAGGTCAAATACAAACAAAACTTACCGAACATATCGATAAACGCTTGCTCACATTCGATGTACCTACCACGTTTATTATTAAAAAAAAAAAATTTGGCAGACATTTTTACGCGGAAATGAAAAAACTGAACAATCTGTGCAACACCGAAACTGAAATTGATTAAAAATCAGTTTTTTTATTGGTTATAAATAAAAGATTAAAACGAAATTGATATAAATGTTATATCAACAATTCCATCCCTGAGGTCAACGCTATTTTAGTGAACACAAAATAGCCCTTCGTATACTGCACCCACTCTTCTTACAGTCAATTGGTATAAGTATGAGTTTTAAGGGTGGCTAAAGTGAGGTTACATAAATACACCTGTCGTGTTTGGTTTCTTCTGTCTCTTCGTCCGCACAATTTACCACGTTCAAGCGCCACTGAGACAGCGAAGAGAGAGAGAGAAAGTAGGAGAGAATAAGGTATTAAAGGGGGGCCATTGAATTTGAAGTTGAAGTTGCAAGTGAATGCAATGCACAGCAAATAAAGAGTGAGGAATTGGAGTCGAGTGTCGAGAACTTAGGACATCCGTACAATCACAAAACCAACCATTTATACAAAAGCCCTTTTCCCTTAAACTATATAGTTGCCTATCTAGTTTATATCTATATTATAGAGATGCAGTTTTGACCCATGTTTGTTGGACGTATAGGGTTGAGCGGGCGTTCAGCCTCGTCTTATTGTCTCTCGGTGTTGTATATTATATTTTATTTGTCTGTTATGCATAGTGATATGTATGTTCAATTTGTGTTATCAACTATACTACGGACTATAAATAATGCATTGACAAATGAATATATTGCTTGTTAATTGATCAATGTGCAACTGTATAACATTAGCTAATACCAAATTTAATTACATTATTCGTATAGCCATAAGCCACCCACGTGCGTGCACATGTGTATATCTACATATTGGTTTTGGATATATTTTATAGTAAAGGTAGAGATAGGTTTGCAATTTGATTTTGTATAGTAAAGCTCTATAGGTACGTATACGTTATTGAACTTTGGCCGACAACAAACTCTGAAGCTAAACAGGAAACAAGAGAATGAGTAAAAGGCGTGAAAGCAACAAAACGTATAGAGTTTATACCAGTACTTATCTACACATATAGATGGTCTTTAATAATAGCAATTGATGGTTATGCAATCAATGAACTAATTATAAATAATGCAGTATAATTAATCACCGTGTGATCAGCTACCTATAGTACAATATAAGAGGTTAAAACTTTAAAGGGTTTAAATGTTTAAATTGACAGGAAAATAATTGTTTTTAGTCACCTTAGGTACCTATACCTACATATTTGATATTGAATTTTTAATTCACTACTGAAAAATAACTCTATTGTAAGATTACCACCATAGTCGTAGAACCAATTAAAATTCTAAATTTTTGACTTGTTCAACTTGTTAAAAGGATATTTTTGATTTAATTATTAAATCTAAATATTTATTAAGAATTCCATACCGAAATCAATAATGTCCTTATCTTCGGAACTTTTTTTTGTTATTATTTTCAGTTTTTTTGGCAAAAGTAGGTACCTACGTATTATAAATTATATATACAATGTTTTTTAACATTAATTAATAATACATAAAATATAAAAAAGTAAGAAAAAAATCTATTTAAAAAACAACTCAGTACCTACATACAATGGAACTTACTCAAAAAAACTTCCGAAACTAAAATTCAAGTTATATAAAAACTTCGATTTAAAGATATGAGACACAATTTTTAATTTTACTGTTGTATGTAAATAGTAGCTATATTAAATTGTTTATTAAAAAAGAAAATGATTTTTGCTTAATAGAACCTTTAAGAAATCAGAAGTCATTCGTTGACGTACAATTTGGATACAGCCTTGTCAACACTTTCATATTTAAAAGGTTCTTACTCAAATTTTGTTCGTGAAGTTTCAGAATCTTTTTTGTACTTCCTCTGTACTTCAGCATACTAGAAAGTGCACTTTGAGGTAGAACATTTCTTATGGCCACATTTTTCTTTTTAACTTGAAACAAAACTAGGAACTTGTGGGCATAAAAACGTTTTAACTCAATCAAAATTGAAGTTCAAATGAAAAACATACAAACTCTAAATACATCCATCATTCTTCTCCAAAAAAAACTTTGAGTTATAGAGAAATTCGGCTTAAAGAAGTCCGACTGTACTTGTTAAGAAGCGGGCTATTATTTAGTAATAGCCTATTGAATCAACCTTTTAAAAAGGAACAATTACGTGCAAGGGTTTTTATTATTGAATATGTTTGTTTGGCCTATAAGCATGCTTAAAACCGAAAATGCTACTAAATTCACCCATGCGTTTCTGAGAGAATGGTCACACTGGCCACTTTTCAGTATTTTTGGTATAACTCGAAAACTAAGCTGAATTTGACAATTTTACATATGATACTTTTTTTCGAAATGGATATTTTGAAAAATTTCTTAAGAAAATTTAAGCAGCAAAAGTAAACAAGAACCAACAAAAAAAATAGAAAAATCAAAGATTTTTGAATTTTTTTCTAAATTGCGCATAACTTTTTTCGGAGCAAAGATACGCTCAAGACATGCGTGAACAAAGTAAACTGGAGTCTTGCGGCTTTAATATGACATGCTAAAAAAGCTATATTATTTGAAAATTGACAGAGATATAGCCATTCAAACTTTACCATTTCTTTTTATTTTTCACAGTTTTTGCCCGAAAGCCTATTTTTTGGTACTTTATGACAAATTTAACGTTCCTAGCAACTAGTACCAAATCTTATGTTAATCGGACCAGCCGTTCGGTCTGTAGGTCTGAAAGCATTAAAAAACAGCCGAAAACCGAAATTGCGGACTTATATCCTTTTTATAAATTCTCTATAGTTCTAATGTCATATTATATCGAAATTTTTATTTCGAACATTTTTACGAAAGTGAAATTTGCCATATTGTACCGAAAAAGGGACTTTCGGGTTAAAACTGCGAAAAATTATAAGAAATGATAAGGCTTGAACGGGAATATCTCTGTCAATTTTGAACAAATATTAATTTTTGAACATGCCATATTAAGGCCTTAAGTCTCTACTTTATTTTTTCTCTGCATGTATTGACCCTATCTTTGCTTCAAAAAAAGTTATGCACAATTTATAAAAAAATTTAGATATCCTTGATTTTTTGATTTTTTTTAGGTTGGTTTTTTTTAACTTTTCCTGCTTAAATTTTTTCGTAAATTTTTTTGAAATAATATAATATAATTTAATTTTGAACAAAAAGTATTATATGTAAAATTGTCAAATTCGGCTTAGTTTTCGAGTTATACCAAAAATACTGAAAAGTGGCCAGTGTGACCATTCTCTCAGAAACGCATGGGTGAATTTAGTAGCATTTTCGGTTTTAAGCATGCTTATGGGCCAAACAAACATATTCAATAATAAAAACCCTTGCACGTAATTGTTCCTTTACACCTCATTTTCCGGTCTATTCAATAGGCTATAAGTCGATTTGAAAATTTAAAATATTTAATCACTATTATTTCAATACATGACCAGCTAGTTAGAAATGTAGAAGAGACACATCATGCAATGAGCATCCATCTCCCCACATGGTGCACGGAAAATTGAAAATGTTTGTTGAATCTTGCTGATAGCGATCTAGACGTTTTGCGTTTGTAAGTTTTATCACATTCATAATGTTTATATTCCACATGGGTATCGTTTTTTAGCGTGAAATTATTGAAAAAGCCGTTTTTACATTTATTGTAGATATTGAACCACATGATTTTCTGAAACTTCAGGAATGTAGGGTACCTTTCGACAACTTTGTGCTTCTTTTTCGACTGAAAATGGTAAATTGATTATAAGGCCATTTTTCTTGATTTTGACCACATTAAAAGTTGATTTTTTGGATATCATATTAAATCTTTGCAATTATGTCTTTAATTATTATTATCCCGTTATTAAAACCAATTATATCAATAAGAATTCTAAAAAGACGATCATCATAGAGTGGAAAGCTTCGTGCTTCACAGATGAACATAATGGAGTCAGTTGAAATTTACTCGCAATAGATTTCAAAAACGATTTTATGTGATGAAATTGACAAACTCAAATTAAGTTTTATATTTTAAGAGTTTTTCCAAAAGTCTTATTATTATTAGCAAAGGACTGTGCCATAGAATGACCTACTTACATCGTGATTTCCAACGAGAGCGTGTTTAAACAAAAAATTAGCGGACGAGATGCGTAATTAAAAGTGATAAAGGTCAATTTTTGGGTTTATTCAAATATCCTAACATCTAGCCACAACTCGTGGCATAATGGTTAGTGCGTTGTACTGCCATGCTGAAGGTCTGGGTACCTACTGCCTCCTGCGAGGAACTGCTAAATCCTTCAAGAGTATAATTGTCATGAATAAGTGCTTCTCATCTAGCCGTTTGGACTTAGCATACAATTGCAGTTCCCCTCCATTACTGCCAACAGCACATACACAGGAATGGTTGAGAGTTCTAAGTCACCAGACCCTGGTTCTCCACGAGCTATTACGCCACCAAATTCATTTATTTATTTGACACACAAATCGAAAACAAATCTATTCCAATGCATTGAACGGAATGTATAATATAGGGACTTATTTCATAGCAGAACTTAGGGACTTATTTCACTACGAAATTTTCCCATAATTTTAAAATTTAATAAGTCCCCAAAAACTCACGACATAACTCCTAATTTTGGAGAATATTTTGTCATACAACTTTTGGGGAGCTATTTAGTTTTCAATTTGGAGAATAATTTGTTCGAGTAAAAAAAAAAATTCTACTTTTTTGAAATATTTAGGTTAGTAGGTTTTTGTTTAAACAAGAAAGTAAGTTAGTTAATTAAGAAAGAAATAAATTCGAAATTTTCATCAAAATTTGAAGTTAACTTTCTCGAAAAAGCTATTTAATCCGCCCCCATTCCAATTGTTCAATCACTCACACATTCATACAACCAGTAGATCGTGTTGTTGGTAACGTGACCTCAGCTTTCTAAGAACAAAAACAAAACAAAATCAAAATAAATGTTTGCAAGAAGTTTTCCTATTGAACGAAAAAAAAATACTCGTCAGTGACTTAAAGCATGAACTAAGCATTCAAAGAAAAAAAAAACCATCATTCTGAGAAGAGAAAAAAGAAGAGAATGTTTGAAATTCAAGAACTCCTTCCTTATTTATTTCATTATTATTTGACCTTCATCAAGCTATTTGAAAGCATATAAGATTTTAAGAACTACTCGTGGGGTAATGATTAGTACGTTATGGAGTGTCGCACAGACTGTCGGCCATCAAATCCCGGCATCTTCTACCATGAAATGAAAATGAAAATGAAATTTTTCAGTAGTTTCCTCTTGCCAGAAAGTGACAAACTCTCCAGAAATATCTTTTGTCATGAAAATGTGCTTCTTATCTGAGCCCTTCAGAATAAGCACAGCACTCAGGAAATTATTAAGAACTGTAATTAAATTGTTTATATTGTTTAAATAACTTATATTTACAACTTCAATTTTATAATGTTGTGTTTTTCTCGGATTAAGTAGGAATCCGCATGACTCTCTTCTCTGCTTCCACTGGCGTGTCTGCATTATAAAGCCTGCGAGCATGATAATATATTAAAACTCGTAAGTTTTTGGAACCACTTGTTCTATTAGAAACACAAGTTTCTGACTGGAACCAATGGTACCCTCAACCTTACGAATATTTTAAAACTGCAACAAAATTACTCGTGTATAACACATATAAATTGTAAATAACGTGTTTAAAGTAGACACGTGCACTTGAAAACTCTACAATTACATAAACGCAAACTGCAAAAGTCTTTGGTTCGAAAACGCAAATACAAATTCAACTGCACTGGCATTTCGCACTGCACTGCACTGACATGTTCGAAAATATCGTCTGCGCTGTAGCTGTGGAGTAAGTAAATTGATAAACGAACAAAAACTGAAAAGCCAGAGAGCGTGCTCGAAAACGTCAAAAAGTGTTTGCAAGTAAATTGACTATCCGATTTTGTGCAAGCGGGGCGATTGCATATTTGATCATAGTAATTTCTGAGTCACAAAATGACGATTATTCGACGATCAAATTGACTTTGAAAATTGACGTTTTCGAAAACGGCCTTCTTTTGTGTATATCATAGCATTATACCTTTCTTATTTCTTTAGGTATTCACTCTCAAAGCATTTCATTTTTTATAGCCTTAGCCATTATTCAAACTGAATATATAAGAAAAGCTTGGTCAAAACCATCGTTAAACGTGTCAAACCTTATGTTCCATTACATGGGTTAAAACAAATTTTCTTCAAAATTTTTGAATAAGAAAGAGAAGACATTAACCTTCTCACAGGAGACGCCATAATTTCAGATTAATGTGCCCATTCCCCACACCCTGTATACTTAAAAAAAATATATAAATATATCAACATAATTCAAACAATAAATTTTACATTTTCCTGCCCAAAAAAAACATGAGAGATAGATGTTTTGTTGGTATATGTATGTGTATTTGTTTATACATCACATCTTTTGCACAAAACTTTGAAGCATTACTCCAAACATAAAAATATAAAAAAAAGACGAGAAGGAAAAATCCCAAACACTTTCGCGAACAACTCACAACCATCAACTTGCGTTAATATTTTATGCAAATTAGATACAAAACATCATTGTTATACTCGGTATATATGTATCTACGGTCGCTTCTTGTTTTAGATATTTTGAGATTCAACCATATAGTGTTGTTGTTGTTGATGTTGGGATGTTAGCAACTAATGTGCTTTGAAGGTTGTAAGTACCTACTATACGAATTATAGGTATACATTATGGTTTGGTGTGCGTGAGTTAAAACTTGGCAGAAAAGATTAATATTTTGTTATAAATTAAAAAGTTATTAGATTACACTTTTGCTACAGTAAGCGCACCTGTGCACAATGTTCTCATAAATTTAATAGGTTTTGTGTGTGCGTGATGTGATGTTAGTCTTTTAAAGTTTAAAATTGTTTTTTGTTTATACGATTACCTACGTATACTTATACCTAACTAAATAGGAAAGTAAAATACACACAAATTTGACATTAAGAATATTTATTAGAATATTTAGAAGCTAAGTTAGTAGGTAGCTAACATTAATAAATCATTAAACATCACTTTGACGAGACATTTAAGTAATGTCTAGGTATACCTAGGCTCACGCAAAGGTACGAAAGTACGAAAGTTTATACTCAAACCATACCCCCATATAAACATGAAACTTTTGCAAAAATTAATTTATTTATTTATTTTATCACCATGATTGCTTGGCGACAGTTTGCTCGTAAAATACACCATAAACATCCATCAGTATTGTTGTGGTAGTTATATAACTTTTACACTGTTATATTTATTAAAAAAAAAAAAAACAAATATATAAATTATTATTACATCATTAGTATCGTGTTAATGGAATTTTTTTTATTTTATTTTTCAGGTAAGAGATATTCAGAATCTCTTGCGGGCTCATTACTTCCAGACTGGCTAGGTAAGTACAAATACTCATTTTAATTTTTTTTTTTTATTTTTGTTTTATTATTTTTTTTAATAATTTATAATTTGACAAAATTTGTTTTTAAGTCTTTTTTTGCCAGTCATATTTATAATTGGAAAACACAAATTAATTTATTATTTTTGTTTGCATTTGATTTTTGATTTTAATTTGTTTGAAAAAAAAAATACAAAAACAAAACACAAACAATTCTCTATATTGGCTTTCAGTTTTTTTTTAATCAAAAAATTTTATTCATTGTATTCTACACAAAATTTCTTAAAGCTTCTTTTGACATCATTCTGGGAAGGGATATTCTTTGACGATTTGATATTTATTTTATTTATTAAAAAATTGGAGCAAATACTTAAAAAAAAAAATTTAAAAACATTTATTTTGATGAGTTAGAACTCAAGATTTGTTTAATTTAGTAAAATCAGATAAAATTAAAAAGAATTACATATCTGAAAAAGTTGAGTTCTATCAGTTTGAAAACTTGGCCGAATTAAAGAACAGATTTGTTTTATATTTTTATAAAAAATTTAACAAACTATTAAGCTATTGTTTCCGATAGAGAAATAAATTTAATAAATTGACTTTCAATACCAATCGTTTTCATTTAATTAAAAATTTGTGGCCTCTTTAAAAACTCTGAAAAAGAGATGAATTTGAAAAGTTTAACCATTCACCATTTTCAATATGTAGAAGATCGAACCAATTTTAAATCATTAAAGAAATGTTCCGAAATAAATAGTATAACGAAATATCTAGCTTATATTTTTTTTATCAAAAATTCAGTGTTTGAGCAATATTTGCTTTTGGTATCACAATAAAAAGTTCATTTTGAAAACAAAAAACATTTCGCTGTGTGCGTTTGACCACTTTAAACCAATTATTTAAAATCATTTCTTCTAATTCATTTACATACCTATGTCTTACTTTAACTTGGTTTGGCATATCAAGGTATGTTTTTTTCCACAGTATTCAACAGTATTTTAATTTTACTGAAGTTTATATCAATCTGCTAGACTAGTTACCTATTAGCTCAGTCAGATAATTCATTAGTTCGATTACACCTCTTTGCTACTGTTATAAATAGCTATTTGTTTAACGCATTAGACTAGTTTATACCAATAATCGAAAATAAATATTAAGCCTTTAAATCAGGTCGAAAATTTAGTAGGTATATAGTTTTCTTTATACTTGGTACATTTTATCTAAAGAAAAAAAATAATTTGAGCTAATGAAGATATTTTTCTCTTAGCCAATTTATACCAGTCCGCAGAAAACTATAATTTGCTAGTCATTTATTCACTTTCTGCAATGGTTGTGCTATAATTTTGTTTGTTACACCAATTTGTGTTATTAATTACAAATCTATTCATTGCGTAGGTTACAAAAGTGTATACCAATTAGATAGACAAAAAAGAATTGCTGTTTAGTTCAGTCACATGAGTTAGATTTTTGACCAATATCGATCTAACAACGTCTCTTGATGTACTTATCAATATAAACCTCGTTCGCTAAGCACATTAAACAAATGTGAAACTTCAGTAGGTTGACATCGACGTAGACTTGGTGTAATTTATATCAGTATATGTAAATTTTTTAATAGCAATCTGTTCTTTATTCGCATTAGACCACTTTATACCAATAACCTGGCAAAAAATATTTATCATTTATTTCATTCATAATAAAAAGTTGGAGTAGTACATACCTATACCTCATTAATGTAAATCTCCTTAAAAATTAGCTACTCCGTTATTAGACAAGTTTATAAATAAATAATAAAAGATAACATTTAGCTTAAAAAAGTAGCTAGTACTACATAGAAATATAGGTACTTTGCAACTATATTTATATCTATGAAAAATACTGAAGTTAAATCAAGCTATTCGACTTGTCCATTACCGCAGTTTATACCAATCATCAACAATAGAAAATAAGCTTTTGTTTCAATCACATAATTAAACAGTTGGAATAATACATACTTATACCTTTTGATGTACATGCTCATCAATGTAAATCTCTTTTAAAATTAGCTACTCCGTTATTAGACTAGTTTATACCAACAAGGAAAAATTACATTTAGCTTAAAAAAGTAGTTAATACCTACATAGAAATATACTTGGCAACTGTATTTATTACTTTGAAAAATACTGAAGTTAAATCAAGCTATTCGACAATTCGACTTGTCCATTACCGCAATTTAGTTTAGTTTAGTTTAGTTTAGTTTATTTATTTAACATCAATTAGAGATCATTTACATCTTCAATTAGACTAGCGAAATAAAAACAAAGTAAATAAAATAAATACATATTTGGTTATATACAAAGATAAATAAATTAAAATAAAATATAATATACATTAAAAAGAAAATTTAATTTAAAAAATACAACATTAAGCTATTTTTTAAAGTTATTCTGCTTGTGTGAAAGTTGAAATCAATAAATACAGAAATAATATTAGTTTCTCTAACACAGCGAGTTATAGGTTCGTTTAGTGCATAGTTCGTTCGGTGTTCATTTTCTTGTAGCAGAAAGCGTTATCTTAGCTGTCGAGATGGTGCGTAAATGTTAATCAAAGATAACAAAAAAGGGCATTTAATATGGTTGTTTAAAATATCACTAATGAACATGATTGAAAAGACTTTTCGTCTATTTGCAAGCGACTGAAGGCCAATAAGTTTGCATCTAGTAAGGTAGGAGGGAGTTTCGATGTTCCAATTTAATTTCCATATTACAAATCGAGTAAACTTTTTTTGAATACTTTCAATTCTATAGGAATGAATGTTGTAGTATGGATTCCATATCACACAACAGTATTCTAAAATTGACCGAATATAAGAGGTATATAAAGATTTTAGAGTATTAGGATCCTTAAAGTCTTTAGAGTTACGTTTTATAAAACCTAACATGGAGTTAGCTTTGGCTACAATGTATTCCACATGTTTAACAAAGTTAAATTTAGAATCAAAAACCACACCAAGGTCTTTTTTTTCCGATACTCTATCCAGAACATTGTTCTCAATTTTATATGCGTAGAAAACTGGTGAAAAGTTGCGACAAAATGAAAAACAATGACACTTCGAGACATTTAAAAATAATTGGTTCACTTTACACCATTCTGTTAGCCTTAGAAGGTCATCTTGTAAGAGAAGACAATCATCGATAGATTTTATGCATCGGAAGAATTTTAAATCATCAGCAAAAAGAAGTCGAACGGAATTTAAAAAGATGTCAGGCATTATTAATAAAGATAAGAAAGAGAAGTGGACCCAGGTGGCTTCCTTGGGGTACTCCAGATGTTACATCTATAGGGTTCGAGAGTATTTGGTCAATTGATACAAATTGAATACGACCTTTTAGGTAAGAAATCAGCCATTTCAACATACTTGAGTGAAAACCCAATCTTTCAATCTTCTCAATCAAAATTAAATGACTGACTGACATTTATACTAATCACCCACAATAGAATATAAGCTTTTGTTTCAATCACATAATTTATCTGTTTGACAATAGATCTTATATTTGGTCTACTAAGTTTGATAAATATCAACGAAAATCTGAATTTGAATAAAAATTTAGTTATCTTCACTGTAACTGGTATAACAAAAATCCAACGTGCAGCACATATTGTCAAAAGTTAATATGTTTTTCAAAGAAAATCGATAATTACTTTGACATAAGTCGATTAAATACAATGTTAAAAGTGATAGATTGGTATAAACTGAATAAATCCAAACCAAGAATTTAGGCTTATCGGGTGTCGTAAATTTATATTAAATCGTCTCAGGATAACCCTTTTTTTTATTCCAAATTAATTTTTTTTCCACACACACACACACACACACAATTTGTTACCTCTTTATTTTTTGTATCATACAAAAAAAAGTCCATAATCTTAGTCGATCTTTTGCACACAACTTTAAAAGAGAGAAGGAGAGAAAATGAAACTAAAAAAACAGGATAAAAAATTGATTAAAAATATAAAAATTAAACAAAATTAAATATTTGAAAAAAAAAGAAATCATTTCTCTCTAAAATAAGGTAACTATCTATTAAATTTAAAATATATATGTAAATGTTATAAATGTGCAATATTTTTTTCGTTTTGCTTTTGTGATGCAATAAAAAAAAAATCGTCTGCTTTTTATAGTATACATTTTTTTTAATCCAATTCAAATTGACTTTGATATTTATATGTTTATGTCTATGACACTTTTAATTTTGTATATTATGCATTTAAAACAAAAAATCCTTGCACAACTTAAAACACCTTTTAATATATTTTTAAAAAAAGTTCTTGAGTTCATCTAAATTTGTTTTGAAAATAAAAGAGTTTCTGTGGTTTTAAGATTATTCTTAATTAAATAACAATAACTATTTAGATCTTATCCTTTATTAAATTTAAACTCTTTTAAAATATATTTCCTTTTCTTTAATGTTATTATATGCAGGTATTCAAACAAAATGATGTATTGTCCTTTTGAATTTTTTAAAAATATAAATCATTCATATTCAAAATCATGTTGTGATAGTTATAATTAACCGTGTTTGAATAGTAAAATCACATAATTTGTGACAGAATAGCAAAATGCAATTAGCTGAAGGACCCTCAACGATGTCCTCGTCGTTAGCATAAACACTCAACAACACCTACATAATTGAGAGCAATCACACAAAAAACTTCAACAAGACTAGTAGTACCTAACTATGTGAAGGTATCCTATTGACAATAGTTGTTATTATTATCTGCATGCGAATCCTTTGCAATTAGCATAATTTAGACATTTGACACTAGGCTTTACCATCAGTTTAATAATTATTGCTACAAACAACCCTCCTTGATGTCTCATGAAATTATGTTTTTGTTTTTTGGCTTAAACGGTTCGGTTTTATGTTGTTTTGTGATTTCGTTAACTTTTCGCTTTAAATGTAGTTAAGTTTAGCATTACAGTTTGAGAGTGGTTGGGTTTAAGGTGATCCAATTCCTTACTTATATTAATTCCCTAGAGAAGAAATTTTGTTTAGTCGAATTTTCTTCAGAACGGTTTATATCTACCATTTTTAAAAACCTTCACAACAAATCACCTCACTATCAATTATCTTTGTTTTAGAAAAACAATATTATCGATAAATATTATCGATAATTTTGCTAACGCACGAATATGTTTGTTTGTGGCACTAGCATATTAAAAATCGAAAATTCTTCTAAATTTCATGCTTGCATTTCTGAGAGAATGGTTACACTGGCCACTGTTCAATATGTTTGGTACAACTAGGCACACTTATAAAATTTAAAAATTAAATTTCTTATCGCAACGAACAAATTTTACAAAAGAAAAAATTGCAGAAAAAGTTAACAAAAACCATACAAAATAAAATGCACGACTGGGTTGCACGTACTTGATCTTATGCTCAATAGGGCTGAGGGCTTGAAGCTAAAACTCTCTTGATAGATTGAGGTGAACAAAAAAAACGCCATATTAATTTTTGATTGAATATGATTACATGGTTAACAGAAATTTTGGAGCGGTTTTTTTTTAAATTAATTTCTTACATATCAAATTTTTAAAACAATAAGCAAAACTTTTTGTGTCCAAATTTTTCGTATTATTTATTTGGATGGATATACAAATAAAATTTCAAACCGTTTTTGATATATCCAATTTTCAAAAAAAATAATTTGAAAATTTTTTTAAAATTTTTTTTTCTGAAAATTTTGATATGCAATACATATTATTTTTACTTATTTGAAAATTGTATACAAGAAATTTTATCTAGATCCGTTCAGCTGATAATGAGAAAATTCAAAATAAAAAAGCATTCTATGACAGGTTTTACTAATAGCTGCTAAGTTTCATATTTTATATTTTTTGTAGTAGATCGCACTTATTTTAGTCATAAAAAATTTTAATCAAAATTGTAGGAGCGGTTTTTGAGAAAAAAAAAAAATATTTTCCTTAACGGTTTTTTAACTTTTGTAGCGTTATTTTTGCGGTAAAAATAAATTTTATTCATAAAACATCCTTGTATGTGTTAAAAAACTCTTAAGTATGGAGTGTCAAAACAATTGATCATGTCGTTTTCGAAACATTTGATTTTCAAAAAAAAAAAAAAAGATTACACATTTTTTGAAAAATCAAAAATAATTTTTTCAAAAAATTTGGTGCAAAATACATATGTACTGTTTGTAGGTATTTTTGGAAGCTTCTGTATAAAAAAATATTGAAATCAATCGCACCGTTTTGAAGGAAATCGAAAATTATTCTTTAGGAGGTACTTACCATTTGCAACCATTTTTTGAAAAATGGTTTCCTACCCAATATGTTAGCCTTTACTAAAGGCAATTAATTGAATTTTGCTTAAGAAAGTTGTGGAGCCGTTTTTGAGAAATAAACGATTACTTATAAGAAACTGCAAAACAAAAATTGTATGGTGGGTACCGTTATTTTGGTTCTAAGAAAAAATGAAAAAGATTCAGCCGTTTACGCTTTAGACGAACAGAAAGACAGAATTGTGAGACCCCTTTTTTGATAATCTCTATCATCGTAATGACAAGTCTGATCAAAATCTCAAGTTCAATTTTCTTACGAATGCATAACTTGCCATAGTAGGTACCTATATATCGCAAGTAAAAATTGAAAATGAAAGATTTCTATTTTTTACCAAATTGCGCATATATTTTTTTGGAGCAAAGACAGACTCAAAACAAGCTGAAACGAAATATAGAATAGACTTAAGGTTCTTACAGCAGACGCTCGATAAAGTGAAGTAATAAAAACCAGGCCTATTCACTATTTCGAGATTGTTTACTATTTTGAGCGGGAATTTCCACTGTTTCTTCAGGCAAATTGAAATGCTTGCGATATATTTTTATAAAAAAAAAAATGGCGCAATAGATAGATAAGTATCTCTTATCCCATTCGAAATCGAAACACAAATGAGAATACGGCATACTGCATACACTTCAACATTATTTGGCTGATTCTATTTTTATAATGTGTCACAGAAGTAAAAATATGAATGCAATTTTAATACTGAGAAGATGTTGTTCACTATATCAAGACGTGTATTGTTCAGTATTTAAATTTTTCGGTTCAAAATTTAGTGCGTTCACTATACTGGATAGTTTACTCTTCAGAGATTCACTAAATCGAGAGTCTACTGTATAAGTATAACATATTCAAAAAGATTTTTGTATTCAAAACTAACATAGTCTAATTTTTGGTAATACAATACCATATCTTTTGGTAATACAATACCAAGTCATATATAAATCGGCTCAGCTGTTCGGCCTGTAAACAACGAATCATTTAAAAATAGCAGAAAAACCACTTTGTAGATCTTACTAACCATACACTCAAAAAATTTCGTGTGTAAATAGTACTAATTACTGCGTCCATTCTACGAATTTTATTCGTGGTTTTCAGCCACGAATAGGATTCGTAGAATGGACGTAGTTAAGTACATATTACTAATATTTTATTCGTATTCGTACAAAAACAAACGTATATTGTACGAATACAGTTGTTAAATCTACGCATGGTGATAATACATATTCGTACATTGTACTGTGCAATGCGTATATAGTACGAATGTTATTGTAATATAAACCAATACTCTTGTTATCCATTCGTACATTATACAGTCCCATTCGTGTACTGAACGAATATTATTGTAGTATTTACGCATGGTGATAATAACCATTCGTACATTGTACAGTGCAATTCGTATATTTTACGAATATTACTGTAATATTCACCAATGCTCTTCTTATACATTCGTATATTTTACAGTGCAATTCGTATATTGCACGAATATTATTGTTATATTTACTAATGCAAGCCGTGTATTGTACGAAATTATTGTAGATCTTACCACCATTGAAATTGTTTTCCGAAATTCCCTAAAACATCAAGTCTGAAAATAATAATGAAAATAACTATATAATATTGTAAAAGTATAGTAATAATTTAATGTATATAAATATAATTATGTACATATAAATAAATTAATAATAGATGAAAATTAATGTTATTTTGGACAGCAAGATTACTCGGTAGTTGATTCGGAAGTAGTGTCTTATTTCGTAACCCGCTGAAAATACAAGAAACATTTTACATTTAAAACCTTTTGAAAAAAAAATCTACTTACATTGAATGTGAATACCATGCAAAAAAGCATCAGTTGTTGGATTGATTTTTGCTCTACCACTTGCCAAATGTCCACATGTTTTCCAATGCCTCTGGATGTTGTTTACTTAAAATAAAGTATGATTTAGAAACAAAATCAGAATTTATAAAATAAATTTGATATGTTTTATTTGAGCACCTACAGTTCTCATCTTCATCTAAATAAATAATCAAAATATATCATAAGGTACTCACCTTGTCGCTATTGCAATAAGCAGCAATGCTCCTGATAATAGTATTAATCCGATCCTCTCTTGTTCTCTCTTTCTTTCTGGTAATTTATTTCAAAAAATTTTAATATTGTTTACTTAAGTATCTACTGTAAATAAATAAATAAATGATTGAGACCACTATTAATTAATATACAAACAAATTTGTTTTCCAGACCGACGCCAACAAAATAACTCGTTTCAACGTTTAACAAAAGCAATAACGGCAATTTCAGTTATATTTTTTAAAAGTCAACTAATGCTTCGTATATTTTACGAATAATGCGTAGGGTCGTCCACTATGTTTATTAAAAAATTTTTAAAAACCACTTAAAAAAAAATAAACTCTCTTAATAACTTTATTTTTGTTTACCTTCTTCTACCGACGTACGCGCCGCGACGCACTACAAAACAATAAATAACACGTTTCAATTTCAACTGACTGGGGAATAAAATATGCTTACCAAAAGAAATAACGGGAATTTCGGTTGTATTTTTAAAACCAAACTAATGTTTCGTACATGCTACGAATAATGCGTATGATCACCCTACGAATGATTTTTGTCTACTAATATTAGTTTTACTTCGTAAATTGTACGAAATCATTAGTTAATACTACTAATGTAGTGGGAGAAATTACGAAGTTATTCGTAAGATAAATTAACGAATGTTATTATTTATATGTACACAATAATTCGTACAATTCACTCACACTAATCGTCAAATTTTTGTTTACGAATATAATTGGTATATAAAACGAATTAATTCGTGGATACTACTACGGATATTAGTAGCACTGCACGAATGGAATCGTAAAGATATCACCATACAAATACTTCGTATATTTTACGAATATTCGTAATGTACGAATATTTTCACCACTAATGCCATTCGTAGCCATTTTACTAATATTTTTTTTGGGTGTAAGGTTATATTTGATCAAAATCTTAAGTACGAATATTTTTGCGAATTTATAAAAAATAAATTATAAATGTTTGATTTTAATATTTAATTTTTTTATGAGTATAAAGTTTTCATTAATGATTATTGGTCTTTGATAAAATTTCGAACTTTACTATTTCAGCTATGAAACCTTTTCGACTATACAATATTTTCTTATTTTTTTTTTAATTTAAGAATATTATTAATTCAAGAAGATCTCAGCCTAAACAACATATGTATAACCTTTCTCTTTACCCCCCAAACAAAATAAAATCTAACAACTAAACAAAAAAAGTTACAAAAAATGATATCATTCTACAAAGTCAAACTAAACTTTACTCATAACCTAAATTGGAGAAAGAGAGCGTTTGTTGGTATAATTTAATTCCATATATGAATCTAATAAATAGATAGATACCCACCATAAACTTTTGTACAAATATATTTATTTATATATTTATGTACAAATCCAGATACAAAGCATGTATTTATATATGTAAAAATGTTTACATTGACATTTTATTAAACCACATCACCAAAATTGTAACAAAACGAAACCAAAACCAAAAGCAACAAAAAAAAAATAAGCTAAGCGAAAACCTTTACAGCTCCATAAATAGTAATTTTGAAATAGGTTTTTACTGATTCAACAGAAATGCTAAAATTTTCATCGAAATAATATTAATGTTTTTTGGGGGTAAAGAAATATGTAGGTATTTAGTATAGTGTTAGTGTTTGTGTATTGGTTATTTTGATTATACACATACATACGTACACACCACCATTGGTGCTGCTCATTTGTGTCAATATGAATTTATTATATGAATGTGTTTTGTCATTTTGAAAACATTATTATTTGAAAAGTTTAATTTTCTAATGGAATATTGTTGACAGTTTTTGTTGTGTTGTAGTTGTTGTTGTTCAGAGTGATGATGACGATGAGGTGCGGGCTTTTGTGAATCGCATTAAATTCATCTTCAAAAATTTATTTCACCTTGGGTTTTGATAAATTAGGGTGAATATATGATAGAGAAGACATTTAAGGGATTGGATTGAGATTGGTAATTATTATCATCATGCGGTGGTATAAATAAATCAGTATTTTTGCATAATACGTAAAGCTAGTTAAGGTAATATTGACTTTATTACATGAGGGATGGCATGATATTATTTGGGTTAAGTTTTTAATGAAAAGGGGGTTTGTCTACCGAGGCAAAATTTGTGAGAGAATAAAGGGACACAAACTTACATAAAAATTGTACAAACATTACACGATGACTATTGAAGCGAAAAACTGTACTATACCTTGCTGTGAAGGGGGAAGACGTTTTGTTGATGCCCTATTAAGTGCTGTGGGGCTTACTGCAATTTCAGAAAAGTGACACCCCTGTTAAGACCCTTGTAGAATTTAGAGCTTCATAAACTATCCTTCTGCATATTATTGACTATTTCTTTTCTAATAATCTTATACCTTTATACATTTTTAAAAAAACAGCAAAATATTTAGATCTTCCTCGGTGGTGCAAGCATTTTTTTCTTCAAATGTGGTATTTAATTTTCTTACGTATTTTGCCGTAATAAAGAACGACAGTCTTTAGTTCAGAAGCAAAAATATGTTTTACATATAAGTTACAACTTGACTTATAAAATTCTAGATTACAGTGGAACTGATCTCATAAAAAAAGATTACATACATAAATAGAAAAAAGGATATATAACGACGATCTACACTATTTTTGCCCTTGAATTATTTGTTTATTTTGTGCAAACTTTAAACATTTCAGTTCAATTTACATTGAAAATTCACAAACTTTCCCTCTTTTACTTCCTGGGGTACCTACCTGTAAGACTTACATGTTCATATACCTAGTTATATTTCTGCAAACCCATAGGCTATAAGCAAAACTTAATGAGTGTTTAATTACTTCCTAAACGTTTTCGTGAGCATACATACATATATTCTATATGCATAAGCATATGCACACAAATGTATATAGATATGCCATCATAGCATGCATCCTCTACATCTTTCTAACAAAATGAATTGCAAGTAGTATGCCACCAATCCTCTTTACTCTTTATAGCGAGTACCTACCTACGTAACAAAATCCCACCTCTACCACCTACCTACAGGTATACCTTATATAAACATCATCATCAGGTATTAAATTCAAAGAGCATAGAGAAAAGACCTCCTCTTGTGATTATATGTACCTATACAACCTACAAACGGTTCTAACAAAATGTTATCAGTTCTCAAACAGGAAGCAAATATAAGGTGGTACCTATAGTCCTTTTCATACGCACACACCATACATACCCAAGTATGTACTCAGCTGTACCCACGAACTTTCTCGTTATACACCTTTTATTTTTGACTATAATTGCTTTATACTTACTATAGAGGATTTTACCTACTAGAGCTAGTGAAAATTAGTTAATTGGACTTAATGGAAAAATGGCTGAAGAAGAACCCTATATAAGCTGTGTCTACATAGATGAGTTGTTAGTCTTCGAGTAAACAAATAAAACAAAAATAAGTAAACAGAGTTCGTTATCAATCAAAAAGTTATCCTTAAAATACATATTTTAACATTTTATGATGAATTAGGTATTTTTTGGTCCTTATAGTTTCACAAGGATTAAGGATTAAATCTTACCGAATTTTGTGTAGTTACACAACAGATATGAGCTTTCAGGGAATTTTACTTAATGATGCGAGCAGAAATCTTAAAATGCCAATTAAGAAAGCTTTCAGTTTTTGAACAAGATTCAAAGATACTAAATCACTGATGATTCCAAGTGAAATCACTTGGACGAAACTCCAAATTTCATGAACTAAGAACCGTTAAATGCTCTTTTGGAGGTAGTCAATTCTAACTTGCAGCTTGGAGAAGTCCGTTAAATTAGGTACTCATTTGCAAAGCTGTTTAAGCTTATACTAGTGTTTTTTAGAAGTCAATTTAATCTATGACGGCCATCTGTTGGAACAAAACAGAGTGCTGCAACAGGTGCTGCATCTGCAACTGGAATAGCTGTCAAAAATATGGTACGTGATTTTTTTAACACGCCCACCATGCAGCTGTACAGCTTTCTAACAGTTCAAAAGTAAAAATAAGAACAAAAGTGCAAACGGAAAATGATGAAAAAGAAGCTAAATTACTTAACGTCTTTATCAGAGATTGAAAAGAGTTTGAAACTTACTTCAACCACCATGTAAATACTCGGTTGTACTCTGAATTTTTAAACGTCAAAAAAACTGCAAACAAAAGTTAAAAGTTGGCCAACCTGCCCAGCTACGTCGTGTTGTGTTCGCATCATTAAATTAGTGTATATCCAACATTTTCACAGCTATTCCAGTTGCAGCTCCGTCTCCATTCTGTTCAGCCAATTAAGCCTTGGATAGCCTTTGAAAGTACTGATGTAAAGTAATTACTTCTAAATTGGATGCTTTGCTGTTGAATCAGTTTAAAATAAATAAATTTAGTGGCGCAACAGCTCATGGAGAACTAGGGCCTAGTGACTTAAAAATCTCAACCATTCCAGTGGGCGTGTTGTTGGCAGGAATGGAGGGGACTTATAAAGTTTTACCGAGTCCGAAAGGCTAGATGAGAAACACTTTTTCATGACAAGTGTACACTTGGAGGATTTTTTAGTTCCTCCTCTCAAGAGGTAGTACCTCGGACAAAAAAAATCTGTTTTTAGGTGAAGGCGGCTGGGAATCGAAACCAGACCTTGGGCATGATAGTCCAACGCACCACTAATCAATATACCACGAGGTACTACAGTTTGAATTTTGAATACAAATTTCGGTAAGCACCAAATGCAGCTGCTATATACGCAGGTTTTTAATAAAATGCCTTTTTTTCTAGTTGATAACTGAACATATTCCAGTGTTTTTCATGTGTGTTTAACAAAGACACAGCTGCTGTCAAAAGTGTGCGTCTTAACCCAAGGACGCCAAATGTGTCAGCAACTGAACATGATGAATATTATTCGTACTGGTCAAAAATAAAGCTTGCAAAAAGATTTGGGATTATTTAGTCTTAAAGTTCAATATGAACTCAAAAATTTTATTAGAATGGCAACCCTCTTTGTTATCAAATCTTCCCTGCTTAGGCCTTAGAGCAACTCAAAATTGATGGAAGTTTTGCTCGGAAAATCGTTTTTTAAGATGAATCAAATACACATCCCGTTGGCGGCTGCGTAAACAAGCTAAATTGTCATATTTTTTGGTTTGGAAAACTCACACACTCAGTCAGTCATATAGAAACCAATGCATCCTGAGCGTGTGACTATTTCGTTTGGTTTTTGGTGAGGTGACCCAATTTTCTTCCAAAATTAAGGTGGAAGAAACGTTATAATCAATGAAAATGGCTGCTGAAGCATATGATAACTGATTGTTTTATGGCGAAAAATTGTCGATTTAGACGTCGAAGTTGGCTGTTGTTCCAACAGTAATTTTATATCACACTAAGTTCAATAGTAGCACCCAGTAGCATAATGGTTAATGCGTTGGACAGTAGTGCTGAAGTTCTGGGTTCAATTCTCAGAACAAAAACAGAAATGTTCTTTACCGAGGTACTACCCCTTGCGAGGAACTGACAAATCTTCCAAGAGTATAATTGCCATGAATAAGTGCTTCTCATCTAGCCGTTTGGACTCGGCAAAAAATTGTAGGTCCTCCGCTGCTCTGTTTCTACCAACAACACGCACACAGGAATGGTTGAAAGTTGAAAGTCACAAGGCCCAGGTTCTCCAAGAGCTGTTGCGTCACCAAATTTATTATAACTTTGTTCAATAACCGTGAATGTAAATAATCAGTGGATCTGTTGATGTTGCTTGGGTCAGATGGAGTCATGCGATTTAACACCGTTGAATTTATTTTGTGGGAAGCCATTCAACATCGGAGCTTTGCGAAAAAATCCACAGAAAACTAAGATAAGTCAAGCTTTTCGTGAAATAAAAAAACCATCAAAAATGTTTTCAAAATTGGTCTTTAACTGACAAACCAGCTGATAGATAAAGTAATTTGAAAAGGGAGACACCCGTTATCCCTAACAAAAAAATATTTCAATCGGACGATATCTCAAAACAATAATATTTTTTTTGCCAAAATTCCCAAATCTCCAAAATTCTTCAACAAAATTTTGTAAATTGCATAGAGCATACACACTGCGTCTTTGTTGAGTTAGCTGTTGAGCTATTAAGCTTTTAGTATTTGTTTTTTGAAGAAGTGGTAATTTGTATGTTTTGGATGAAGCACATTTGTTTTTTTTTTTATGTTTTAAAATGAAAAGAGCCAAACAACCCAAAACGGACGACTCAAGGTTCTGTTTACCAGGAAATTAATGATATAGAGGCAACTGCCTGGTGATTTAACATAACTTCAGCAGAGCTTATCATATTTTTGGGATTTTCTCTTGGGGATATTTTTTTCAAGAAATTTTGTTTTGGGGATTTTGACTTTAGTAGGTTTTAACTTGGGGATTTTTATTTAGGGATTATGGGTTTTGGAAAACGTCACTAACTCATTTGAAATTTTAATAAAATAACTTTAACATTTATGTTACATGTATGTAATTTGAAAGTTTTTCCTTTCCAACAAATTAATAATCGTTGAAAATATTTCACGATATGTTTTGTAGTTTTTTTTTATAAAAACAAAATTACAAACAGTTGGCACAACCTTCGTACAAATTACTTACTTACGGAAGTTATACGTATGCACCTAGACGTGATGTTATCTTGGTCTAAATAATGTTTTAATTAACCCCTGATACGTGCATACATTGACACAGTTTCATAAGCCCAAATAACATTAAAATTTGATAGCTTACAAAATTTAACTTACTTTATTGTGAACAGGCCCCTTAAGTAAAATAGGTTCTTTTTAATTAATATTTTTTTTTTGTAACATGAAGTCTGCAATCTGCCATAATTTATTTTTGACGCCATTTGTAATCCTTGCCTGTACCTAATACAAAAAAGGATAATCATACGCTATACTTAAAGAAAAACTTTGACCAATAAAGAAAGACAGCTTAAGGGCGCGTGCGCATCTCTAGTTTTATTTTCCATTTTTTGAATGGAAAATTTCTAATGGTGAACGTAACAAAAGAAAATAATACCTTAATTAAAACCATAATTAAAAGGAGCTTACAGTTCTCAATAACAAAATTTTGATCTAAAAGCATATTTTTTAGGAAGGTGTGGGTAAGGATTCCATTCAAAAAACGCTGTTCCTAGAAAAATACTATCTTGTTATAGTGATGGTTCAGGTTGTTCGGCCATAGGTTGATAAAATCTGACCTACTTACTCGTTTGAAAGCAAATGCGTACCTGCTGACACGCCCACTTTTTACTAAAATTTATAAAATTCAGGGTTTTATTCCTTGAAATATTTCAGAGTTCACCTAAAGATTTTTTGCCACGCCCCATTTTTTCGTCCCATCGAAATAAAATGGGACAACAACTTAAAGGGTAGCGCCGAGACTGGATTGTGATAGTAAAAACATTTTTGAAAATAAAAATATTAGTTCCTGGAGCAGTTGAACTTCTATCTTGGTCCAGAAATCTTGTTGAATTTGTTGTAGGTTTGACACTGGCTCTGAAGTACAAATTTTAATCATTCTACTAATAACAGCTCGAATTAGACCAAAATAAGGTATTTTATACAGGGGCATTCGCAAGGAAGGCCCTTGCACCCCACTAATCAAAAAATATTTCATACAAAAGGCAATTTGTCTTCCCTTGAATGTATTCCAAAGCTTAAACCATTTTTTGAATGAGTTTGCCTCCCACCCCTGATTGAAATCTTACGTACGCCCTTGCCTCCATAGCCTGCAGATAATTTCAAGTATACAACCACTAACCTAGTAAAACTCAACACATGTATCTATTACTAAGGAAGAGCTTGCTCTGGAATGCTATTTGTAATAAAATAAAACCCAAAATAAATTATGAAATCATCTCCATGTATGATAATTTGCTGTAAATGTGAATTTAATTTCTTTTTTAATTAAATGAATTGCCTCAAACAGCAAACAAAGATATAAGAATGCCCTCTTCTTATAAAAAAAAGCTTCTGAACTTCAAAAGATGCCGAAAAATCGATATATCTTTCAGCTTGTTTTGAAGTCTTACTAGGTACTGTTCTCCTCATCATCGAGTAAAGTTTAAAAACAACGAAAAAAATCTCTTAAATAATTTATTTTTAGCACCGGAAAAGTAACAAAAAATAATAATATAGAAGCATTTTGTTTGATTCTATTTTCATATCCCCAAAGTACCCTTATATTACCTATAAAGAGTTACAAAAAAAAAAACACACTGAAATAAAAAAAACTAGCATATCGCGCATTAAAATCACATTAAACAAAGATTGCACCTAATCAAAATAAATATTTAGATGATGGGGGCGCCTATGCCGCCGCGCCACTACCGGCCATGCCACTTATAATTAAATTACATCATTTGCTCCCTTTTGGTTTTTGTTCTATTTTTTTCTTGTGTTGTTCTTGTTGTTTTCAGTGTGGGTTCGCAGTGCTTTATATCGAAATTATGTTTAATGATTTTATTATTGGAATTTAGTTTGATTAATTTACTGCCATATTCTTCCGCATTATTATGCTATTGCCACAGCTAATACCAAACAGTAAAGGCGCATAATAAAATATTTACCCCACAGAAGAAACAAAAAAAAAACCGACGAACGTCGTCGTCGACGCGCCCAAAAATAAACATTGGAAATGTTGTTCTTTTTTTCGTGCCGAAATTAAAATAAACATGATTCGCCTTTTTTTATGTTTTTTTTTGTTAGAATTATTCATTTGGGAATGAAATATACAGTGTGTTGTTGTGTTGTAGTTTTTTTTTTTTAAAGAGGGTTATCAGAACAAAGGAATTTAGTGTGTGTCTATGTCCTCATTAATAGTTTTCTGTAGGTTTAGGTATCGAAAGTGAAAGTATGTAACTCCCGGAAAACCAACGGCAAATGATCCTTTTTACTTCCTATAAGTACCTATTACTTTCGGTATTACTACAATGAAAATCCAGTGTCACCGCCGTTTTTTAATAGTAGCTAATTAGGTTAAATTATTTCCACTCTTTGTACAATGTGACATTGACGGCTGATGATAAATCAATTGGGAGTTTATTATCAAGCAACAACTTGAACGCTAACCACTTCGTTTATAAATTGGAGTTACAGCTTTTTCACGAGTGTCAACTACATCATCAGACTCCTTGACAAATATAGGTACACTCATTTTAATTAAAAAATTCCTTGCCGTCCAGTCCAGGGTGGACTGCGGCCTCAACCAACAAGCCCCTCCAGCCAGTTAAGTCTTTAGCTAGCTGCCTCCAGTTACGTACTCCAAGTTGGTTGAGGTCGTTCTCCACTTGTGTGCGGCACCTAAGGTGGGATCTTACTCTGCTGCGTAGACTGTCAGGGGTAGATTCAAAGACTCGTTGGGCTCCACGTGTCCCAGCCATCTCAAACATTGAATTTTCAGCTTTTTTGACCAGGTCGACGTCGCTGTAAAGCACGTAAAGCTCGGTGCTAAATCTTCTCCTCCATACTCCTTTGATACAGACTGGACCGAAGATCACCCGAAGAATTTTCCTTTCAAAGCACCCAAGCAGACTCTCACCCGTTTTTGACAGGGTCCATGCTTCTGCCCCATATAGCAGAACCGAGATGATGAGGGTCTTATATAAGGTCTCCTTGGTTCTTTGAGAAAGGGCTTTAGTACTCAAATGCCTCCTTAGCCCAAAGATACAGCAATTGGCAAGAGTAATTCTTCGTTTGGTCTCTACATTGATGTCAATTTGCGATGTGAAAGTGGAGCACAGGTAGACAAAGTCCTTGACGGAGTTGTACCTATCCATCGTGACATTTTGCCCGAGTCGACGATGTTGAAATTCCTCTTTTTTGATGATAGAATATACTTCGTCTTTTCCTCATTAACAGCTTAACCCCTTTCCGGCACCTCCGATTCCATACTTGTTCTCCCAATGATGTCAATATCATCTGCATAAGCAAGTGGCTTAACGGACTTTAAACAAATTGTACATCTGTTGTTGACTTCATGCGAGTTTCGAACAATTGATTCAATACATGATAACGGATAACGCATCGTCTTGCCTCAAACCTTTCCTGACATAAAAGGGTTTGGTGGTGTTCTTGCCGACTGTGACGGAGCAGCGAGATTCATCCATCGTCATCCTGCACAAGCGGACGAGTTTGGCAGGGATTCCAAGATGTGACATGGCTCTAAACAGCTCGTCTCTGTGTACGCTATCATATGTGACTTTGAAATCAATAAAGAGATGGTTTATATCGATTTGAAACTCCTGTGTTTTTTCCCAAATCTGTCGGAGTGTGAACATTTGATTGAAGGTGGATTTACCGGGCCTAAAACCAAACTGATAGCGACTGATCAGATCGTTGAAAAAACGGTTTTAAGCGATCACACAGGATAGATGACAGGATTTTGTACGCAACGTTGAGGAGACTTACACATTTTGTAGGTACGCAAGATGTCGCTTGTACTAAGCTCTATTCGGCAAAGATCTGATAGTGTAAACAAAAAGTCAGAGCATCTACTTGCTTGTGGATGGGGCACACTATAGCGAGGTTTTATTCATTGGGCATACTTTCATCTAACCATTTTTTTTTACATAAGTTGGTGTATACTCCCTACCAAGTCATCTCCCCCTGCTTTGAAAAGCTCAGCTGGGAGGCTTTGACCATCGTTGTCCAGGTTAAATGGATTGTTCTGTCTAACAGCCGATTTTTTGCTATCTTTGCGCTTAGCAGTCTAGAAAAGTGTTGTTTCCAGAGCCTCAGCACCGACTGTGTGTCTACTACCATATATTCCCACCTCTCGTCTCGGCAGGCTTCCGGTCTGGCCTTGTAGCCCTGGATAGATTGCCTCACCCTTCAGTAGAACTTCCGAACATCCCCCTGCCTTAACAGTTCTCAATAGACTCGACCGCCAACTTGCGTGCTCTCTCTTTTTCCTCCTGAGAAGTCAGCATTCCTCCCTTCGTTCGTTTTTGCCCGTAGAACTCCCAGGCTGTTCTCTCAGCAGTTCTGGTTCTAGTTTTCAGCATTGATTGGTGGACTTCACTGATTGCTGCATGCACCAGACGGCCTTTTTCATCGAACAATGGGTTTCGTTGTGGTCACCTAAAGTGAAACCCAGCACATCACTGGTGGCACTTCTGCTGGCTTTCTGGCAGTGCTTCCACTGGTCCTCTTTAGATAGTACTGGTGGCGAAATTGCTGAATGGTTAAAAGAGACTTGGTCAGCAAAGGTCCTGGCGATTTTTGTGATTTTCACTTCTAGACACCAAATCTTTTCACAGCATCTGATCGGTGTTGTGGCGTCTTGATATCCGCATACGTATTTGAGCTACAACCAAGTAATGGGTCTGGGTCAATGTTGGCCCCTCGGAACGTTCGAACATCCAGGATACTAAAAGCATGTCTGGCGTCTATCGCAACATGATCAGCCTGGTTGACGGTTCGTTGATCTGGAGACTAAATTTAAATTTTTTGAACTAAGTAATAGATTTAAAAAATTGACATCGGTATGAAGTTGGCAAGTCACATTCACATCGTGTATCTCTAGAACTAAGCATACTTGGAACTTTCAGTAAGGCTTTAAATTTGAGTTTCAAGAATAGACTTAGTCAAAAATTTGGAGTTCCAAATTAAAAAAAATTCATTGTTAACAACTAACTTCACAAATTATGAGCAACTTTCTAAAGTCACCGTCAAGTTGATTATTCTCAAACCAAATTTGTATTCCAATACTTAAACATTCAATTGGTGACCAAGAGTTTGTGTATATGCGTATGCAGAAGGTCCTAATACCCTCCTATCTAATTGTGCGAAAGATTTAATAAACCCAAAAGCATTTAACTATATCAACTTTCAGCAATGTTAGATTCAATTAAATTGGAATCACCACAAAAATCATATTACATATTTAATATTTTTTTTCTTTGTGTCCTGATTCCTGCCCATCCTAAATCGACCCTTTTATTGATTTTCACAGAACATAAAACGTGTGTGTCCTTTTTTTGCTCTGATGATGATGATGATGATGATGATGCTGGCTGTGCTTTGGCCCACTGATCCAGACTAGATTTTTTTTTCATCCCTTATATACATAGGTAGGTAGATTCCTTTTACTCTGCAGCACTGCGTGGTGCTTAAGAGGAAAACCCCCACAAAAATCAAGTGCTTCCTGCCTTTTTGCTAATATATAAGCGATTTTCTTCTTCTCTTCATCTCCATGGATACTTATACCCCCCGCAAAATAAAAGGGGTTGAATGAGAATTTTTCGATTCGTCGACATTAATCTCAATGTGGTGTGACACACTTTTGTATGTATGTACGCATAGGTATAAACCTAAACATAAAGGATATCCCTCTGTAAGAAAAAGCACAGACAAAAAAGCATTTTGATACTATACCTAAAAGAAAGCTATACCTGGAGCGTGGAGTAGCAATTTTTTTTTTTTTGAAATGACAGGTATAATTTATTGACACAAACATAGAGGTATACCTACATATTTACAAAGAAATAACATCCGTTATAGCCACCGGCTCAGCCCGGCCTGGCCCGACAAGAGAGAGAACGTTATACATTATATGCGTTGAAAACAAATCCAAAAAAGGATAACCCAATAACTCACGTTATATCCTTGTGTTTTTTATTTTCTTTTATTTTTCGCACATAATATCCTAGAAATGCTTTTTTGAGTATATCCATACCTAAATACCTTATAGCCGCCTATCTATGTTTGTATATTTTTTTTTTCTTTGGGGTAACGAATCCTAGCTGCTTAAGTATTTGTATATGAAAGGACATTTATCACTTGCGCGGGTGGATGTTTTATGTTTTTGTGTATGTATTTGCTAGAATACCTTACATAATACAAAAATACTCACTTAAATGGATAAAATAAAATACCAAAAACGAAGAAAAGGAAGTTAAGAAATAATAAAAAAAAAAATGAAATTGTTCATCATGAGTGCGGTAAAAGATTAGGAAAGCAGGACAACAAAACCAAAAAAAAAAAATAAAAAAAAAATAAGGAAACAAAAGAAAGTGGAATAAAATGTTTTTCGCCATCAGATTTGCTTCCTTACACACACACTTTCTCTCCTCCTTTTGATATTGTTGCATATTGACACTTAACAAACGCACTGTGCGGTTCAAGTTAATGGCCTACATTTCGAATAGATGTGTTTTTCTTTGAGCCTTATTTCCTGTACATTTTCTAACACCACTATACTACCAAATAAGAACAGCACCTACTATACCTAAGTACAACAAATTTCAGCATATACTTTATGTATAAGAGGTGCGAAAATACATAAGTCTACCTGCTGTACCGTAGGTATAGAAGAGAGATGGTTTAGTGTTTTAGCGGCGTACCTGAACGCGTGTCGATCATAAATCACCCAATACGACACCAAAGTTTTAAAAGGCACACCGTTACCTACTTAAAGTTGCTCGCTATAACGCCATCAAGAGGGATGCGGAAATCAAGAAATACACAAATTAAAATGAGAAAATATAGAGAAGGGGAGGACACGGTGACACAGCAAAAAGGATCAAACAAAAACCTTTTTTTTTTTATTTTTTCTTATTATTGTTATTTCAAATTTACAGAAAAACTTTTAACACACACAAACACACAAACCTACATAAATAACTATACGAACAAGAGTCGGCATTTCCATCCTTATACATTTTTTGGAGACATTAACACACACGCACATTATTATTTTATCATTTTATAACATTCATTCACTGTTATAATATGGTTGCGGTGTGTGCCCTTGCCTTTTGCTTTTAATCTAATTTTTGCCAATAAAATCTCATAAAATCGGGTGTGGCTATATCTTTTATATTGAATTAAAGGAGAAACATTTTCGGTTAGAAGATATTATGTATGATGGTGTGTTTGAAATCTTTTTTGAAAATGGATACCTTACCTACCTACCTTACTATTAGTGGGTAGGTATATGATGGAGAGAAAGAGGACTTTTGGTGGTGATTTGGGGCCATTAAAAACTGAACTTGTTATGAAAGTCAAAGCGAGATCTTTTTTTTTGTTTACTATGGAAGAATATTAGGTTGTTTAGGATGATGCCATCTAACGAAGAATAGAGGAAGCTTGAATTGAAAACAGGGTCAGTGATCAGTGGAGATTAAAAGTTTCTTGAAAGCTTTTCTTAGGTACTTTTCTGGCAATATCTTTAAATAGGCATACCTATAGTCTTGAAGCTTAATGGCAAATTAAGTAATTAGGAGAATATTGTGCTTTATTTTTTTTTCAGAGCTTGAATATATCGTTAGTCTAGAAAAAAAAAACAATACAACTTAAAAAAATTTCTTTTTTTAAGAGAATGGAAATAAAATTAAATAAAATGTAAAAGAAGAATGTAAAAAGAAGTTCAACTACTTAAAACAAAAATGTGTCATTCATTGCGTTGAAAAGGTTATTGCATGTTCTTCATTTTGTTATATAGCCGTTAAGTTGAAGATAGTGGGATTCGAGAGATATTGGACATCAAAATGGTAAATAGAACAATAGGTAGGTATTTTGATTCCTCTATGGTAGCTGGTTTGTATACTCCACAGTGATGTATTATACGCAATTGAAAAGGTTTTTGTTTATAATTCATTTTGTTATAAAAGCCATTAAGTTGTATACCATTGGGCTCAAGAGAAAACGCAATAATTATGTTACTGGTCTTAAGCTTCAAATCTTTAGAGCCCCATGGTCTACAGCTTCATGACCATCATAATCGAGTTATCCCGGTTGGGTCATAAAGGGCGTCAACAGAACGTCTCCATCCTTCACGGTCTGCAGCAAGGTATTTTAGCTGTGGCTACGTCTTTCTCTGTGATTCTGCTTCTGCTAAGACAGTTGATTTTCATGTTGTTCTTGGTCTTCCAACCCTGCAGATTCCATTCAAAGAACTGTTTTGCAATTTTATCGTTTGGTTTCCTCAGTGTGTGACCAATCCATTGTCATTTAAGCTTTCTTATGTCGACGTGCAGCCGCCCTTCACTTGTCCTGCGCCACAATTCCTCGTTTGATATAATTTGTGGCCAGCGAATCTTTAGGATGTTGCGTAAACAGCGATTTCCTCGAAAGAGTAGACGTGACTTTTCAGCTCTTGCAAGCATATAACAGCACGTATTTAATATTGGATTCGAAGAATCTCAACTTAGTGCGTAAGAAAATTTGACTGGCTTTCAAAATTGGGGACAGAGTACTGAATGCAGCACGAGCCATATTAATTCTACTTTTAACGTCCAGATTCAATCCACCACTCTGTTTACAGAAGCAATACTGTCAAGGTAGTTAAACTGTTCGACTTCTTCCATTGGCGTATACAATGATATGCTGCTATGTGGAACGGCCTGTGATCATTATTTTTATCTTTTTGCTCTTTGTTCTTAGACCACTCGACTCTCTATTCGCTTGCAGTGTTTGGCATATCCTGCTCAGCCCAAAGATGTTATTTGCCAGTAGACATATAAACATATGTCATCGGCATAGTTTAATGGTGAGGCTTTTAAATGGTCGCCATTGAATGCCCTGTCGCTCAGCTGTACCAACACTGGCCGATTATACGTCGTCCATCACCAGCAGAAAGAGAATTGGCGATAGAACATCCCCTTGTCTCATACCCTGTTGCACTACGAATGAGTTGGATAGCTGCCCATTGTGTAAAACAAAACACCTTGCGTTGTTGTAGGACTCTCTAATAATGGCAACAATTTTTGGGGAATTCTTCTACCAAGCAACGATCTGCATATAAATTCTCGGTTAGCTCGATCGAAGGTCTTCTAAAAATCCACGAACATGAGCTAAACCGGTGATTGAATTCCATTAACTTTTCAAGGACGATGCGGAGGGTATTAATATAGACGACACACGATCGACGACTGCGGAAGCCAGCTTGATGCCTCTTGAGTGTAGACTCGATTCAATCCTTTATCCGCTCAAGAATGATGGTTGCCATTAGTCTTGGGAAAATAGACTAAAGGGTGATACCCCTCCAATTATTGCAATTCTTAAGGTTACCTTTCTTTGGCAGAAAGCTTTCGTCTTCCCAAATTATTTATATCAGCGGATGTAAAATACTAGCCGCTGTTACGGGATCAGCTTTCAAGAATTCAGCTGGTATTCCGTCAAGTCCAGATGCCTTGTTGTTTTTGAGGGGGTTCACTATGAACTCACTTATAGGACCTGCGCATCACGTTAGGGTGGGGCACTTCAGCACTCATGACCATAATATAACAAAATGAAGTACATTCAATATCTAATTCTACCACGTAGACGCATCGATGTTGAGGTGGAAGACAATGTTCAAATGCTGAGTTGCATATTTGTTCTTTTCAGTGTTATGAGGCTGGAATATCTCTCGAACCTCAAGGCTTAGAGCTTTAGGGAGATGTAATGAAATGAAGTACACGCACCAACGTATGAAATATTCGTGTTGAGTATCGAAACAGCTCCTATCTGTTTTTACTCATTTTCCTTTCTTACAAATAATATAAACTGCTTTTTTGTTTACTTCCCAAAACTGCAAATTCCCTCCGATTTAAGTCCAAACTTCTATCAAAGTTCATATACCTACAATAAACTAAATTGGACTAAAATCAGTGAGAAGTTGGTAGTATTTGCACAGAATCGAGAAGACCTAGAACTTTAAAACGATAGAACAAACAATATTAGGTACGTAGTGCTTGTTCCAAATATTGACACAACACCTCTTGTTTTTTCAGGGAAAAGGTTATGTTTTTCTTAAAAATATTTTTTTTCTGAAATGAGTAGTTAGACAAAAAAAATACGTCGAAAACAATTTTTTCGGTAAGTGCTCCTAATCAAATTCAAAGTAAATTGAGCCTTAAGGTCCAAAGTCCATGTACACTGGAAGCATAGACGCATAGGCCGATAGATGTCATAACCAAGCCCCCTACTTTGATCGAATTATTGATCCTTATAATACTAGATTTGATTAAACACCGAATTTTCTTACACGAAACCTTTGTCCTATATGAACTTACAGAGTTGGGATATTATGATTGCTTTTTGTAATATAATTCAATTTTTATTTTAATTACACGTCATTTGTAATTGAAAATTTTCCATTACAATTACACTCAGTTGAAATTGAAAAAAACCATATATTTCCAATATCTTGGTACTTGTTGTTTTAATTGAATAAAAAAAATCACTTACAAATTACTTGTAATTAAAAATAGTAATGGGTTTTTGGAGGAAAAATACTTTGTTAATAACATTTAATTTATTGATTTCTTGGATTTTAATTAATTGCCTACATATTTTAATTAAGTTGAAATTACGTAAACTATAATTGACAAGAGGAATAAATAAATTAAATTGTTGTGTTATTATTACTGAAAAAAGTATCATTACTGCTTTTTACATTAGGTAATTGAATTTTCTTAATTAAATTAAAAAGTAATTGAAAACTGTCTGGAGATTTCAATTACCAGCAATTTTAAATGAATATTAATTGTATCATTATTTCCCAACTCTGCATCTATAAAGCAAGTGAAAAACAGTATGGTTCTTATCTTGGGTAGAACAATTCTCAACCCTTATTTAATACAAAAATAACTTTTATAAAGTTCAAAAGCTTTAATTTGATACACACTCACTATACACAACAAATATCACTGTCACATTATAAAAATGTAAATATAAATAAAATTACAAGTCTTCATCCTTAAAAAAAAACTTAAGAAAACTTTATTCTCCAGCAGAACACTATCCCTGATGGACATGGCAGCCACCTTTAACATGACATGAATTTTAAATTTTATTGTTTTTATTATTTTTTCTTTTTAACACAAAAGTCTCGCAACTTAAAAAAGAACAAACAATCAAATGTCAACCGAATCCCTTTTTAATTCTTCTCCACTTTTATTCACAGTATGGTGTTTTATAATTTTTTTGTTTACGGTTTTTTTTGTTAGTATGCATAGTATACCAACAAAAATATGACTGTCTGTCTGTTTTCCATAATACAAACATAATTTTTTTTGTAGACTTTATGTTGATTATGATGATGATGTCAATTCACACATCATATTAAAAGGTTTTAGTAAACAAATAGTGAACATGTGTCACGTTTAATTTTATTTTTTTTTTTGATATTTTTTCATTGCAAATAAAATGAAAGGAACAAAAAATACCCTTTTTGGGGACTTTATGATGATTTTTATATAATATTAAGAAGGTATACGAACACGACTCTTCTTGGCTGAAAGAAAAACAAAAAAAGTGTGCAAAAACTATTTTGTATTCCGAACACAATGACGAATATACGCGTGATGACGTCTTTATTATTTTTGGACAGTTTTAATATGATGAGAAAACATTGACATTGTCATACAACACGTTTTGCACACGGTTTGCCGATGCTGGACTGATGACCGACGGGGCTTTTTGAGAGCTAATTTTTGTAGACATTCAAGTTTTAAGTGATTTCTAATGTCTTATTTATTTTCAAATTTGGAAAATTGTAATTGATTGGAATTTCAAAAAGTTTCTCAATGCCAAAGGTACCTACTTATTTGGAGGAAAAAAAATAGGAATTGGTTTTTGAAAAATAGTTTTTTGACTTTTAAAGAACATTTATCTTACTTTTCATCATAATTCCGAATAAAATATCTCTTTTGTTTCTGAGTCTTCCAGACTATTGACGACACCATTTTTCCTTCTATTGGCCATTGGCCCATAAGGAATTCATCTGCCCCTTTCTCTTTTTCAGAACCCCTGATAGTACCTTCTGAAGATTCTTACTTACATCACCTCTTAATATTCTCATCAGGAATCCCGTGCGTTTTTTGATGGGGACTTTTTGAAATGATTTCTTAGACACGAACGATGAAATTTAGCTTGGTAATCATCCTGCAGCTTTGACGCCATTTTGAAAAATGGTGCCAAATCTAAAGTCTAGTCAGGAAACCAATATCCCTGCTCTTTTAAAAGGGGGGGGGGGGACTTAATTTTATATTCGTAATCCTTTTTTGGACATGCTTAGGATCTAATTTAGCTTGGCAGTCATTGTTGTAATCCTAGAACGCCATTTTCAAAAATGGCGTCTAATCTGTGAAAAATGGACTTAAAGTTTGTATTAATACTTATCCAGCCATTTATATCCGACGGATAATAAAAGGGTTGTTATTTGTATGGCTGTGGATAACCACTTGAAGGTGCATGTGCAGCAGCTTCCTACAACCCCCCTGCTTTCGGTGCCAAGTGTTGGACGATGATTTGACCCCGTTAGACTGCAAAAATAAGCCGCAGTCAACCGATGCTCTCAAAGTCATCAAAACTCAGACCATAGCTCAAATTCACCCGGATCTATGCAGCAGAGTCGAAGTTGCGACGGACATTTCAAATCAAAGAAAATTTATTTAATGCCTCACTCCTTTCCCACCTTCTTTGGAAAACCCTTTAGATTATTCTTCAGTGTAAAATTGGAAAATTTTGGCCAACAAATTTGGATTGCGATCATTCTTGAAAAAAAAAAAAACAAATAGGTACAAAATTCTCCGGCCAACATTATAGACACAATTTTTTAAGTCAGTCAGCCCAAGGACTTGCATACACCGACGCGATACTGAAATAATTGGAAGAGAAAAGTGTAGGTAATGTTGTTGATGCCTTTGTAGGTATTTTGAGAAGTAAGCTTAAAAGATTGGCTTAACTGTCTATGAAGCCATGCGAAAGGAAGGACATCAAACACCAACGGACGTCTTGGACGTCACCATAGACAATATTAATTTCGAGGTTGTAAGAGGGATTTTATCTACCTACACTCCTCAGACTCTTTCGACTGTTACTTCTTGATGTCAAATTTCGTCAAAGTTTGTATCAACTCAGCGTTGTGGTGTCATAGATGCGTGTACATCCGTATTTGGGCTTCAACCATGAAGTGGTTTATGATGCCTCCTTGGAATATTCGGGCCTTGCGTCAATTGCAATTTTCAATAGGTATGTTACCGTAACTTTGAACCACTGTCGCACAGGCTGATGTCTTTCAGCTATCGATAAAATGATGCCCTTATTCTTTTCCATTTTTGCTTAAAAGTCACCAAGCACAGTCTTAAGATCATACTTCGGGCATCACTTAACATACACCATACCTTGATAAGCAACCTTGGTTAAGTCAGGAATATTCACCAACACTACTTACTTAAAAAAAAGCTTCATTTATGGTGAGATATAATCTTTATGTTGTTGTTTGCATAAATATTCTAATGTAAGTACTAATATTCTTAAGATATATGACTAAAAACCTTCCTAAGGACCTAACTTGCCACATTATCTTCTTTATAAAATTTAACCTCATCAACCAATCATATCTAAGTATACGTAAAGTCAAAATAGGTAATTTTAAAAAATCGATTAAAGACATCGTAAATGCAAAAAAAAATCGAATCAATTGATAATCTTCTAGGTACACCTCCCTTAACCTATCTCTCAGATGCACTAGCTACAACACTCTTATTTTTGGAAACATTTTCATATACCTACCTATACCTCTGCCAGATATAATTAAGGCAATAAAACTTGGCTAATCAATTGTAAAGTGAAAGAACTTCTTGTTTTTTTTTTTGTATTCCCTTGAAAAACGACAAAATAAATATCTTCCTCAAAAAAAACAGAGATAAAACAGTTTTATCGCACATCAATATAGGCACGGTATAGGTTTAAGTATGTATTTGTGTATAGAATAAAGAGCTATATGGGGTACAAGCAGTTACGCAATAATATCTTTCTGCCACTCACCTCCCCCCCTCATGGATGGGTTTCTTGTTTAAAAGAAGAAAAAAAAAAACTTATAACAAAAGAACCACCAAAAAATGGTTGAACAAGCTTAAGGAATGAATGAATGAACCAACACACCAAACAACAACACTAACAAAAACAACAACAACAAAAAGCGAACAAAATTCCCAATGGAATGACCCATATATTTTCCCGTTATATACATTATCTCTCTCCTAAATCTTTCTTTATAACATCTCCAAACCTACCCTCAAGCCACCTCCACAACCCTAGCTCCCTCCCTCCTAGTCCCTCTTCTATACCTACCTCTCTGTGCCTTTGGCACCCAAAAGAGAAGAAAAATGTATAAGTATATTCCTTAGCTGGAGACGAATCCCTTTTCGTCGTTATAACGAACTGTTTTTCTGGGGGATTTATTGATTTCGCCACAAAACCATTCTAAGGCTCGTTTCCAGTGCCATAAAGAAGACCGAAAGGTACATAACTATCTACATATAATCTATATGTTGCATGGTTCGAATAAGGCGAAGCAAAAAACAAAATGAAAAAAATGGAACTTTCGAGGATATCCCTTGAAAAAAAAAAAATAAATAAAAAAAACACTAGGTACGCGCCGACACAGTTAAGAATTAAAGTCCAGGATTCTCAAATTCACCTCATAATTTATATCCACATAACGCACACTTTAATAAATGGGAATTCTATGTGTAGGAATGTAACTCTACACACATACATATCCATATATAATATGCAGGTTAATTTGTTTTATATTTTTTTTTTTTTCATATTCACTGAATTCTCAGAGAGCCGAAGAAGCCTCCCCAAAATACGATTATACCCAACAAAATTGGGCCTTGCAACCCCCCTTTTTGGAAAAAGCTATAAATCTACTACCCCTGGCAATAAAGCATTCTCAAATCGCACAACGACGACTATAACAACGACTATGAGTACGAGTAACGACACACAAACGAAACATGCGCGAATTTTATTGAGCACATTGTTGTAAGTATTCAAGGCATAAATTTAGTGCTTTTTTTTTGGTATTAAAACGGCAATAACTCCATCTGTCGACTAATCCGCAAACCATAAATACAAAAAACCCATACCACATTGTCGTGTGGCGTGGTGCGTCGCTGTTTGTTGGTCATCTTCTTCTTCCATAGCATAGCTGATACCGTGTTATTAGTTTGTCAAAATAAACAAACATTCGATGCAAAATTCACAAATCAAACACTTGTTTCAATAAGTTCGATCAACTTTGAAGGTATTTCTTCGAAAAATATAACTTCCAACGGTTTATTTCTTATTTTTAAATTATTTTCCGCAACGACTTGATGTTATAAACACGCGTCTCGCATCAAATCGTTAAGTTAACTCACCATTCATCTCAAAACCAGACTCACTCACTCAATTCGTATATGGATGATGACAACAAATATGGCGTCGTATATTTTCCAAATAGAAGTTTATAACAACACGTTTATGATACCATCAATCTCTCTCTCCCCCTTTCAGTCTATACATCATCTTTCTTTCTCTAACTAATGTAGTAGGGATAGTAGTGTTTTTTTGTTTGTCTATTCAATTTCACTCCACTCTTTTTTGCTGAAAATAATGTTTATAGGCCTAGCAACATCTTCGAAAGTAGCAACATTGTATAGGAGTGTGTTGACTCAATGTTTCGGAAGCGAATTCGAATTATTTTTATTCGCCGCATTTAGTGACTTGCTTGCTAACAACTCATGACGAAAGGCGCTCATTTCTATTCAAACCCCACTCAGTGTCAGTGAGTTATAGATTCATTGCAACAAAAGAGGGGCAGGTCAATTGAGCAAGAACTATGCCTTGCCGTGCACCCAACAAAAATAACAACAATAAAAACCTTCATATAGCTTTTAACTCACTGATTGATGGCGGGGATTTTACTGTTTTTTATTAGATCGTTGGTGCTTGCCTTTAATTGTGTGCGATATTTTTGCAACTGCCAGCTAAACTTTATTCGCTTACTTTTATGTGTTTTGTTGTCTGTTTTTTGGTTGGAGGGGAGTTGAGCCGTTCTTGGTTTGTTTAGATTTCTCACAGTTGGTGTAGGGTTGAGTGGGGTTGCTTGGCTAGGCTCTGCTCTATTCAACATCAACACCCAAGAAAATAGAAGGAGAAATAAAATTATTGTTGTTTTTGCTCGGCACAAGTTATCTGAAATAGTCAAAAGCAGCGAAAAGCCAGCCAAGTGGTGGAATTTTTGAATAACATATTTGATTTGGTTTGCATTGGAGTGTGTACGTGTGTGTGTGTGTGTGAATGAGGGATTGTTGGACTATAGCTATAATAATAGCAATGGCGGGAAAAGAGAGATAGATAGTTAAGTAGAAGAGACACACAGAGGCTGGGTTATTTGTCTTGTGACCGCCATCATTCATTTTTCCCTTTTGGATTTGTGTGGTGTTCGTTTGTTTTTTCCCCTACATACGATGGGATGCGATGATGGTGTGCTTGTTGGATTTTGTTGTTGTGTTTTTTTTTTTTTTTTTTGCTCAAAACGGTGTGCGGTGGTAAGTTTTAATGGCTGCTCTGAAGTGTTTATGGATGGTCACTGAAGTGATGGCACGGATGATTTTTCTTCCTTCCAATAGGAAAAATTTAGTTTAAAATGCTTTGCAAATGGAAAGAAAAATGTGCTTCGATTTGATTCTTTTTTTTTCTTGTAATTTAGATATTGGTGATATTGAGTGCAAGATTTCGCATAGAAGGATTTTTTAAAGCTGGGTAGGGTAGTAAGACGTAAATTATGTTAGATGTAGATAGATAGGTACAAAATTCAAATAAAATTATGCAATTAGGTTAATGTATTTTCAATAAAGGATCTTTTTAAAATGCGATATAAAGCAACATTTCATTGAATAAGTATTTAGTAGACTGGCGCTAATTTTTTTTTTAAATAACTACCTAGGTACCTATTATGATTTTTGTTCGTTTTCGAGGGGAAGATTTTGTCAAAACTACATGCATTTTGTATAGAAAATTTTAAGAGCTCGCGGCCGCACTTGTTCACGCCAAAGATTTCAAAATAATTAAACATACCTACTAAGGTTTTATTTTAATACATAGCCTTGATCACTTTGAGGAGGGGTTTAAAACAAATCTAAGCATTTCAAAATCTCAAGCAATATTTACATGCCAAAGTTTTGTCTTTAACAAAATATACCTACTTACTTTTAGGAGGATAAAAACGGCTTACGTTCATTTGGCTGGATTTTGAGAAAAATGAAAATACAAGTTTTAAGCTAAAAAACGCCAAATTTAATGATAATTTCATTCAAAGTGACAAGTTATTTTGTCTAGCATAATGTAGGTAGGTACGGGTACCTGCTCAATTATAGAAATACAAATTTGTTTTAATTTCATGAATTATTTATTTTTATAGGTACCTATTAAGAATATGAGTCAAAAGGATCTCTTCCATGTTGGAGCCAAAATTTCGAATGTATTTTTTGAAAATTTCTTATGAAAGAACTGGACAAGATATCTAATTTGAAAAGGTTTTTTATTTAGACATCTAAGGATTTTCAAATATGGAATTAAAAAAAAAAAATAATTTGAAAAAAGTGTGACCTTCAACTGTCCTTGATATTCAATTTGTTTTGGCAGGACTTCCAACTGAAATATTTAGAATATCGAATAATTTTTTTTATTTTTCAGCTGACAAATGACATTTCCCTTCATCTAGACACTATTTTTTTTAATATCGCCCCCAACTAGGAAGGTAAGACCAGGGACAAAATAAAATTTTTTCTTCCGGGGTTCCTACTCTTGGGTTGGTTGGATTAACAGAAAACGAAATATGTCATCTTATGGATGAGTTATTTATCTAGGAACTGATGAAGCAAAGATTTTTTTAAATTGACGAATTCTTATAGCTGTTATAATATTCCCTAGATTCTTCTCTTTGTACTTTCGTCCTCCATGTCCAGGTTAAAAGTAACTCGCTTTCGGGACAAAAGTAGGTAACACATATCTTCATGGGCCCGACCCTTACATTGTTGACATCAAGCCGATTTTTCACCTCCATAGCTTCTGCTACACCACTATTCCAAGCGTGAACAATCTTGTTGATTGTCTTTTGAAGAAGCGGCATCACTTTCTCCTTCTTTTTGGCTTTGCCCACTAGGTCTGTCCTTTGTTTCGATTTTGAAACTCAATCTAGATTTCCATTTTTCCAAAATCCTCGCATTGGCTTCTCGTTTAGGCGCATTTAAAGAGGGGGAGAGGGGGAGGTCAAAATTTCTTGTTTATTTTTCTTTATTTACATAAAAAACCGTCGGCCGAACACATTTCAAACGAAGTACTTTTTCTTATTATCAATCTTACGACCGATGGACAACAATTGGCTAGGAAGGAGAAGAGTTAAGTTAATACTGCATACAAGAAAATGGCACAACATATCAATACAGGCCGTGAATGACCCTGTTACTTTCATGACGTGTAACTTTTGTCCCCGGTCTCCCGTACTTCAATTAGGTAATGGCCATCAAGTGTTGGTTGAAGTCCTTTTCACTTGCGTGTGCTACACTAAGTAGGATCTTCCTCTGATCGTTTTTTATCAGATTTTCCAACAAGATCGAATTTTCTGGTAGATCGATAGATACTTATAAATATTAGATCTCAAATCAAATAAGCAAGAATTCTCAACTAATATGAATAAAGACCATGCTTCTATCTCATAAAACAGCATTGGGGCTTCTACTAACTAGGTACTTACTAACCCTATCTAAGCTGGTTTCACAATACTTCTTAGGCCGCGGCCACGCAGTAAGCGGCTGAGCGGCTGAGCGGAAAAAAAATTATAAAACATATGAAATCACATAGAAGCGGCCACGCTATGAGCGAGCGGCGAAACAAAATTCTGAGCGGCTTAGCGGCGCCGCTCAGCAACCAAACCTGTTTTAATTTTTAGTAATGTTCTGAGCGGCAAGAAGTAAAGATGGCCAAAGTAAACATTGAGTTGTTAATTTCGTGTGTGCAATCTACATTTTAACTACTAATCGCTCAAAAGCAGTCGCTCAGTGCCTGGCCATACGTCGCTTAGAGCTGCCGCTCAGCCGCTTGCCGCTCAGCCGCTTAGCCGCTCAGCCGCTTACTGCGTGGCCGAGGCCTTAGCCTAAATTCGCTTTTGCTGTTTTGTTTTGGCAAAACATATATTCCGTTTGATCTCTGCACCAACGTGTTCTTTATTGTTCCTCATAATTTCTGTAACCTTTTTACTAACTTACTTGTTTCTTCGGCTCCTTATCCATGAAGCCGCCGCGCCGCGCCGGCCGTAGGCTGAAACATGACAACCTTCCATCCAAGCCTTCTTACGGCATCTGCGATGGCCTTGTCTTTAAACAGGACTTTTGTTCTTCTTTATTTTCTCTAACCTGGAGGCTGGGATTCAATGACTCTCTTGGCTGGAGCATAATTGACCATTGACTCGATTTGCCAAATCAATGTAGTCGACATGTTTTGATTTTCATCTTGACACAGCTCAAAGAATTCTTGGTTGTATCTTCTTCTCCATTCACCCTCCTCGCACTCAGAACTTAATATCCGTCGAACAACTTTCTTTGAGGAAGAGCCCTGTATCAGCTTTCTCTTTGAGTTTACCGCTCAATACTCGGCACCATAAAACAAGACTGTTAGTAAAAGTATTTTATAGAACGTGCGTACTTCGTCTTACGCGTGGGAAGTTTTGAGCCATTTGTTGCGCCAAACCGAAGTAGCACCGTCCCAGCTGCTGCCACTTACAAACAGAAATGTTTTTCCCGAGGAAACTGCTTGTTGCAAGGAACTGACAACAATACGCACACAGAAATGGTTGAGAGTTGTATCCCACCAGGCCCATGAGCTGATGCGCCACCATAATTACTTATTTTTTCTTTAAGTAGCACTATTTGTTAGGATAATTTTTTGTCTTATCTCCATTAAGATGTAGTTGGTGGGTAAGGTGTTGCCCTGACAGATCTTTAATTGTTTGTTGATATCTAGCTTCTGTTTACTTCCGTACCAAAAGTTTCCGCACCAAAAGTTTTCTAAAAGGACCTGTTCAGAGCGTCTGATGGTTTCTTTATCATGTAGAACAGATCTGTTGGAAATAGTGCCTTCAATATTACGCCTGCCCTGCGCAATATTTTCTCCAGAAACAAATTGAAGAAATCTCATGATAATACATCTCCCTTGCTGAAACACTGTTCATGTATGGAATAGTTCGGAAAGGCTTTTTCTCTAGTTGTAAATTGCATCACATATTTTTCAATGTCCACACGATATAGTTGGATCAGTTTTCCTGGGATCCTTAGTTCAGCCATATCGCCGCCGCCGCCGTAGAGCTCCTGAAGATGAATAATTTCATATGCGGCTTTGAAATCGATGAATAGATTGTGAGTCACGACTTGAAATTCGTTGGTCTTTTCCTGAATTTACCTGAGAGTGAGTATTAGTTCTATGGTCGATCTGCCATACTAGTACCTACTAATTAGTCTTGCAGAACGACTGAAGACACTCATACAGTACAATGGATAGGATCTTGCGACGTCTTTTAGGGATATGCCTCGGTAGTTCTTGGAGGACATAGGATCACATTTTTTGTAGGTGGGACATATGGTGCTGATGAACCAGTAATCTATTCAACCAAAACTTGGTCTATGAGTTGATGCATGCACCCTTTTAACATATTCCTTCCGTGCTCGAAGTGCTCCGCTGCTAAACCATGATATCTGTCGGAAAAGTCTACCTCTTCTATACTGGGGTCGTGCAACAGGGTCTTCATTGAATAGTGCGGTAAGTTCTCTTCTTGCTCTATTTCTCTCCCTATCTGATGCCCATCTAGCAGCTGCTAGAAATTTTGCTTGAATACACCTGCTTCGGTGACAACATTTCCTTTCCTGTATTGAAGAGCCTGCGTTCAGAAACTAAGCAGCCAGTTGCTTGGCCTTTTTTAAGCACAGGGGCTCTTCGATTTCTTATAAATAACTTTTTCAAAAGGTAGATATTCTAATTTTCCTAAATAAAGACACATCAAAATATTATATCTATCAAGCTTTGAATCTCTTGGTTAAATTACAATATAAATAATATACCCATTTACACCTATAGGTAATTTCTTTTATACATATCTCAAAATCTAAATGCATTACCATCCGTTTGCTTATACATTTATCAATAAATATAACATAAATAAAGTAATTTGTCTTAATGGAGTGTGCCTAAGGACAAAAAAAATGCAAATTTTGGTGGATAAAGATTTATTTAGCTATATAACCTGAATCTTAAGTAATAATTCCATTTAAACCATCACCTAATCTTATAAACAAAAAAAAAACCTGAACGGATTTTTTCTAATTCTAGTTTATTCTCCTCTCAAAGCTTAAAATAATTATAGATGGCTTAGGTATAATATTATCTGAATTACCACCCCACTATACGATTTATCTACACAGAGAAGTGTTTAAAAAAGCATCGATAATATAATCAATTTACTGTAAGAAATAACTTTTAGGTTAAGAAATTGAAAATTAAAAAAAAAAATTGATAATTTAATTTAATTTGGGGTGTAACCAGTACAACAGTGTTGAACATATGATTATAAAAAAAAATATCTTGTTATCCTCACACGTTTTTAAAATTAAAATGATTTGCATACACAGTTTCAATTCCAGTTATAGCTATGGACTTAATACCTCTACCTTATCTATAGTGTTTTATTAATTTGTAGAGTGGTGCAACTATACAAGTTTGGAACCCAAGGCCAATTATTGCATTTTACACACATTTTACAAGAATTCAGAGAAAACTAAACACATGTGGCAAACGGTATCTATTTTATTCATATTTGTTTGTATCTTAAATCATTGAAAAACATGTTTTTGTATGTCGAAAAAATAATATAAATAACATGTCCTTGAATGACACATTATTGCGTAATAATTTCCCAAAAAAGTCATATGTTTTTGCAGGATCATTTAAAAACTATTAAAAATGAGCAAAAGATTTTTTGTTTTCTTCTTTGTAGCGCGTAAAAAATCGAAGGCCATTAGGTAACAATTTGTCCTTGATTATTTTAGCACATTTTTTTTTTATATAAGTACAAACCTACCACTGATCTTCTTTTATTTTTATGACTAGCGGTGTTTGCAAAAAATATTTCGTTCAACTTTCTCTTCCTTTATGTTCGATTTATCAAAAATTCCTCAACCAAAAATAAAAAGTATACTGATGTAGTCCTTCCAGGCATATTTTAATTTTTTGTATAGGTACCTACCTGGCCCTGACTAATGTGTTCTTGTTTTTTTTTTCTTCATTCTTCTCGTTTATCTTTTGAAAAAAAAAAAAAAAAAATCAACATGTATCTCAATCATATGCACACTAAATAAGAACTCGTATATTTTACTCCACCAAACATCAGGTCAAAAAAATAAAATAAATTTAAGAAAACAAAAAAGAAGAAACAAAAAAAAAAAGAAACAACATTTCATCTTAATCACGTTTGGGGTCCCCACAACTTAATAATAATAATAACCAAAACACTCCCCAAAAATGTATCCGGGCTATTTCACGGTGCCACTATATACATACACCCGATTACCTAGATGAAGATATTACTGTTTTTTTGTGTATAGTTTCGTTTTTCGGGCGGGAGGGCTCATTTTATATTATTAAAACTGAAATTTTATCCGTTTTTTTTTTTTTCCTGATCTTCAACAGAGAATATGAGAAACTTAAGGATCAGAAAAAAATGGGTTCAGATTTTTCGGAGGAAAAAGAAGATGTGAACTGGGGGGGAAATGATATTTGTCAGACTTTGGTTTTTTTTTCTTCATATCGTGTGGATCTAAGCTTTAATGAATGGAACGCCGGCTGCTACCGCCCCCCGCCGCCACCGCACCACACCGGCCGCTGACAGTTGTTGGTCATTTGATATTATTGTTTGCTTTAATTTTGATTTGAAGGGATCTTTGAATGCTCATCACGTCGACCGATGTTATAAGCACGATGATGACAAAATTTATTTTCACTGATCGGAGATTTTTGAGAAATGCTTAATGTACGCAGTAACAACTGTGTTTTTGGTAGACATACATATGTTGCATATTGAATTTAATAGGAATTTCTTTCAAAAATTAAGAAAACATGACAATTTTATTGTTTACAGTTTGAGTGATTTGAATTTGATCATTATTTTTGTTATCAACTATTAAAACTCTGTTCATCTTGATTCCAAACAAATCTTAATTTTGTTCTTCGCTCGTGATCCCCATTCTGAGTATTTTAGATACAAAAAAATCCAATCAAAATGAAATTCTAACAAATCAAAAACTTAAAATGAAACGGTTCAGACTGAAGCCGAATATCTACCTTTGAAATGTATTTCTTGTAATTTTCTAATTGGGTTTGTGTGCAAGAAGTTCAAAGCATCTTTGCCATTTAAGAAATCTTATGAACCAAATAATCACCGAATTGCCGGTTTGTTTTGGGAAAGTCTCCTAGCTACTTCGGTCCGTGTTTAATTGTGCATGAAATTAGCACCTCCATTTTTGATTTTCGAAAAAAAGTTGTGCTGTATTGTGCTCCACTTGTGCTGGCTTGTGCCGTTAATATTTTTTGAAAATTCAAAAATTTGCAAATTTTACGGATGGAATTTTTGCGGAATTTCAAAATTTCTTAAAAATAAGTTGTGTTGCTTTGTGCTCAGAAAATGCTACTAAGAACCAAAAAAAAAAAATCGCATAGTTGCAACTATTAGATATTGCCAAAACAAAACTTTACGAAGGGCTATTCAATTTTCAAAAAAAGAAGTTGTGCTGCATTGTGCTCTACTTGTGCCGTAAATATTTTAAAAAAATTGGCAATTTCGTAGAATTTTACTGATGAAAATTTTTCAAATTTTGTAAAAAATTAAAGTTATGCTATTTTGTGCTCACTTTGTGCTGCCATATTCCAAAGAGATATTAAAAAATTAGCATATGTGTAAGTTTTACGAAAAAAAAAAACATTTTTGCGAAGCGTGAAAATTAGCACCGCCATTCTCGATTTTCAAAAAAAAAAAGTTGTGCTGTATTGTGCTCAAAGTGTGCCGTAAATATTTTTATGAAATTCGTAAGGAAAAGAAAGAAATTTTCAAATTTTACAATTCTGTAAAAAAATAAATTTGTGCTGTCTTGTGCTCAATTTGTGCTGCCATATTCCGAAGAGATACAAAAATCGAATATTTCTTACTTTTACGGCCAAAAAACATTTTTGCGAAGCGTGAAGGTAGCACCGCCATTCTTGATTTTCAAAAAAAAGTTGTGCTGTATTTTGCTCAACTTGTGTCCTAAATATTTTTAAGAAATTTGGAAATTTGTAAATTTAACGGATGACAATTTTTAACATTTTGCAATTATGTAAGAAATTAAACTTGTACTGTTTTGTGCACAACTTGTGCTGCCATATTCCGAATAGATAAAAAAAAATTCTTAGTAGAATTTTCTTAGCACAACAAGACTTTTTTTTAAAGAAATTTTGAAATTTCGCAAAAATTTTATTCGTAAAATTACGAATTTTTCAAAAATATATTTACGGCACAAGCCAGCACAAGTTGAGCACAACATAGCACAACTTTTTTTTTCGAAAATCGAAAATGGCGGTGCTAAGTCAACGCTAAAAAATTAATACCCTCTAAAAACCAAACCCTTTGTATGACTTTTTTTTAAATACGGCACATGCCAGCACAAGTTTGGCACACTCACAATTTTTTTTTGAAAATCAAAAATCGCTGTGCTAGTTTCATTGTGTTAATGCATTCGAATATAAGAAACTGACTGTCGAATAACTGTTGTTCTTAAGTGCTTGAACTATATTAAGTGCTTGAACTTGATAAAAAAACTTAATGTTTAGTAAAAATCACGCAAATTAAAATATCACTCTTGAAATCTCGCACAATAAAAACTGGGTTGGGTAGCAAATCTCGAAGATTTAAAAATCTCGCATTTCGTAATTTCGAAATTAAAAAAAAAAAACATTTTTTGCAACGCCACAGTTACGAAATCTCGCAAACTAAATTATTTTGATTAGAAAAAAAATTTATTAATTTGCGAGATTTTTGGGTGCAAGACATGAAAACGAGATTTGTCTATTGCGAGATTATGGAAAATCAGATTCATTAAATTGCGAGATATCGTGTTTCAATATTTAAAAGAAAACGCGAGATTTTGTAAATTTAAAAAATAAGAAAAGCAGGAGATTTCTTTTTTCGAGATTTAAAAAAAAAATGCGGATTTTGTAATTACAGATTTGGTTTGGAGGGAATCGTACGAGATTTTATTTTGCAAGGTTTTTGTTAAAAAAAATGGATTTCTATGCACCTAATTAAATTTTGCGAGGTTTCTTACATTCGGAAAAAAAAATTGAGCGCAAATTTTTAATTTGCGAGATTGTTGGTAGCGAGATGTGAAATGAGTTTTTTTTATTGCAGGATTAAGGAAAGCAGAATAATTTAATGGCGAGACATCGTCTTTCGAGATTTAAAAAGAAAATGTGAGATTTAGTAAATTTAAGAGTTAAGAAAAGAAGGATTTTTCATTTGCGAGATTTCATTTTTCAAGATTTTTCAAAAAATGCAGATTTTGTTATTACAGATTTTGTTTTGGATGCTATCGTTCCCCTCTCTAAAAATAAAGCCGGCTTTTCATAATCCCACAATTATACAAAAACTAGAAAAATAAAATTTCGTATGCTTAAATGTCCTAAAATTTAATTGAAGTGAATAAAATAATTTTTTTTAATCAAAATCTCCCAAGTTAGTTTGTTATCCGAGATTTTCGTTCGCGGGCTTACTGTTCTCAAAAACTGATCTTCTGTAAATGTTCAAAAATCAAAATACCCCTTTAATCATTGCGGTTAGTTGATAAAATCCACTTTGATTTAGATTTTTTTTTTCAATATTTATTTCGATATTTTCAATTCTCTTGTTAAATTACTATTTAGGTAAACAAAAAAAAATTTAATTTCAAATTCAACCAAAACTTCTTCTCTCTAATATACGTTTCAACTCTCCCGAATTTCATACACCACAATTTCTCGAAACCAAAACCCACACACACCTCATAATCCCACGCAAAAACTTTTCAACCACAGTGTGCAAACAGAATAAGCTTCAACCTCAGCCAACCCCCCCCCCCACGCTTTTGAAAACCTAGACAAATAAAGTCCTTTTTCTTTTTTGTCCTGTGAGACATGATTATGCATGCCTAATCAAGCTAATTAAAATTCAAACCAATAAGCTTTCTGGTTTAAAGTATGAGTGTTGTATGAGTTTAGCAGTGAAACTTTCTCCGACTACAACTATCAAACTTCTTCTGATGTATTTTCCTTTCTTTTATTTATGAATGAGACAGCCCGGCAGGTTGATAAATTTGAGTTTACAAATAATAAAAAAAAAAATAATTTAAGATCATATCCCTTGTGTTGTTTATTTTGGCAAAATGAATAGTGACGAAGTTGTATAAAACATATACACAAATAAACAAAACATCCTTCGAGCTATATAGCAAAAGGATATAAATCATTTTAGAAGAAGATTTGTTTTGGCTTTCTTTCTATATATCCTCCTATCAGTATAGAATCCTCATAACATCACCCAATTTATCCCTTAGAAACTATATATGCAGATACTGATACACATTCATTGTAAGGATTTATATTTTTTTCTCCACTCTTCCGTATTTAAGTGGAAACTATGAATATACAAGAAAAAGTAAAAATATTACAAGTGTGTGTTGATAATAATAAAAAATAAAAAAAAGAAAAAGAAGAATGAGTATGAATGAACAATAATAAAACAAAAAAAATAGAAATAACAAAAAAAAAACTCAAATCCAACTCGAATCTGCACTCGAAAATTGTATGAGAATGTGAAAGCTTAGCTTTTGTGTGATAAAATGAAAATTGCACATCGTGCCATAAATAAGGATTCTCGTAAGGATAATTTATATAAAAAAAGTTTTTCTCGTTGTCTAGGCGAGAGTTTTACAGCTCTCTCTCTCTTTCTCTCTCTCTTTCTTTCTATAGCTACCTCATTTTTGCTAGGATCTGTTGCTATATTGCTATCACCTCCTTTTCTCATTCCAAATGCTTAAAAAAATACATCTTAGGTTTTCTCATGTGCAAAATGCATATAGCATACCTATATTATTCTATTCTGGTGTCCTTATGGAAATACATCTACAATAGTTGAACTTTACAATCATCATCATGATCACCATCATCATCATCCATAGGAATTCAACATTCTACTGGAGTATAGAACTAGGACTAGGACGACGTCGACGAATGCTCTGCTGTGCATACCACAGTTAAAGATATACGAAAAAGTGTATAGTGATACCGGGGGGTTAGATGGCGGAAAAGGACTCAAAAACTAGAAACAACAGCAGCAGCACGCAGACAAATTATGCTGAATAAATAAAACACTCGAGAATTGGATGAAGTGTTGTATGAGAAGAAAATCTATGTTTTTTTTTTTTTGTTTTATTCTCCTGGAAATTTGTTCTCTGTGTTATATGAAAGTTTGGGGGAAGCGTGGTAGAGTACCACAGGATAACACGAGGAACTTAAGCATTTTCTTGTTTTTTTTTTTATTTTGAGTTAAATATGTTTATTTATACCCAACATACAAACAAAGCTAGATATATACAAAAATTGCTTTCGGTTTAATTATAAAAGATACAGTGATATATACATACATACATATATAACGCATATTGGCATCAGTGATATATATATACAGAACAAAAGGAAAGACGTGCGGTAAATTGTGCAATTTGCTGAATTCTAAAATTTGGAAATTATGGTTTGACTGTTTATTTTGAAGCATGTTTTGCATTTATTGTTTCCTTGTTGTTTATTTTTTTTTTTTGTATGGTAGATTTGTTTTTGTTAAAGAAGAAGAAGAAATATAATTAAATCCTTCACCGCACATTTTGAGAATATTATCCTTGGAAATGTTTTTTTTTTTTTTTAATTTTTAAGTGCTATAACGGGCAAATAAAGAATAAAAGAGCTCAAATTATATCCTTGTGGAATATTTATTATTGAGGATTTGCAAAGTTTAAAGGATATTTACATAAAAACTGAACATATTTTTAATTAAAAAATATGCTGCGGTTCAGTGATTTGTGTTTCAGCAGAAGGAAGTGTATATAACAGTGTTCAAGATCTGATTATTCATAAGATTAATTTCAGAAGATTTTATTGTATTTTTAAAGACGACAAAGTATTTATTTATCTGATGAAGACTGGAGATTATATCAATACAAAAATTAAATTAAATTCACAGTATGAAAAGGTTCTGAATGTCAAGTTTTGGAACTCAAGATTTTGATGAAACCTGCCATTGATCTGTCTGTTAGAAAATAAAAGGGTTTCCAATAGGGATGCGTCAATGTTGATACTCTGTGCGGTGGCCATTTTGTTCTGTTGCTGTTTGCCTAGTCTACTGATCAGGCATATGGTGTATGGAAACGTTATCGATTGGAAGTTCATCATCAGATTTTTGTAGGTTGCGTAATAAAGTACTTAGGTCACAAAAGAAAAATAGCAAAAATCCAATTGTACAATAGGAAGCTTAACCCTTCTATGAATAGAAGTCAACTATGGAATTACTTAAAGGAGATTTTTTAAGGTAGAAAAAAAAACGGAATATGTAATGAGAACGTCAATGTTGAATCTTTAAATCAGGAATTCATTGCGATACTTTTTCCAGCACTTTTTTGCCTTCCCTATGTTTTATATGATGTTTTCTTTCTAACGCTCTAGGCATTGATGGAATAAATCCTGTATTCATTTAGTCCTTTATTTATAATCCTACCATATTTAACTCATTATACATTTAACACAATATTAATGACAGGTCTATTCCCAACACAATTGAAACACGCTTAAATATTGCCAATACCAAAAAATGGGAGGAGAAATGAGGTTAGACCAATATCTTAACTACGTTTCTTATCAAAAGTATTTGAGTTTGATTGTCAATGACATATCAAGTTTCTTTCCAACAACTAGAGGAGTACCTGAGGTTTTGATCTTAGGATCCCTATTTATATCAATGAGCTTCCCAAAAAGATTATTGGATCGTCCATCCAAATGTATGCTGACAATGAACAACTTATGCCACTTGGCAACAAGGCGATATTGACTGATGCTCTCAAGGTAATTGGAATCATTAAAAATTGGACCTCTAGGATCCGTGCCACGGTGAATCAGCTGCCCTCATTTCCATATAAATATAGGCATTTATAGGCCTTTCAAATATACGAAAAGCAGATTTTGGGTGCGAAGGTAAGCAAAAAAAGTTGTTGTTGTTGTTTTTTCTTTCTACTTCCATTTACCTTCGACATTTTCATACAATACCTTTTCAGAGCTCTTCAAACTGTGTGTTCGTTAGGTTAGGACATAATACCCAACCAAATTTCGGGCAAAACTTGTTGAAATGATCTCATTTTGAAATGGGAATTTGTATGGGAAATGAAATTGTTTCGTATCGAATTTGGAAATTTTCAACGAAAGTACTTCCTTTGGTCTAATGAAAATACGCATTTATTTAAAAACTCTTGGGAGGCCATTTTTCTTTAACTTCAAGGACAGAGCTGGGTCACCTTTCAGAAGCAATTCTGTAAAAGACCGAAATAATTGCTGACTTAAAAATTCTTCACACTTACAAGATCTTTACGATACAAGATCTTGGATATACGAAACTTCTCCGATTGGGTTCTGCAAAAGTTTGTTTGATAATCCTGAATATCTTCCAAAAACCATCTTCAGCAATGAAGCTCATTTGTAGTTTCGTCAAGAAACAAAAAAGTATGTCATTTGACAGCAACACACGAACATGGGCTTCAGGAGATTTCATTGTTTCCACAAAAATCAAAAAGGGAAGCCCAAGTACATACGGCAATGCACCGCAAGTTTTTTTTTCAACTTAAAATCCGTGCGAATGAGCTGTGGGTATATATTCTACATTGAACCGATCACACGACGCACGTTTGTACGTTTGCCGTCTGCAAAAAAACGTGCGGTGCATTGCCGTGGGCAAACGTGTGATATGTGGATTTCATGCTGGAGGAAGTTTGATTGAAGTATATTTTTTCGTCCATAAAAATTATCACTACGTTATGGTCGATGAAGTTCGATATCGTGCCAGAGTTTGATTAATCATGAGTGATTTGTGGTTCAAACAAGGTGGTGCAACATGTCACATCAGCTGGTCAAAAAATATATATCTATTCACGGGAAAATGTGGTAATCGTATGAAATCTCGAAAAATGGTAAGGTCAAATGGCCATCTCACTCATGCGATTTAACGCCACAACCTTGATTTTCTGTTTAAGGTGCAACGTTAAGCTTTTGGTTTATACCAACAAGCCAACAATGTTGCAGTAGCTCAGGAACAATATTGCACAGAAAAATTGCCAAAGTTTCAGCTGATATGTAGGAATGGAAGAGTGGAAAAGCTCGCTCGAAGGATCGAACGCTGCAAACATGCTCGCAGTTGTCATATGAATGAAATGACTTCCTAGACCTCAATATAATATTACCACCTGATCGCAAGCGCTAGGAAACTCAATTTTTAAAATTTTGAGATAGCCATTTATAGATGCCTAAAGTTGCACCTTCCAAAATCTTCCCTACACTACTTCTTTCAGTCTCTTTGTCATTTAAATATTTCTTAATAACATACAAACTATAAACCACCATTTCTTCTTTTGAATGTGTCTTTGCATTTCAATATTCTTCGAAACATTCCACAACCGCACAACAACAACTATCGCTCTTACTACAAAACCAAATCATCAAAATGACTCAACATCATCAGTAATATATTAAATGATATTATCCAATTAGACAGCCCACTTCCTGGTTGAAATTGCATTAATTATTCAACACCTTCGCTTCTATATCAACTACAAAAAATCAAAAAAAATCACAACAACAACAAAATCCAAATCCTTTTGCTTACTGTTAGTTGTTACTGTTGATGCCAATTAATAGCCACATAGACTCGACACAAATGGTATTATTGGTATATATCAGCTCTGAGATTTTCTATCCACACAAACTTTTTTCAAAGAAAATATAAGAGAAGACGACAAAAAAAAAAATGTCTGCTTTGTTCATATCAAGATGACTCCTTCCTCCTTTCATGGCATGATGATGGGGATGCCAATTCCAATGCACTGCACTGCACCTTTTGATGGTTTTTTTTTTCTTCTTGGTTAGTTTGAATTTGAATCTGAAGTCCTGAAGTCGTTGAATGAAGAGGAGAGGAGGGGAGGGGGGGGGTGGGGTAAAAAAAACATAGCAAAACGGCAAACAGCGCTTTGTGACACTGTACATCAAATTGATTTCATCTATGAGAAGTTTTCAATGTGTTTTTTTTGTATGCACTCTATCGACCTGTCGCCTGTCGTCGTTGTTTTGTATTTTTGTATCTAGATACATTTGTTGTTACCTATATATGCAAAAGAGGAAAGCACAGAAAATGCATGATATTTTGTTTTTATTTTTTTTTTTTCTTTGTATTTTGAACGTTATGCAATTTTTGAAGGCATTTTCCTTCCATGCTATACGTCGTCGTTTTGTATCGTCGACATCCGTGATTCGGTGACTGCATGAATAGTTAACCAACTTTGCGACAACCACGACAACTACCTTAATATCAAACATATATGTATGCATGTAGGTACCTACAATGTATCTATCTATACTACAAAAACGGCTCGCAATGAGAATGGAAAACGAACGATGACGACGACCACCAACCAAAAAGGTTATAAAGTCTTTTGTTTTTATTTTTCGGTAGGTAACCGTTTTCGTGACAACTTTTATAAGAAACAGGAACAAAATAATCTGAAGAAGGCAAACCAAAAAAATTGTCTCCATGAGAACAAAAAAAATACAAAAAAAGAAAAACTCAAAAAATGCATTGTTTCACGGAGAAGAGCAAAGATTCAAAAGTATCTATACTTTATGCAGTAGGTCTATCGGTATCTATCGATTTAGAAAGCTTAGTACAACTAGGTACCTATATTATCGTCGAATGTGAGATTTTCTTCAGTTTAAACTTACCTACTTAGTCACCGTTTGTTGGTTTTTTTCCTCACACACAACAGTGACATTATAAATGCATCATGATCTGTAAACCCATTTTTTCATTTTTGTTGTTTTTGTATCTTAAAGATTTGCCTTATGTTTACCTACTATAAAGTTAGTTTCTGCCAACGACGACAGTTAGTTGCACATTTTGGAAAGGGGAGTCGATATAGCCTGCCTGATGATGATGATGCTGATGCCTGCATGCCTTATTGTTGGTCGCTTAAATGCTACAGATAGATTTCATGCAGTTTGTATAGGTTTTTTTGTTTTTGTATCTCTACCACTTGGCTGGGTGATGTTGTTCATTGGGTGAAGATCGAATCATGACATCTTTTTCGTGCTCTCCCAAATGAGATATGGACAACATGACACGATATTTTCTGTCTTCCTTATACTTAAAAAAGTCAACAACGATATACAGCAACAACGGACTTAAAAAAAAAAGCAAATAAAAATAAGAAAGTATCTACGGGATACTTTTTTATCTTTTTTGTTTTGTTTTATTTTAGTTCAAAGGGAGAGACATTCACCATCTGAAAATGCTGCTGGTAGGTAGTCATCATCATCATCATCTTGCTAAATCTCTGTGCAAACAGTTTTTGCAATTGAAATTCAAAGGGATATGTTGGTACCTAGGTATACCCTATAGTCTTTAAACGAATACCCCCTAAAAGTAGGTATATACAACATTGAGTAAGAGTTGAATTATTTTGCACATAATTTTAAATTTTTATCATTTTCATGGATCATTTGTAAAGTTTTGTGTTGAAAGTTCGTTCAATATATATACTTATTTTTTTTTCTGAAAGTCATTCCAAGGATTCAAATTTGATACCTATTTTTTGTTTAGTTATACTGATGGAGTTGTAATACACGAATACAATTGAATGCTTGCGAATTTATTCAGAAAGTATATCTTTTCAAAGTTTTCTAAGAAAATGAAGTTATAAATAAAATTTAACAGATCTATGATAGCATTCAGCTTGAACCTTATAAAATTGCTTGAAGCTTTAAATTTCTTCTATGATTTCGTGCTTAAACAGTTCTCGTAAATCTTCAGTGAATTGCTTCATTTGCTTGAATTTTTCATTGGTTGGAAAGAAAAACTTACAGTTGGTCTAGTTTAGGATGAGCAAAAACCTTTCTTTGTTGAAGTTGGCAGTTTTGTCAATGATGTAAGGGAATCACCTTTTTTTATAATTTTGAATATTTTGTTTTAACTATACCTACAGCTGTTTACTGCCTAACAGCTTTTTAAATGAAAATTGCTTATTGTTGTAGGCATATCTAATTAATTTGCACTCAAATAATTTAAAAGTTCAAGGCTGTTCGTTTTCTAAAATAATATTTTATTGTAAATTTAACAACTTAGTAGCTAGTTTATTTTTAATGTGTTATTTAAATAGCCCATTATTCCTATAACTAGTTATTGTTTTATGGATTTCTTTTCCTATTTATATTTTTTACCATTTTTTAATAAAAAGATTTTTATCAAAACATGCTAATTATGAGCTAAATTGTTCTCTCTGCCTACTCCAACTTCCTTTTAACACAATATCATAACGCAGTTCCACAGTAGAACTAATATTTCAATCACGGAACTACATTATAAAAAGTATAAGAAAAAAAAACTCTTAATTAACAACAAGAGTGTTTGTGTTGTTTTTTCTTTTGTTAGATTAAATTATGTCGATAAGATTGTCCCAGATATGACGGAAAACAAGGCACCCTATACGATTATAATTTTTGTTTTTCTATTTTTCTTCATCACAATAAAGTTATTCAAAATGACCTTACATGCCCACATGAAAAAGTACAAGAAAAAACATTAAGAAATGAAAATGCGGTTAAGGTTCAAGAAGCTCATATTCATTCTCAAAAGAAATTAGTTTTTTTTTTAACCACAATGAATTAATATATTTATTTATTTATTTATATTAGATATGCAGTGTTAATTTTAAAAAGTCACATAAATAAAAAAATAGACTCATCACCACATCTAGACTTTTAAAGATGAATTCTTAAAACTTAAAGTTAGATATAAAAAGCTTACATAATATAGATAAGAATGGAATGGATGTCTGGATGGTTGAAGAAAGAAAGTTCCGGTATTGGATTTTCTTGTATAATGTTAATTTTCTTTCTTTTTTTTTGGAGGTTATCATTTGTTGTTATTGTGACATATGCAGACAGGTATCTCTTATGATAATTAAAAATTAAAAAAAAAAAAACATCCGGAAGATTGATTTAAAGTTGTTTACATATTTATTTATTATTTGTTTTTCAATCTGAATTTTTCAACAAGTTATAATCTTATGTAGGTATTCTTCTAAGATATTTTGATATTTTATTTTTAAAAAGGGTCGGAAGATCTTTTAAGATGAATGCATAAGACCAGATGGTTACAGGTGTTTAATTTTTTGATAAATGCGAAGTGTATCTACAAAAAAAAACTTTTTTTTAACAAGATGATGTGTGAGGCTTGTAAACTTTAAATTAGAGGTATTTTGCACAACACCTTCAATGTAATTTTGATTTTGAAAATAGTCTCATGCTTTGTATATTATCTTGCAAATTTCAACTCAATCAGACTGTTAAAGTTTTTAAATTTTAAGCAAATTTTGATAATTATTAATTCAGCGCCATCTTTTGATTTATCGTAAACTTTTTATTTAATTGAACTTGAACTTGAACACAACAACTATAATATTGCGGAATTTTCATAAGTAGACATTGCTTAAGCTGTTCCTTGGTTTATATAATGAAATGAAAATGAATAGAGACAATTGGTGTTTGAATTGAACTTTAACTTTAGCGTTCCCTCCACTCTTCGCCATTCTCACCAACATACAAATTTCGTTCAATTGAAACACCAATTGTCATTTTACTGTCGTTTTGCTAAGACGACAACCTTAAGTTCCATCTATTACAAGTTTCAGCTCAATTGCTCAGGTAGTTTTGAAGTTCTTAACTTTTTTTTTGAAAAAGTTTTAAGATTTTAATAAGGTCTGGTGCCAACTAAGTATTACTGAAAGCTGCTCCCGATTCAAGTACATTAGGTCAGCATTGCCCGCTTAATTGTGCCACACTTAATTTATTTTCCGCTTATGATCATTTATGCGAAACTGGCAGCTCAGAAATGTTTGGGATAGTTAAATACGGTTGATTGATATATAAAATCAAACAAAATGGTCAGTGCAATTAGCCGGGAAAACTGATGTGGGAGTGCGGGAACCAAGCAGCTAAATTGCTGGGAACTTTAAGTTATTCAAAGGGGTTTCCGTTTGCATTTCCATTTTCAATTATAGGAAAAAAATAAATCATATTCTCTAAAATTGCTCGCAAGTTGCCCAGTGGGCGAAAAGAAGCAATTGTAGTTGCTCATATTGCAAGCAAATTGAAATAACTAAAATTTGTCTGCAACTTAGTTACCCAAATTGACGCCAGGCCTTAGAATTTGACAAAAATAGCCGTAATATTTTGTTTTCATCATTCATTTTGGGCTTTTTGTTAGATTCTAAGTGTGCGATTGGGGTACTGCCATCAACAAAAATAATTTTAAGTACCTAATAATAGGTGTGTTTTTGTTTGCAAGCCCAGGGAAATCGGACGAAAAAAAACGACTTCAGGGCTTAGCGATGCCATTTCAGAAAAAAAAATGGAGTTTATATACAAACTATCGATAGCATGTATGAAATACGTGCTGGTAACACAGTTTTTATCTGGGATAAAGTTAAACACCGAAAACTCTCTGGGCTTAGCTAAATCCGAAGGGGCTTAGTTGTTGTTGCTTTAAACATGTAAATTGCTTAGCCCCGAGGTCGTTTTTTTTTTCGTCCAAGCCCATTCGAGCAAGGAAAAAAACACACTTACTGTGTTAAATTGTTTGCAAAATCACAGTAAAAAAGTTTCAATGCATTTGGAGTGTGAAAACTAAATAGATGCAAGGAAAAGGACAAATATAGAGCATTATTAGCACCAGGGAAAAGATTATGTTAAACTAAAAATTAAAACAAAAGACAAAAAATAAATTAATTACATAAAGACAGTATTAAAATATCTAAACTATTGATCTACCAATAGCTTTTTAAAGTTCTTAGGTAACAGCATTCCGCGATTGTCTCTTGAAAATGCCTTGAAGGAGTTAAAAGACCTCTACATCATTTAATTTAACGAAAGTTTTCGAATAGTTTCTAATTAATGTTGAGCAAATAAATGCTGTAATGAATGGTGGCATCACTTATTTTGGTCAACACAGTTTTGAGTCTTCTATTTGCATTTAAAACAGCACTGAACTCCTTCAACAGTTCATTTGCAAGCTTCCCTTCGAATTTTTCATTTTTTTTAAAGTATAACATTCTTTTAAATCGAAAACACCTGTACTTTGATACTTCGACGAAAATAATCAGCCTTGTTATGAGTTTCTCGTGAACAACATTCCACCCGGAAAAATTTACATTTCACTTTTCACCCGAAAATTGAAAATTCCCCTTTTTGTGAGTTCTCATTTCAGGCGAAATGTATCGTAATTAAGATCTTAAATTATCACTTATTTTTTGAAGATGAACAAAAGATAAACAGATGGGGCTGGTGCCCTTTGCGAAAGTTTTCTTTTTATTCCGGGGGAACGAACATTTTTCGGGTGAAATATTTCCCAGGCAAAACTCGTAATGAGGCTGAATAACTTTGTGCAAGATATTTTCGGCAAAAATTGCAAGTTTGTCAAATTTTGATGAACGGTTTTGGGCAACTTTTGTGATTTTTTTTAACCTGGCATTTAGAAGGCCAAAGAAATTTCTTGGGCAGAATTTGTTAGGAAGGAAAATGTTTTACCATCTGGTGATAACTCTCTTCTGCCCAAGACAGCCCTTTATTTGAAGGATGGAACAGGTGCATTGGTGAGAAATAGATAGATTTGAGAAGTCTGCAGGAGTACCCCAGGTATGTATTCTTAGTCCTATTTTATTTGCACTTTTTATTGATGGTGTTTGCGAAATTCTACCGGGAGGTGTAGTTTTCGGTGATTCCGTAATTAAAGTCCTATTGTACGCAGATGATCTGGTTCTACTGGCGGAGGTGAATAATTCTTTTTCTTGAATTGCAAATAAATAGACTGACTAGACAAGAATATTGCAAACTATGGAGCTTATGGAAAAATACCCGAAAAACCAAGGTTATGGTTTTTAAGCCAAGACAACGTAGAAGATTTATTACACATCAACAATTAACGCATTGAAATAGTGAACGAATTTAAATACCTTGGAGTGCTTTTGACTTATACCTACCCTTAGCTGGAGTTAGTATATAAAGGAGAAAAGTAGGGAAACCAAACTGGCTCTAAGCTTGATGTGGCCTACTTATTTTTAGTAATCCGAATATTGACTTATCATCGAAGTATCGCGAGTTTAACGCTACCGTTAACATTTGTCTGTGTTATGGGATACAGGCTTTTGGATACGCCCAATTTGAAGAATTTGAAACCATACAAAAGGTACTTTTTTCAAAGAATGTTCCGATTGCCTAATGCAATACCAACGTACGCTATACATGTTGAATCTGGGATAGCACCAATTTATATTCAAAGTCTTAAGCAACATTCCGATTATCTTACCAGGGTTATGAAAAGAGAAAACGGACTTCACAAGATGATTTGGGTAAGGCTTCTTCGAACTAATGCCTCTCCCTTCAAAGAATGGAATCAGATCACTGCAGCACATCATGTAGAATTTTCTTTGAGTGAAAATAATATCGATTAATGGAAAAACACATTTTCCGCACTGATAGAAAAATTGAACAAAAACTATATTTGCAACAACTTGAAAAAGCATCCTCGTCAGCAAGCAAAAACATATTTAAGAACCTTAACCATCAATTACCATCACATCTGAATTATTTTTGCAAAGAATTGTCTGCAGAAGCCATCGGTTCCATTTTTTGGAAACATGTCTGGACTTACCGATATAGCTTCTAATCTCATTCTTAAAAATATTCCAGTTGTGGCTATTAAAACCGGTGTAGGAAAAAAATTCCACGGGCATCTGCTCCATAGAATAAATCAAGCGAAATAAAATAATTGTATCGCTAAAAAAGTGGAAACTCTGCTAGAAACAGCGACATAGTCTCTAAAACGGCAATCCTAGTCACTGAGCTAATTTTGGGTTTATACAATAGTAGATCGATGTTTTTCAATAATTTGGGGTCTTGCAGTAACATGTAAACATCATAACAGATGGTACGTCATCTTACGGAATTAATTTTTATAACTACCCACTTAAGATGAGGCCAGAGCCTAAACGGGTTGACCGATTTCTTTTATACTTGGAATATTTATGAATATGTTGTATGCTAAATTATGTTCAAAATTTAAAAAAAATCAGTTCACCCGCTTCTGGCTCTACACAAATTATTAAACAGAGTTGACAAGTTTCAAGCAAACACCACGGATTTGAATAAGTAAAAATTTTATATAGCAAATATCTTGCGCAAAAATATTGAATCTTTTGTTTGTAATAGGTCGACAAAATTACTCTTAGTGAGTGGAAAGTACCTTATATGTACAACATACATATATCAAATAGAAAGTCTTGGTTAAAAAAAAAGACTGATACATTGCTCAAGAATTCTTTATTATATCTTTTGAGGGCAAATAAAATTAAATAAAAAAAAACTTGCAATAATTTACTAAACTAATTTAATAACACAACTCAACAAAATAAAAAATTATTTTTGTTTCTGGGTTTATGTCATGATTTTCTTATTCGTCATGCTCCAAAATGATGGAAAAATACCTACACCCCCCCTAAAGTTTGCTTTTGTAGAGTTGGTAGTAAAAATACAGTTACCATAGTTTTCATAGAAATAATAAATGTTTGCTTTAATATTATCTTTAAAAGAGGAGAGAGGAGGGGAATTCCTACGCCCATTTGGTATCTCTAGAGTATATTTGTGTCACAAACTACACACATTTTTATTTTGACATTGAAGGACGTTAAAATGATATTAAGAATGTGCTAAGGTGATGCTAATGCATTTTGCTATAGATGTGGTTATTTTATCAAAATTCACATTATTATCATTTTTGAAAATATGTTAAGAAACTTAAGAGACATGCAGGATGTCTCTAGGATTGAATATTCCTCACGGTCATTTAGTAAAAAATTAAAAACTTCATCGGGAGCATACTCAGAAGAAAAAGGAAATCGTTTTAACTTGGACTTTATAGACTTCAAGAGTAATCGTCTACAAAGGTCAATAAAAATGATGGGAAATTATTCTAAAGGTTTAATTTTAGAATAGCATATTCCAGAATCAGAGTGTTTGTTGATAAAAATTACCGTTTTAATGTTGGTACCAAATATTAAACAAAAAAATGAAGAAAAAAAGAGTTTTTGTAATTTTCAATTTGATCAAAAATTTAAATACATACAACCATATGGTTTTGAAACATTCACTTAAGATTGGTGAAAGCATTGGATATTGAAAACAAAAAATAACTTTTTCGCGTAAAACTAAGAAAATTTTAATTTAAAAAAAAAATAATTTTTTTTTTCAAAATTCTGAGTTTGAAAATTGATTAAAAAAAAACTATTCATGGGAATGACTTAATTTAAAAATTTAATTAATGAATGGAGTCCTAATTTAAAAAAAAAAAAATTTACCATAATCTTTTTGGTGTTGCCGTTGTTTTTTAACATTTTTTTCTTAGTTTAAGTAACTTTTTTAAGAAAATTACCCCTCCTCCCTAAACAGGGGAACATAGGCACCCCTTATCATATGTTTTTTTTTTGTTTCGAACCAGCGTAAACACTCTAGCGTTTTGGTGTATCTTAGTCTTATATCTTAAAATATTCTTACATAGCACATTTTCATGAATTAACAAATAATGTGCTCCTGGCTATAAAAGCAAACTTTTTCAAACATGACTATTTTTTATTTAATAAGTAATATGTAAGGAATAAGAAAATCATATGCAGAACCCAGAAACAAAATTTGTGTTGACCAGTGTAATCAACATACCTACGAAAAAATTAAATTTTTTGTTGTTCTTTTTCATAATTTGAAGTCAATCAGTTGATTCCGAAAGTCTAAGTTGGTTTCTATGTTGCAATGTATATATTTTTTACTAGTTGGTACTGATGTGCAATCCTAATTGTATTTAAAAAAATTTGAGCCTACCTAGTTTGTTCTAAAACCTTGTTAAAATTATCCTTATAAATCCATGAGATCAAACATTATCAAAAGTTGTAAGTATACCACCCAAAACATCACAACTCAAACTTGACCTGGAGCCTGCTTCATAAGCAAATCTATTTGATTCCATAGGGCAATGCCTTATTTTTTTTTATAAATATTTACGCAAACTTTCTATTAATGCTTATATTATAGGGCTTAATTTGCCTCTATATATGACTATCAGCAATTCGAAAATAAGAATAATATAAAAAATCTAACTATGTTGAACAAATAAACGCACTCGTATGTATACTATGCATCGTTTACTATATTAAAGCCATACATGTTCTACTGGTTTGGTTAAAGGGTTAAGCCAAATCATCAATATCAATATTATAACTTAAAATAAGTTCTCTATACATACCTACATTCTCTCCCAATAGGAACTTTCCCCAATTTGTGTATCTACCTATCTATTATATAATTAAAATAAATTAAACTTTGATTTTTTTTTTGTTGAAACTTCATTAACCTGACATATCTGACGCAGATGTTTCAATCAGTTCACAACAAAAAAAAAAGGAACAAAAAAAATATATCCATTAACACTAATGGCAGTTTAAACATAACTGTCACATCAATCTAAATAAAATACTAAATAATGCACATCCATAGTAGCTACTGAATAACAAAATCTATTAAATCAATTAGTTTCTCCTAATTAAAATTCATTTTAGTCCAGAATCTAAAGTTGAAATAAAAACCTCCAACTAAAAAAAATATTTCTATAAATTTCATATTAAAAAAAAAATAAAATAGCAAACAGATATATGTATGTACATATGTATATAATTGCAACAAACAAACAAAAAAAAATAAACCATCAACAAATTAAACTCAAACAAATCAATTTAATTACCCTACAAGCAACCCATTAGTTTCAACATTAATTAAAACCAATCGTCAACGGATTTTCAATTAAAGATTCGCATAAATTTACAATCGATTGTGAGGTAATTATACCCCCTTTGCCGTCCGTTGAAGCCGCTATTGCCAAAGACTTATTTATAATACACCACAAAACTATTCATTCAAAAGCATAAAGGCAGTAAAACCGCAGAACTATACCTAAGTATTATAAAAATACTGGACTAACTGACTACGACTCATATGAGTGTTTGCTACTGCTATACTGCGTGATGTCGTATAAAACGTAATCACTTATGGATCACGTACTAAATGCGTTTATACTTATTTTATATGACATTTTCTGTCTTGGCCATTTATAAATCAGCAAATCTAGTCGACGACGACAACGACGAAAAAAAATCCACAATATATCTTAAAAGCTGTCGAAGTTTTTCGTTTGCAAAATTCATCATTCAACTTTGCAACCTGTTTTCTCGCTACTTAATTGCATAGGAAAATGGGAAACGAAATAAAAAAACAAAATTAAAAAAAAAACTCAAAATGGCTGTGTTGTGCTACTAAAAACGGAGACCGCTTTGACAATCACTTGAAATGTCAACTGGTATAGTTGGAATTTTATTTCAACTTCGTTATTTTTTTATCGGTCTTAGTTTGCCTTCTGTTTTAAACAACCTTTAAGCATAACACAAAATACATCGGCTAACTTCGAACGGCCAAAGCCAGCAGCAGAAAAGAAGAAAATTACTTTATACTAAAAGCGGTTTTCAGCTTTTAACCATATCGGTCTTTCCCGCCGCATTTGAAATTTCTGTGCATTTTTATATAGCCTTGATGGTATGGTGGTGGTGCTCTGGTGAAGGTTTATACACAATTTTTTTTGTGCTCTTATCCATAAATGATTGGGAATTTTTCTTCATAGAAGTTAAGAGAAAAAAAAATTCAATCCAACAACGACGACAAACAAACGAAAGATTTATTACCTCGAAATGAAGTCTCATTTTATCCAATCGCCATATAGAAAGATATATTTGTTTATAGTGTATGTCTTGAGGTATTCCTGATGGTATTTTTTTTATATTTTGTTCTATGTCTCGAAGGAACGCAGTGACATTTTATAAAAGTGGAATTAAAATCGTTATATTCCTACAAAGCTGATATCTTTTTTTCCTACATAAGACAAACAATATTGAGCTAGAGTGTAGACATGGTTCTTGTTGATTACTTTATATCTTTTATATACTAATTCAATGAAAATGAATAAATTTCCACAATAATACATTTATAACACTTTCAGATACATGATTTGTATTCAAAGATACACAAATAATATGTATAAAACCCATAAAAGTAAAGCCTGAATCATTATGCTATAGAACTTTTTTTTTTCGTTTCATTGTTAAAATCACAATTTTAATGGAATTAAATGAATGTTATATGCATTGTATCTCTATGTTGGTTGTCATGCTGTTGGATGTTGTCGATTAAAAACAAATAAATGTCAACTCAAATGCAGATAAAAAATGTTAAACAAAAAAAAAAAGGCGCAGAATAAGTCATGAAAATGTAATTTGTGTGATATGAGAATGAGTAGAAGTAATCGTGAATCAAAATGTAATTTTTCGTCTGTGCTATTCTGCCGTTGTAGCCGTCGCTTATTTGATTGAGATTGTCATTTGGGGTTCATGAACGATGAACCTATATGCACTATACATACTCTGCTGTTGCTCCCATAGGGACACTTCAATTAAAATGCATTTTCACAGTTTATGGGACAACGTTTTACCTATAGATTGGCAATAACAAAAAAAGAAAAATCTCTATTGCATCCCTTTTGACATCATCACTGAAGCTCTAAAATTGAACTTTTAGCTGCTGGGGTGGATTGTGTTGACTATGGTTTGATTTTTTTTTTTGTATTCTTGGTTTTTACCCTCTCTCTGGGTGCACACTCTGCATCATGTGGTTGTGATACAAACTTTCGATAACCATTTTTCCCATGTCGGTGAAGTTGGAATAACAATTTTCACCTAGACCAATAGGAAAACGACAGGATTTTGCACTTTTGTTCGCATATTTTTGTTGTTGCATTTATATTCCGGATTTTGCAATTCATCAAATAGTGGGTGTGATCAAATGTAGAGCTAGTTTACATGACATGCCCTTTTCTCAGTGAAACCAGGCTAGCTATTTGTAAAGGTATAATAAGGCTTCACGTTTGCATCTGAAGAAAAGGATCAACTCGAATTTTGAAGAAATTCAAGGTCCAATTTTAGAGGTCTTAAAGTATTTGAAAACAAAAATATCGAAAAATACATTTTCACTTTAACTTCATTGTACCTAAATAAGTTATCGTGGACAACCGTTTTTTAAACAACGGGCTAGAAATTTACAGTGAAGCTCGAAAGAAGAAAAATATCGGTTCAAAATTTGAATCTATTAAATTAAGACCCAAAATTTAAAGAAAAACGAAAGTCAAAAATTTGTATGTCCTTAAAAACGTTTAACGGTTTAATAATGTTCAATTATAATTCAAGTTTGAACTTTAAAAACGCACAAAACTCCAAATTTTGAAGCACCTTTGAAAATTTATAGCCTTCTCCGTTACTGAGAAATCGCCTGTCATGCTAAGTGATTTTTTTAAGAGAAAGTAGGTAATGGGCTTTCTAATAGAGACGGGTAGATGCTAAAATTGAATAAAACAAGTTGTGTGTGCAAGACGGCTTAGTGTTTATGCGGATTCCAAGTCTTCTTGCATTGTATTTCCTAGCAACAACTACTTCTGTCCATAATCGCAACCCCGATCTTATTTTTGAGGTCTCTATGAGCTTTGAATATTCCGCAATAGAGAGTGCTGGCTTAATGCACTTCGCACCGAAATTGTGATTTTATCGCTTCGACGTGGAGTCGTCGCTAGTCTGCGCATTCAGTTCAATGCTGTATGGGCCCTTTTTATCTAAGCATCCAGCTCTAGCTTCCTTTCAACCTCCAGTTAATTTCAAAAACATTGGGAATCCTTTCAGCTGCCCACCTGATCTTAAAGTCTTCCTTTGACTGCCTATTCTGCTTCAGGCGATGTACTCGGGAGAGAACCAACTCCAGTGGTGAGAGGACTATTACTCACAATCCTGACACCTCAGAGTTGGGCTCCCCCTCGAGATATACTCGAGAGAAGTTCAATGTTTTTAGAAGTGGAAGGATCATTCTTCAAAAACCCTACACTACAGAAATTAGGTATTCTTCTTATTCTCTTAATCTGTCGCTGTATCGAATAAAAGACCTTGATTAGTCACAACCTTCCCACTGACTCAGACTCCAGGAATAACGGATAACACCTTTGGCGCCCACCGTGCTGCAGTCTGGTTTCGAAGCAGAACCGGTCTCATCGCTATCTATCCTTAGTGTTTGACCCCACTACACGTGGCCGTAGAGAGTGCTGCTAAGGGAACCATCTTAAGATTTACCAAGGAGGAAACTGGAAAAATCATTAGTCTCGGAGAAAGTACTCAATTTGCAGTCCAATGGAAGCATACCTCCTGGACATTCCAAGAGATGGCATGACTAAAAAGTATAATTTCGTAAAAAGCTTTAAAAAAAGTAAGGAGCAAAAAAGAGTTTGCCGAAACGGTAAATTACACTCCTAATGCAAATTTCATCGAATGGTATACTGATGGATTGAGAACGTCTGAAGGGACTGGTGCTAGAATTTGTGGGTCTAGAACCAATAGGATTTTCCACAAGCATCATCCAGGAAGAGGTAAACGCCATAGGAAAATGTACAGAACGTACCCTTGAAAGAAACTACAGAAATCAAAATATTTCCACCATGTCCGACAGCCAGGCTGCACCTAACTTAACTTATAGATTCTAAGCTAGTACGGGCTTAATGAACTGGGACAGAAAAATAATGTAACACTCTACAGGGTACCGCAGAATAGGAGCAAGGTCAGTCCTCACGGGACCAGAGTCCTATTGCGATATATTCGAGAGTACGTGATTGAAAGAAAAATCAAAGAAGCAGAGGAGGCCAAAAGACTAGAAATTCTGGAACGAACTCCCTAAGTTGTGACAGGCTTAATTTTTAATTGGGAGGTACAACTTAGAATTTAAGTAAGAACAAACTCAGAATAATAACGGGTCTCCTCACTGGACACCTGCAGACTAAAACGACATCTAAAAATCCTTGAAATAGTGAGAAGTTCAACATCCAGATTCAGCAATGCCAATGAGGAGACACCGAACCACATACATATTGGGCAAATGTGATACACTTATGCACCAAAGACACAGGCATCTGAGAAATTACCAGATAGACGAGGAGTTCAAACTTCCTTCTTTTAATTTACTCCAAATACTCAAATTTCTAAAAGAAGCTACTTGGAAAATGAGCAGAAGCAGGAGAAAACTCATCCACCTCCTAAATTGGGGGCACAATAGATCTTAAAGGTCGCAGTCCACTTATACCCAAAATTATAATTCATATTCATCTATCCAACCTACGAGTAGCGCAGAAAGCGATGTCACTCTGTATAGAGATGTGCATGTACTGAGAAGGCTATAGCTGATCCATAAAGTGCCAAAATCAGGATACTCCATTAACGACTCAGCATGTATTTTTAATTTGGCCTCCAGCCAGGCCTATCGTCAGCACGGGTAGTGGAACACCTTAGATCCGACCCAATATGAAAATTGGAGTAGGTGAGGAGGCGACTATGATGAGAGAAGAGTATTAGGCAGCTATTCGCCGTAATGTCAGTGAAAAAATAATGTGTTTAGGAGTACACAATGAACAGCAACACTCCGTATACCACCGCACCTTGGGGATAAGCTCGTCAAACAGATTTTTCACCGTGCCGCTGAGAGGGATAATGTTGGACAGCTTTTCACCATGCCGACTTGGGCTAGATATGGGTGTTGGTGGGAGAGGTTTATGGATGATTTAAGAGCCGTTTGATTTCAGGACTCATCTGAAGCTTAACTTGAGAATCTTTGACCTTATTCACGTTCTATATTTCCACAAGTCTGACCCTCAAGTAGGATTTCCACATGATGGTTTGTCTTTAATGTCTGATAACTTAAATAAAAGGAAAAATAGCAACAAATAAAACAACACAATCACCATGAACTGTCAGAATCTACCGATCCCATTGGAACAGCCTTTAAAATTAAATAAAAACAAAAGAGACAAAATCTTCAGAATTGTGCATAGCTAGTTACGTTAAGCCTTAAAGATTGAAACCCAGACAAGGTTTTTTTTTATACTGGATCTTAAAATCTTTTCTGATAGGTACCCCATATCTCCATACTCGAAATCTTATTGAAATTTCTACAAGGACACTTTAAATGCTAAAAATCCAAAAAAAGGGGATTAAAGTGTTTGAAGGTCTGTTGGTCCAAGCACTTAAGATTTGTTTCAAGTTTAATTCTTTTAGAAAATCGACAGTACAAAAATGCATCCCGTGCCCTTCTTCATCAGCAAATTTGTTTTTAAAATTTCGCATATTTCAGCCAAACGGTGGAGTCTGATATTTATGATCAAAAACTGGAGAATATAATTTTTAAATTTTATTTTTCAATAAATCGGATATAAAGTTTGAATCCGGTGCCCCAGCTTAAGATATCTGAAAATGTGTTTTTAAACGTTCTCCCCGAAAAACATTGTATTCAGCATTTGTATAAAAAAGGTCTTTTTCTCAATAACTTTACGCCCCTGAGATTGAGGCATTTTTAATTTTCCGTTGTATGTTTTGAAATCACCTGTTTCTAATAAAGTTTTCATCGTAAAATTTGATTTTGAAAAAAAAAACTTCAACTTCAGTCAACCGATTCTGATTGTACTGTTGAAAAACGATGAAGTCTAAAATATAGTTTTGTATGTATAGCTACTACATACCTACCTACATAATAGCAGATTGCTTGTGTATTGAGTGTCATAAAATATCAAACAAACAAAAAAGAAAACTTCGCATATACCATCAGGAGGTACAAAAAAAAAACTGTGCCCTCCATACTGCAGTGGTACATCATATTTCGCGTGTGATTTTATATCTTTATAATAGAGAGATGCGCAGCTCGGTGGCGTATTTTATTTGCAAATTTTTTTCAGTTCAATACAAAAAAAAATCAAGAAGTGAAAAAAAGTATCTTTGTATCTTTTTTATTTTGAATTCAAAATTAAAAAAAAAAAAAAAAAACACACAAACAAAAACAAAAACCCCAACAAAATGTATCTATCTTCTCTTCTGGAATATTTGTGGCACCAGATTTTTATATTGTTGTTGCCATCGAGTCATCGTCCGGCTGTCGATATGGTGCACTCTGGCTTTTCTCCTATATACATAGACATACAATATACCATATCATCGTCATTGCCCTGTGTTTTATATTGTTGTCCTTTGTTTTTGTTTTGTTTTGTATTGTTTTTAACTTTGAGGCCTTATTGCTTATCCTTTATCCAATATCTCCAATCCTGTTCCTACTCCTCCTCTTCGATATCTTGACCCAAACCAAAAAAGCCCGAAAAATCCAATGCAAAATATTCGACTACTATATCCTATCGGCACAGAGCACACAACATATAATACATAGTATATCCTACAGCCTGGATTCGGTCTCGGAAAATTTATAACATGGAAGCTCTACAGATGATACAGAAATAATGCCAAAAGGATCATAAATATGGTCAGGCGCGCGATAACTCGATAATTATGTCCGCTTTTGTTTATTTCACACATCGATTACCGCCTTTTGCTACCCTTTTGCCTGCTGAGTCTGATGTCCTTCTATACCTACTCTCTCTCTCTCACTCTTACTCTTCCTCTCTATACCTACCTACTCTCCTTTTACCATGGCATGGCAATCATAAAGAGTTCGGTAGTGTTTGTTATTTGTCCTTGCATATACAAATATATACACATAAATGTTTGTTGTTGTTTTTTTTTTTTTAATATTTGCATATGCCAGTTTATATGGCGCTTTAGCAAAGTTAACATTTATACAAGAGGAAGCATCACATTGAAGCCACACACGCGGATGTAAAAACTTAAGGGAAGGTCTGTCGCTTTCATTTTATGACTCTAAAAAGGACTCTCATGTTGTATAGATGAGATACCTACGTTGAACAAAAAATATTCATGTTTCATGTAATTTGGGTTTGGATTCTGATGTGATTCGAGTGGGAACAGACTTAAAATTCATTCAAGCCTGTTGCCGCACTGGAAAACGTTAAATACCGATAGAGAGTGTGAGAGAGAGATAATGAAAAACGGGAAAGGGTCACCAGTTTTCTATTTCATAATTTTTTGATTGTGCAATAATGAACCTTTCATGTTGTATATCTGCTCCAAAATACCCTAGGGCTATTTTGTAAATCTGTTCTTCCCAGAAGCTCCTTACTCTTATAGTCATTAGTGTGACCAATAGCGTTTTTAATATTTAAAAAAAATATCATATCTGCTGTAGCTATCATTGAACTGTTTAAAAAAATTCTGTAAGCAAATAATTTTGTGAAAGAAAAAAGAAAGAGAAAAAGGAAAAAGTATTAGTTGTTTAAACCTTTTTAATTTTGTATACGAAATATGTTTTAAAATTTAAAAACCATCTATGTATATAAAAATATTTTGTTTGTTTCTTTGCTTTGTTTAAGCAATTTCAACAATTTAAGACAGTCTCAAGTCCGAATATCTAAGTTGGGTAAATGTTTTCAAAAGATTCAAAATTAACTGTTGGGCGCCAGTTTAAAAATTATTATTTGTTAGGCAGTGATGATGATTTATGTTGTAATTTATAAAGGTATATCACTAAACTGTTCAAATTTGGCAGAAAACTATAGCTCCTCCCTTTTTTGGCAATTATGAAAACGCATACAGGACACTATAGGAATAAATTCTCCACGAGATACTTTATGATTTGTTTTTATTTTGGTATTTTGCCTTATTAAATATTTAACTAATTAAATTAACTCTAGTCTGGTAACACCATAATTCATTGTCATCATCATCGTTTGGTACTAGAACTCCTACCATCATATTGTCATAAAAACATAACCCAACCATACCTATTGCCATTTTAGTCCGTTTATTCTTAGCCACCCGCCTTCTTTCCTAAAAATCTCCCCTGGGGGCACAATTCAGGGTCGAGTATGCTGCTAACTCTGTACTCATATAAATGTGCCATTCTTCTGCATCCCCAAAATTTCGTTTGGGGAATACACATATTTGCCATCGTTGTCGCACCCAGTTATTAAGTAATGATTTATCATTCAAGAGGTCGAAGGCAATTTTTGGACTTTGCAATTGCCCTTCCGTCCGCCGGGATAGCGAGGTGACAATTCCCAACCCTCTATACAATACCCGCTTATACCATACATGTATTTTTGCATCTAGAAATGATGGTTTTTCAATGTTCGATGTTTCACATGTTTTTCATTCATATAGCGAGGAGCCTATTTTTGGGGAAGACGAAACCCACTATATACCTACGAGTATAGCTTTGGTTATGTCTATGGATGTCGCGGCGTCAGCAATGCGGCTGGCGGAGACAATACCGGCGGGTGTTAAATGAAGGTCTCTTCTCTGCACAAAAGTCATGGCTAGTGTGTGAAATAGTCAACGAAAATTCGTTGTTTTAACACTTCACACAATAAGAAAAACGTTTTTTGAATAATGATTTTTAAATTGTATGTTTTTTTTGTTTTTTTCATCTGGAAGATGGACTGCGCATTGCGTTTGAAAAAAAGCAAGAGACGTGAAATGATTCTTTAATTGATGTGGGAGGATTTTTTTTTGTTGGAGGGTGTCATGATTTTTTTAAAGAATTATTTAATAGTTGATTAGCAATAAATGTTCGAAGCTGTCTGACAATGTCCAAAATAAATTGTTGTTTTGTGGTTATCACATAAACAATTCATGTTATGAGCAAAATTATTTAATATTTGTCAGCTATTTATATATAATTTTTTATGTGATAAACGAGTCAGAAATAATGAAGTTCAAAAAACTGTGTTAAATATTTTGGTAGATATAAAAAAAAATATTATATATGATAGTAAATAAAAACCAAATTCTTGTGGCATTGATTTATAAAGTGGTTAGTGTCACGCCCGTAACAAAAATAATAGGGAAACTGTCACAACTACGAAAGCCAAAAGTACTACATACATTATGTAATTATGAAGTACAAATCTATTAAAACCACAACTACGAACGACACAACTACGAAGAGGGTGGACGCTATATTAAATCTAAGTTTTTGGACTGGCAGCAATAGGAGAAAAATGCCAAAGAACAGAAATATAAAAATGGAGGTGGATGATTCTCATTGGTCAAGCAGATACATTAAAAATGAAGGTGTATAAATAAATATTAGCAAGTGGGCAAATAAAAATACCAGAAAGTTGCAAACAAAAAAATATATCAACTTCGTTGTTCCTCGACCGATTTTAATCGAGTTCCAAAATTGTTGTAGCGATCCCCATTCTATAGATGATCTCAAATCCAGTACCAACCTTGCAGTCAATTAATCTATACCCGTTGAGTCTCTAACGCAGACATCCTCCCGAACAAGCAGCAAAGAGACACTCATGCTAAGAGAAACACAGGGACACTGTGGTCCATTTGTAGAATTTTTGGCGACAAATATCATTTCCTATAGGTAGGTACTATTCTTTGATAAATGTATATGAAATTTGTTGCACTTAGCTAGGGCCCCACAATTTAAGGCAGAACAAAATCCTAACATTAAAAAAAGGAATACGTAACTGTCTAAGTAAGAACTTAGTTGAGATTCAAAATTAATGAAAACTAATAAACTAACCGGGGGCTCCGCTTTGCCCAAAATGTCTGTTTATATCGTCCTGAAATATGTGCTTTAGTGTACTTTCATATGAAATTGATTCCAATGTACAAGATTTAAACAAAATGTTGAACAATGTTCCTAAGAGAATAAAACAAATTTTAATGCTATTTTTTTCTTAAATACAGTCGACTCCCTTTAAGTCAAATTTACACGGGATATCAAAATGAGTTTGAGTTAGAGAGATTTTTGCAAAAAATTGCTGGAATTTGAAGATAAGTAAACATACTGTGCAAATTTGAGGAAAATAATTATTAAAAACACAACTTCACTCGTTTTTTTCCATTTTGAAAGTTCACTTTCGTGGTAAAAGAGTCGGGGTATCGCTGCCAGGTGTCTACCATTATGTACGTCTCACTGATGCAAATAATGGTTCCAAATAATACCTACGGACAGTAACTAAACTTGACGGATCGGAGGGCGAATTGGAATAGACCAATAAAGTGCTGATATGAAAAGTCAGGAAGGGTATGAGTAGCGGAAACGAATTCCTGACCTATTAATGGATGCGGATAGACTACGGATTATGAAATTGAATGAGAATCGACGGTTGCCCATCAAACGTATACATATAGGGAGGAGGTATGCAACTCCGACCAAAATGATAAATGGACGTTGAACCTCAGGGCGGTACCTGTTAAAGCTTTTAATTTAGAGCACTTACCCCCAAAATAGAGACCGTTGTGGCCTTGGGCAAACGGTGTTACGGTTATAGCAAGTTGAGCTGAGGTATAGAGCGCATGATTGACTTCTTCTCAGTTTGATATCAGAATCTCGACGGTTACCCATCTTCATCTGAAACAAGGGTGTTTGGTGTATGCTCAGGTCCACACCCGAAAAAGTACATAATCACTTGTCATCTCTCTTAAACGCTAGAGTATTTTTTTTTTTTTTTTTTTTTGTAAATTCATTTTTATTTTTCCATTATCTTAAAACTATCTTAAAGCTAGACAAAAATTCATAAAAACTAGCCTACTTATCAATATCTTACAACTAACTTACTGGCCCCATTCGGGCGCTCTAAGTTAAACTACTAACTTAATGCTAATGCCTTTCGGCCTAAGAACTATCTTAAAACTAGAATCCATATCGGTTTTATTTTTCACCGAGAAGAATTTAAAAAAAACTCGGTATCTTTGTCTTTATTTTTTTTTGTTTTATATAAAACTTTCAAACTAAATAAAACTAAATTAAAACTAATTAAAACTAATTATAACTAATTAAAACTAATTAAAACTACTATAAAACTACTTAAAGCTACTTACAAACTACTTACAGACTACTTACAAACTAGAACAGCCACAGCAAGCACATTTTCGGGTTTTTATAATTTTTTTGTGTTTTTATTGGTTTTATAATTTTTTTGTGTTTTTATTGGTTTTTTTTTTTTTTTTTTTTTTTTTTTTTTTTTTTTGGTGCCACCCTGACTGTCCCTACTTAAAACTAACTACCTAAACCTATGTAAGTCGGCCATGGCATAGAAAAATGCAGTCAACTTTTAAATATCCGAAGAATCTTCGTGTTCAGGTTTCAACCACCAGAACTGGTTCTCCTGCTTTACCCTATCTCTTCGGTCCCGATCGGACACAGTCCTACTGAACCGAAGGTGCTCCGCTCCGTGTTGTGCGAGGACGTCTCGACTGTAAAGGAGCCGCCGATCTACAGTTCTACGGCCGACGTGGTAGATTAGCGGAACCGCCGCTCTATCCTGGATCAGCCCTCGACTGTCTAAGTAGAGGAATGCATCGGGCGGAATAAAGCCGCTTAGACGCACACTCTCGTAGTAATCGTTTTTAGGGTAATAAGCCCCAAAAATTAAGCTGTTGGTCGAGGACATTGCTCTTGCAATGTGACCTCGAATAACCTTCAGCAAGAAATTATCTATCCTGTTTATGTTGGCGCCGTTGTATAGAACCAGGTTGGAATAATAATGTTTGTACTCCGACTCTGGTGTTCTGTGTAATCCAAGGCAGCGTCTAAGACACTGCCTCTCAAACACCCGAATCTTTTCCATTTGAGATGGGGCAACGTTGAACCAAACCGGGCACCCATAGGCAATCATCGGCCGTATGAGGGCCATGTAGCAAATCACCTTCACCCTGCTGTCAAGCCGGCTGCTATAAAACAACCGTTTTGTCAGGGCAAAAGCTCCCCTAGCCCTGGACAGAGCAGCATTTATATGTCTGTCGAAATACAAATACTGATCCATCCAGATGCCAAGGTATTTTACTACACTTTTACTCGCCAGTGGCTGTCCATTTGGTCCTACGATCACCAGCTTACGCCAGTTCTTTCTCGTATCCCTTGTGGCTCCATGCAACGGAGTCCTAAACAAGATAGTTAAGATACGCTAGAGTATCGGAGTAGTCTCATGGTCATAAGCACTTACCCCAAGGCCACACGGGTACATACGCATTTGTTCACTTATGTCGTTTTTGTTCGAACGTTCGGAGTACTCCTTTTCCACTCCATTTTAACTCCTACTAGCTACTCCAAAAGCATTCGATTGGGTGTACCAAGAAATGTTTTCGGAGTCTTTTTCTGTTCCTGATTTCAAGATGCAGTAGATTGCATAAATATACAGTTTTTCGTCGCAGTACTTGTCAAAAGTGATGAATGCTTGAAGAAGCCATTTTATAAAATGGCGTCATTCAGTAGTGTGTGTGTAAATTTGACAACACGATGTTTTCATATTCTATTGGAATCAAAAAGGAGTAGAACAGTCAGAAAATCCAATCGAAAATGGCATTACACATATATACAAACCCAGGCAACTTGTTCATCAACTGGCATGGAATTTTTGAAGCCAGGAGTGAAGCAAGTTGAGAGACAAGCAACTTGATGGCAAGTGGAACTTAAGTGGAATGCAAATTACGAATTTGACAGGCAGTGTATGTAGCCAACTTGCTTGCCAGTACCAGCCCGTGTGGCCTCGGGGTTAGCAAGAGTTTTTTCTTCGGAGACTTCTCGCTCCGCAACACATCCAGGAACCTTTTTTGGAACATGGGGAGTACCGGTGAAGGATGCAAGCGCACCAGTAGTTGGTGGTCCTTCTGTGAGGACGGACTCGTACGGGTTGTGGTTTCCCCTGATACTGGGGGGGCAAAAGGTGCCTTCGGGTACAAGAGGTGACAAATATAGTCCTCCAGCCGGAAACTCGGTTGAGAGCATATAATATAGCCAAAAAGCCATGCCCTCGGTAAAGTACAGAGAAGCGTTCGGATCAGCCGAATTCTATCTGGTAGCTGAACACTTGTATCTAGCATACTTGTTACTGTGTTCCGCGGACGAAGACTGATCGTCATCTAAACGGTTCTGGAGGGCAGGTATAGGCCTACTTCTAAAGAGAGTCTCTTAAGGAGGGATTCACATAAAACTTATCTACCATCTGATGCAAATAGTAAGTACATCAACTAAATTTGGAGCGGTATAAAGCACTTTGAGCAAAACTTTCACCAGCTTTCGATCTATAAGAGTGAAAATACCGACTTTAAAGAACAATAACTTTTGAACTAAGTATTTGTCGTTGGCAAAAAAATTGGTGTAAATTCCATGTTAACTTTGAAGTAACATTTCACAACAGCAGTAATCAAGAATTTAAATAAGGAGTTCCTGACTCTAACAAAAAATGTTGTACGGAAAAAAGACTATTATTTTTTTTGTGCGCATTAGCGTGTGGTGGCTGACGCACAATACTCAAGGACTAAACTGAAGGCAATATCATGCCATGTAATGTTTTTAGTAAACTCATAAATAACCCACTTATCAATTCCAATAAAAAAAAATGATCGGTGTAGTTTTGCATTATAGAAAACCTTTTTTTTTTGCCTCTTCCGAAATTTGAATAAATTTCATGTGAAACACCCTGTAAATTATGATAATTTTAACTAGATGCCTTCTATATGCACCCTGATGGATTTTACAGGACTTTGATAAAAAGAAAAAAGTAAAAGGATAGTCAAGAATTTTTGATGGCAATATTCATGTCCATCGAGTATTCCGTGCTCACTATCTCCTTTTAATCCCAGGAGTGCCGTCTACTTGAAATTATAGAGGTGAATATAGCAAATTAAATAAAGTAAACTATGTTAAGCTTAACTAAGTACTTGACATTTTGCATATCTTTTTTTATGAACATTACCAGGAAACACTGCTAGAATGATTTATTTGCTCAATGTTGATTCTGCATACAAATTCAAATGTATTGTGATTTTTCTTTCAACTTTTATATAATCAGTTTAATTCCAAAAGGTTTTTTTAATTTGCCATTAAAACCTTTTAAGGACTTGTTTTAACCCCAAAAAAAAAATATATTAACATAAAATTATAAATTAATTGGTTACTTAAAAAAAATATCGTGCTACTGGTATTTTTTTTTTCTTATAAAGGTAACGATTAATCTCCACCTTTATATTGCGTGCTCTTCAAATTGAAATAAACGCCAACTCACTTAAAGAACACACCATAGCTATATAGTTTTTATTTTTTCATAAAATCTTATCCTTCCCGCTGCGATACTTAACATCCATGGCGTATGAAAAACCAAACCCCTGCTATCATCATCGTCCGTATACGTATAGATATACATAAATAAATATACCTTCATACATATACACTCTTGATTGTATGTATGTATGTATAGTTAGTTATAAGGCGGTATAAACGAAAACTCGATTATAAGGATATAAATAAATGAAGGTAAGCCTGAATAGCGAAATAAAGCAAAACTTCAACGAAGTATATAAATTACAAAAAAGGGCTTTACAAACACTCTATAAAGTAAATGCAGAACCCAAGTTCTGGAAACGGTCAGTCGATTGCGCTATAAACCGGCTCTTGTAATTTTAGTTTTGTTCCTTTTTTATTTTTAATTTTTTTAATCCTTGTCTCTCCTTCTTTTGGACATCATCACTGCGCCAAAGTATCCCAGTGAGAGATCAGACAGAAAATCAAAGGGATTAAAGGAAACCACCGAAAGAAGATGAAAAAGATATACACGACGGATACACGACTATAAGACACAACGGCCGTCGAGGACGACGAGGTGGAAAAAATCAATCATCGCCTACTTATACGCCTTCAGATTAAAGATATTTTTTTTTTCTACACACACCAAAATTTACATCCGCCAAAGTAGCTAACATGAAAAGCTATCAATGCAAAACATTCAAATGCACTTTATTCACTATTAAAGCACCCAACTACCTGGTTTTCACATCGTATATTAACCATAAGGAAAATCGTCAAGACATTGGGTATATTTTTTATTTGTATAGTATATGAAGTAGATCTACATGCGTTTATGTGTATCTCATATATAAAGTTGCACCAAGAGTATCAAAGTATCGATGTGTACACATTTTTACAATGCACTCACAAGAGCAACAACATTCACCTATATGTCTCTTCGATGTAATAAATTAAATGGCAAATGTATGAAACATGGTAAAATCGTGATCGCATAAATTCTATTGTCGCAATGTGCAACAACAACGCGAAAAAAATTCACAGCCAGGGTTCCACCAACAAGGAGCAAGATAGAGCTTAGATATACACGCTGCCGACCGACGACGACCGACGACGACGAGTAGGTTGGGAAAAGTCCATCCATCCACGGCCTCAAAATGCACCTTATAGAGTACCTATACCTCTATCTATGTAGAAATGGATGAAGGGAGGGCAACAAAATAGAAAGAAACGATTGTAACATTGGAAAACAAACAGAAGGATTTGATGCCTATGTCTTTTTAAAACTGGATATGCCTCAATAGATACACACGTATCCATATAGAAAAAGATACTTAGCTCCATATAGCTAGTTATAGATACTTTCCTATACCAATTCACAGGCGCAATAGTCAAAGACTAACGACACGAATCGAATCGAAACTTTGAATCAACAGCGAACGAACGAACGCGCGCTCGTTGACTGCTGGTTGCTGTTTCTGCTGACGCTCCAAATGGAAGTAGGCGAAAAGTGCACTGCAGCAGAACCTCTAAACTAAAATGAAGCCAGTGAAAATCAAAGGCAAACACCATTTTCAAAAAAAAAATTCACTAAACGTTCCATACTATAGCTATTCTGATGGCCAAAAGAACGACGAAAAATGGATCTCACAATCCTCTCCAATGTGCGCAGAAATAAAAGGGAACAAAAATTCTAGGTATACAAAGTATCTTAACCAATACTCACGATGTATCTAAGCATATTTATATAAATGTATGAAGAATGCGATCGAAGATGAATAAGGAGCTATTTTTACTTCCCCAGCACTCTGTATTAAACATGGGACATAAATTTAAACAAAATGCAACGAACAACGGTCTCGTATAGCTATGGTAAATTTTTTTGGTTTTCCTCATTTTTTTTTTTTTTTTTTTTTTTTTTGAAATCGTGCCGAAAGGAAGATTTAATTCAGGAATTCAAACCAGCTGGGTGATGATATTTGTATATAATATACGGGATGAGATGTGAACTAGATGAGAGATCATGTGTTAAATGGATTGCACGACAAAAAAGCTGCGGTGCATACGATAGAGGAATATTGGTTGGTGGAAGAATCTTTTGAAAAAGTATCCCTATGCTGACTACTTATTTAGGTCCTTGGACCTTTATGTCCATGAGGTTCCCATTGCGGGGCATAGGGCCACCACTACTCCTCTGCACCATCGTGCATGGTTTTTGAAGATGTACCTCTCTCTCCAACTCTTCCTCAGTTATGCTAGATCCTCTTCGACCGTGCTTCGCCAAGTACTTCTAGGTTGGCCCACTTTCACAAGAAAGCTGCAAACGTTTGTGAAAAGATGTCAACGAAACATCCCTGTGTTAATAATCAAGTATTGTAAGGCTTTGATCAAATTGTTAAACTTTAGTTTTTAATATGTAATACATAATTGCAAGGAAATATATAAAAGTTCTTAGTCTCGAGAAGAATTAACAATATGTTAATGTGTGTTACCACGTGCATAATGGTTAGTGCGTTGGACTGTCATATGCCGAATGTTTGAGTTCGATTCCCAGCCACTGCCACCTTTAAACAAAAATGTTTTTCCCAAGGTAATGCCTCTTGCGAGGATCTAATAAATCCTAAAAATGTATATTTGTCATGAAAAAATGCTTTTCATATATAGCCGTTCGGACTCCGGAAAAAGTTGTAGGTCCTCTCCATTCCTTCCAACAATTGCAGGTCCTCTCCATTCCTTCCAACAATAGCTACACAGAAATGGTTGGGAGTTGCTGTAGGTCACTAGGCCCTGATGGTTCCACACACACCCAATTTATTTATTTAACAAAATATAAATGTTCTTAAAAGTGTGTACACTTGCATCAGCAAAAAGAAGATAGCAAGAATCTACATAATTTTCCATTAAAAGTTGTTCCTGAATCTTTTCAAAATTTAATGACTGTGTTGAAGAAATATGATCAGAACCGAATTACCACATCAGTTATCGAGGAATACGTGACTGAATTTTGTTGCATTTCGCTCACGTTTCGGGCAATGTAGATAGTACATATACTAACATTTTAGGTGTTTATTCATTGGTTCGATCAGATGGTACTCACTCACTCGGTCACTGATGCGGTAATTCGGCCCCTGATTTCACATTTGCTCTCATTAAATTTTGAAAAAAAAAAATCTGAGACAAAAAATAATCGTGGAACAGCGGTCATATACAGTGGAGCAAGTTAAGTGTTGGTCATTCAATATAATAATGGAAGATCTGTCGTTGATTGCTCTAGCGTACCTGGAGCTGACAGAGCCTACAGAAACCACCTAAGCAAGAAGCTCTCCGCTGTACTTTCACTTGCCACAGACGCCAACAACCAGTGGTCCCAGTACCAAGATATCATCAAAATGGCAGCCGAAATCACAATAGGCCACCAACCACTTCCGAAAAAGATCCCACGGTATTATGTTAAATACCTATGCAGCTTAAAAAGATATGCACATGGGAGTATTATGCATCGTAAAACAAGAACAGCAAGAGAGGAGTATCGAGCAAATAGTACATAGCCGGAAAGAATACCCTGCCTAGAAATAAGAGCGCGTACGTAACCTCCCAGTTCAAGGACATCGAAAAGTCTCACGAACGAAACAATACCCGGAAGTTTTATAAAAAGCTAAGCAACTGGCTGTTGATCTAAAAACCGGAACGCAGGGAAGGTAACTTAGTCACCAAAGCACAGAAAAAAGAATAGATGTATTCAAAGAGCATTTCGAACAGATTTTGAATGAGTGACAGGAAGAGAACTGCCTTCCAGTCAATGAAGACCCAGTTCCACCACCAAATGTAGAAGAGGTAGACTAAACTAAAGAGGCTTAAGAGCAATAAGTCTGCTGGATCTATATATCAGGAGCGTTATATGGCGATGGCTGAATTTCAGGATCCTGCAAAAACAGACCCAGTTGTGTCACGTGACATTGAAAAATACGTGGTGCATTGTGCAACTAGGGAAAAGCTCCTCTGAACTATTCCAAACATTCAGAGGGCTTCGGAAAGAAGATGCGCCATCATGTGATTTCTTCACTCTCTTTCTGGAGCAAATAGTGCGCAAGGAAGGCATTAACACTGAAGGCACTTTTTTTTAATAAATCGATACAAATTTAAGTTTAGGCCGATGATATATGGACATTATCGGCTGTTCCCAACGTCCTTACAGACAAACGTTTCTGCACAGAGTAAAGTTGTTAGAAAATGTTAATGGTGCAACACGCTAGAAGCATGCCACCAAGTTGTAAAGTGATAAATCGAATTGCGTCACAAGGGCTAGAGCTGAATTGTTTGTTCCTAGAACCTATTTTTTCAAGCTGAAATTAATGACATATCAAAATGTTTCGAACGATATCTAACAACAAAATTAAAGCAAATGAAAGTTACTATCATGTTGGACAGTGATGTTGCACTCAAAGCATTTAACTATACTACGTCATAAGTTCTAAACTGGTATGGGAGTAATAAAATAAAACACGAATCGATCACCTTTTTGTCACATACATTTTTTTTTTATTTTTTTTTTTTAAATAAACAGAACAATTGTTTCGACGCTCAATGCGTCATCATCAGCTATTGGAATTCGACTAAAGAAGTTGTTAGAAGTTGTGGTCAGCGAAACCAACAAAAGCAAACCAAGAATATTTTATTACCTGTATGAACTTTAACAGAAAAAACCCCAGACGAAATGAGGGTATCATCATTGGTAATTTTAAACTAAGGAGACACAGTATGCAAGGCAAAGCAGTATCAGTGCCAAAAACACGTTATGGCATCAAGAATATAAAAAACAACGTTAGTTCTTTCTAGCCAAAGATCGTTCCATGGTCCCACATGCGAAGACTTTCTTACATAATTTTATCTGAATTTTCTAGATGGACTTGATGCCCTTAAAGTACAAATCGTTATTAAAGGTGATCTGCAATTTATAATACCGCAAAAGAAATATCCGAAATTCCTTAAATCACATGATCTCGTCTCCGACTAGTTCACGTCATCACTGGAAAAAGTACAAACCTATGATTCCTCCAGACTAAAATCCTCACCAAACTGTGACTATCTCAGGACTCATTATTGTGGTAGCAAAAGATGATTTTGGCGAAAAATCACGTAATGCTCAAAACTTTTCTTGAACGCAGCATTGATACATGAACACTCTGTTCACCGTATAACCTTTCTTGCTGAATGACCATACACTATTCAATAATTCACGATAACTTTGCTTTTTTCACATGATTCCCATAGCATATAACCTTAAAAAATTTGGAGAGTTCCTATTGAAAGATCCTTTAGTCCAATTCGGTTATCAAAATTTTGAAAAATTATAGCAACTGTTGGGGCAGATATTGATTCCTTCAAAATAAACAACTTAAAAATTTGAAACCAAATCGAATTGAAACCACATAAACTATAAAACCGTTAAAATTGTTAATTTTACTTTTGTTTTCTCTCCTTCTAGTTTAGTTCCTCTACATTATATATATTGAATACATTGGTAGGTATATCACATCATCAAGAGTGTAAAGCACAGTTCGTTCAAAAATATATATTTTTTTTTGTACCAAAACACTAAAAACCATTTCGACATGGCTTAAATATTTAATCTAAATTGGATTTCTATATATTATTTTGTACCATTTTTCCTTGAGCTATAATGTGATTTATTTGAAAGTAGCCCTCTTTCTCAAATGTGTATATGTGACTCGGGTGACTCGTTTCGAAAAAAAAATAACAAAAATGTTCCCATATGCAGGATTGTTTCGTACATTATAATATAGACATTCTTCGAAATATGACCCATGAGTGGAATATGATTGCATTATGGTACCTTAGTTGTATTTTTATATTTCCTATAAGGTCCTGTGGGAATATTGATTGCATATAAATGTACAAGCTGTATGTACAATCATCTGAGGTTTTTGTAGGGTTATGGTTTTTCATGATTTAGGATGAAAAAAAGTTTAATTTTCAAAATTTATGACTCCTGCGATTCTTCTATCAGAGTTCCTTATTTCTGAACTACTAAATTATATTTTCACCAAAGGAACTCTTTCGCTGTTCTAAACTTTCCTAAAATTCCTCTTCTGAATGGATTTAAAAAACATGACTTGATTTAAAAAATATTCAATTGCTTGAAAAATTCTTTCAAGTATTATATTGCAAATATGAATGCAACAGCTAAAGGTAAAACCATTCAACCGCGGATTCTAACGGATTGGATGGCATAGCAAAGATGATCAATAGAACAACAAAAAAAAAAGAACAACACTTTTCTCAAAATAAGCTGTTTTCACATCGTTTTGTGTCCTGAAGTTGTCCTTGTACCGTTTTTCCCATCAGGTGAGGTGAATTCTTTCTTCTCCCCCGAATACCTACTTCAGTGCTCTTTGGTCCTTGATCCAAACGAACGGAACCCACGACGTAAGGTTCATATCTACGTGAATTTGCTTTAATGTTCTCCTTGAGTCCTTTTTTGTCTGGAGGTGTAGGTACATACTTCGTTTTCACTGAATTTAGAAACCGTGCAAATGCTACACCACCTTCCTCCACAATGGTTTGGTTTCCGATGTTTGCCTTTTTTGCTCTTTTTCAAAACTACTAGCTATAGGTACTCTTGAGGCAGGATTCTGTTGGAATGAAAAAGGTTCTTATACACAGAGTATGTCCTCTTTATGGTGGTAGGTGGTATAGATAGGCTTAAAGCAGGTAATGCATATTTAGTTTTGGCATAAAATGACTGTATAAGACTTTGGCTGGCAAACGAGATTTAATAGGAAAATGTCTGCGACTGTTTTCGGAGAAACATATCCTTTTTTTGAAACTATGTAGGTATGTAGTTTTTAGTATCCTTTTTTTTTTTGTTAAATTCCTAGGATTGCACACGTCATGCATGCTTGATTTCCTTTTCATTTCGACATTGTCGACAAAGACTACGACGACGACGACGATGATGACGACGTCTCCAAGACAGTACAGGCTGCAGTAAAGTGGCAAACTACACAATCACTCATATGTAAATGTGTATCTATGTACATAAAGCAAACTTCTTTGGGATTCCTTTTTTTTCATGGGTAGATATAGAAGTCTTTCCTAACAGTCTCCACATATGCATAATGTCGCGCCGCAGAGACTCACAGTTGGAACAAAAAATTTCAAAAAAAAAAGTAAAACATGGAAACGAAAACGAATCCAATTCAAAATTCAAAACGTTTTTATCCTTCACTACCACCACCACCACCACCACCATCACCATCGCCATGGACAATGGTGGAAACTGTGGAAAAACACTAAAAAAGGGGCACACACAACCATTTATAAGTGCAAAAGGGGGCGAACAGCAATGAAAATGAACATATGCATGAAAGTGGCGCGTTAAAATGGGTTTTTAACGAAGACCGTTTTTTTTGTTGTACTTGAATAAGCCTTGTTGGTTGGTTGGTTGTGTTCCTTTGGTTTTTGTAAATTTTTTTTTAATGTCCCGTCCCGGTCAAGTCGCTTGTCGTGCGATTCTGTCAGACTTGATGGATTAGCACTTTAGTAGCAACAAAAATGTGGTGGTGGCAGCGTTTCGCTACTGCTTCTCTTTGCTGCATCGAAGTAGTCTAGTTCCTTCATTATGTATTTTTATTTTGCGACAATTCCTCTTTTTTTCGCTGTTTTTTTTTATTTCAGTTGAATTTGTTATTCAAGGATACTCCCTTGTCATGAAAATGAATTCATTAGGATATTTTTGTGTTTTGTCCTCGTTTTTATTTGCTTTTAAAAAATAAATGTCCTTCTTCTTCTTATTCTGAATGATTGACGACATTGTGTTGTGTTATAAAAAGCATAAGCTCTTGACAATGGATATAGATTGTATATTTATACCAAAAGTCAAGTGAATCAAGTGTACATATATGTCTTAAGTGTGTTTGCTTATGTATATTGAGAAAGAAGCCCCTAGAAATAAATATTACCACATTGGCCTAATCCGTAGAGTCCGCATGACTGATAGATAGCGTTTAGAGATTAAAACTCCTTCTTCTCCCAATGCCCAATGCCCATATAATATTCCTTCCTCGTATCTTATCGCACACAAAACACAATATAATCCTTTCACAGGGAAATTGTTGCCAACAATATAAATCCATCCTTGTCTTATACACTCTAAAGCTAAAACCATCGCAACCTCCCCCCCAACCCAATCCCCATACCTATCCCTTTGACTAAACTAAAGATCCCTCAGAAGATTCAGATTCAAATTCTAGACGAGTGAGACTTTTTGGATTTTGTGTAGCTACTGTCCCTAAAATTTTCAAACTAGCTATATATGCGGGTTTTTGCTAATTCCAAATGCAAAACTTAAGCATACTCCCATTCCTCCCCTCCCTCTACCCCATACAAACAGTATTATGTTTTTAAGTTTAATCCTGTATGTGGCGCAACTATACCAAAACCCAACACGAACCCATCACACGAGGCTTAGGGTTCAAACTTTATTGGGGTAATTCCCTTACATGGAAATCATGTTTAAAATGACTTCATATAGACATAAGAGGATGTAGGTACAAAGTAAATATAAAACGACACCTTCAATATTTTTTTGTTTGTTTTCTCCTTCTATTTTTGAGGGCAAAAAAATGAATATCAAATAGACAAAGGATGATTGGGCTGAAGATTGTGATAGCGGTGATGTTAGGAGACATTTTCTGATGAATTTTTTTCTTTCGAAATCTGGTATGTGGAATGCGTTTTATCAAAGATTTTTCGACAATTGTAAGTCCCTTGACCAAAACTTGAAATAAGGACTTAAAGTTTGAGTTATACCAAACATATTGGACCAGAGTGGCCATTCTTTCATAAATGAAACAAAGTAAAAATATTTGCAGTTTTAGCGATATATGGCACTAAAGCAATTGAAACCACAATACTCTGTTGTTCTGATGACCAGTGTCCATACACATTCAAGCAAATTTTTGCAGAGCCTATAATTCGTCTACTATAAATAGATCTTTTTGAAGGTTACGTAAGCGTGATACGAGTAATATCATAACAAATCAATCATAGCGTCCACACATTTCAGCGTTTTATTTGGGCCTTGATATTTGTGGAGAGTTTGGTGTTGCTCCGTATTTGGTTTCAAAACGGATAAGCGTCACTGTCCTGGTTCTCCAGCGGTTCAAAAACGTCTGTATGAAGAATTGAATCGTATAATCGAGCTTGGCGTTATTGAAGAAAGTTCCAGTGCATGCAGTTCTACGGTAATACATGTACGAAATCCCGCAAAGAACCATCTTTGTCTGGACTATCGGAAATTAACGAAAAGACAAAAGGTTATGCGTATCTAATTGCTCACATAGAAGGTTTGCTATCGCGTCTCACTGATACCTGCTATAGGTATCTCTGGTGTAGATCTGAAAGATGCCTTTTGGCAGACACATTTGGAGAAATCTTCCAGAGAGGAGACATAGCTTTTTCGGTAACAGACATTTTGCCAAGTGGAAGACGAAGTTGTTCCTGTGAATTTGCGAGAAAAAATATTCGCCTATGCTGAAGATTTGCTATAATGGTGTCGAGTAACCTTGAGGAGCATATTGAGTTGTTAGGAATTCTGCCAACAACACTCAGTGAAGCATGATTAACCATAAATGTCCAAAAATCTCAGTCCTATTGATTTTTTTAGGATTTGTTACTTAAAGGTGACGAGAGCTTACAAACTGACCAGGATTAGCGATTGTAGACTTCTTTGTTTTGGAAACTATAAGGCAATCTTTCTAGGTAAAACAAGTTGGTGTAGGCGTTTGGTCAAAGACTTTTTAACAGTAACAAGTCCCTTGACCCAAACTTAAAAAAGAAGGATACAAAATTTGAGTTTGTTGAAGAAGCGATGGCAGCCTTAATAAAGCTGAATGAAACATTGATCGATTCTAGTCAATCCTGACTTCGAAAACGATTTATCATCTTATGTGACGCGTCAAACAAAGGTATCGGCTGTATTCTTATGTCAGCTTGATGATGATGCAAACTTAAAACCGAAATATTACCACTTGCAGAAACTGAACTTATTCGTTTGGGACAAGAAAGCTTTAATGCGTACAGCAACCTATGTCTAATGGTAGGAATTAAATTTTAATTCAAATCAAATGTTTAACTACTGCTCGATTTATTAATTATTTTCTCACAGCGCTAAGAACTAAAAAACTGACCATTTGAATGAGCTAAAAAGTACACAATGTATTTGTGGCCAGATCAATTTTAAAATCGTCTAGATGCTGAACAACAAAATTTAAAATAAACCAAAACCTCAAAAACTAATTGCTGAAAATTATAAATAGTATATTTGATTTGAAACGAGTTATTCGGCAATGGTACACTGTGGCGTATGCGTACTATTATACTCAAAACAATAAAGCAAATCGCAAACCGTTGCAAAAATAGAAATCCACAATTGTTTTTAATGGTGTAGGTACCTTAATACATATGAAAACACAGTAGACGCTCGATTTAGTGAATCTCAAAATAGTGAACTATCCACAATAGTGAACACAACAAATTTTACATTAAAATGTATTTTGTATACAAATTTCTCGCAAGCATTTAACATTGCTTGAAAACACTGAGTTATTGTTTATTTTGTTTTTATGAACCTAACTTTAAGCTCATTTGAACTTTTTACTTGAATTAATTGTTAAAAAATTCATATCGATCAATATGTGCATTTCATCTTCAGAAAGCCTTCTAAAACTCCCGCTCAAAAAAGTGAACAATCTCGACAGAGTGACAAGCATGGATTTTATTAGTTCTATATCGAGCGTCTACTGTATTTATATTATCAAAAAGGGCAACTATTGAGGCTTCGGTCACCTAAGCCTCGCATAATACAAAATATACTCTGTCGTCTTAGGTTCGCTTCGAAATTATTTGGTTCCATACGGTGCGGCCTTTATGCGATTGGTTTTTGGTTGCTGATTGATAGCAAGTGTGTAGGTATCCAAAACCACAGCCAAAAACTCATCATCATAGGGAAAAATCGAAAAAAATAACCGAAAAAGTAGCAAACGCCACGATAGCTTTGAATGCCATTAAAGCTTAAGTATATTAAAGCCAATCGCCAAACTATTCTAGAAATATATGAACAATGTTATTTTTATCCTGTATTCATGTGTTTCTAATTCTAACAGGATATCACTGAATGTTATACTACCTACACGGGCAACTATTGACTTATATTATGTAACAGAAACTATATCTTCAACGGATAGGCTAGGTTAGGTAGAAGGGCTGACAGTTGATCTTGTTACCATCACACTTAGATTTATGCATATCCTTTTTGATACTCTAGGAAGCTTTATTCCACTTAATAATATTATTCAACAAAAACTTATGTGTTCTGTTGGCATTCAACCCCTAGAGGCATTAACGAAGTTCAGAAAGTTATAAGCCGAAGTTCTAGAAAGTTCTTCTAAGTCATCATAAAAATGACTCCCTAGGTGTTTCTTTCTCATATGACAGAGTGTTGGACAGTGGTCAATGAAGTGTGAGGTATCTTTATGTGCTTCTTCATCACTGCCCCGTCTACAAAGGTCATCGGTACTGAGCCCCATTTTCTTTTTGTAGTATCCCAGTAGGTTTTATCCGGTGATTATGCTGACAAAGGAACGAAGATGTTTTTTGTTCATTTGCATAATTTTGTCTGTTCTCTGATTATTGAAATTTGGCCAGAGCTTTCTAGTTGTGCCACAATCTCTCATTGGTTTTTTCTAATATTTTGCTACCAATGTCCTGTATGATTCTAAAGATTGGTACTTTTATATGTCGTTCGGCTTGACTAGGATCAAGCGACAATCTCGTTCCTGCTAACTCATCAGGGCGATGTCAGCTCGTGGTATTTCCATCATTAATATTTGTGCAGCTGCTTTAGTCACTACCAATTCCTCAGCTTGGAAGACACTGCAAAAGCCCGGAAGTCTGAAGGAGATAACTAGCCCCAGAGTTTCCGAGAAACTTGCTGCACCAACTGCAATGTTCATCTTAGAACCATCAGTGAAGTTTGTTTTCTTAAAAAAGAGGAAGTCGTCTGTTTAAGTTTAAATGGAAAGTTAGTCTGTGCAAACATTAATTCCCACATATTTCCGAAGAATCTGAGTATGGCCCGTTGTGCTTTGTTTCCAGTAGTTAGTCTGGCTTAGCAGCGAGGCACTATATATGCTGCTGATTCTTGCACGAAATAAATCTAGGGGCCTCAGATTGAGTATCACTTCCAGTCTCGCTGTGGGGGTGGTTCTCAACGTCCCCGTTATACATACGCATGCTAATCTTTGAACTTTTGTCAAAGTTTTCAGGTTTGTTGCTTTCTTGTTTCTTCTTCATGCCGGAAATTGACCATTATTTTGGCCACCGAGAAAAGAATTTTATGCAATTCAATTACTTTTCTCGTAAGGATATCGAAGGTCATTGTTGTTTGCTAATAAAACACGCAGCAAACTATCTACTCAGCCTTTGAAAAAAAAAAGATTGAGTACATTGAGAAAATAATCTTTGATAGAAGCTATCAAGTAGGTACTAAATCAGAACCCACACTACAAAAAGCATCATCCATTTTGATATTTGTTTAAGTTCTTTTGAACACAGATTAAATTGCCTCTTGGCAACTCTGCTTCTCACAGTCAATTATGTAAAGAAATTCCTTTTTACATGGGTACCAAGCTAATTTAATTAAAGAATTCAAAAACACTTTTTCAATATCCTGTATAGGTACACAAACATACTCATGCCTATTCTCCTCCTATACATACAAACACTTCTATGTGCACATGTTCCCTTAATTAAATGTAAAACATCTACAAAATGCAGCTGAGAATAAATCATTTTTCACTAATAAATTCAATTAGGACGCATAAATAAATTTCGTATTCAAAAACAACAACAAAAACAACAACACAAAAAACTGTCTCCATTCTTTCCATGAGATCAGGACATACGATCATAAACATATTGGTATGGGTAGGGTATTTATTTAGGTACTCACAGAGTAACAAAAGCAAACACATTTCTACATATATTCTATAGTAGATATAGCTTATGGGTAGTAGTAGTACGAGTAGATGAATTCGCAATCGTTGAATACATTTTATTTCTTCAATTAAAAGATACATTTTGTCATGCCCCTATACTCTTCATCATCATCATCGTCATCATCATCATCAGCAAGAAACATCAACATCAACAGCATAACAGCCCCAGCAGCAGTTTTTACTTAACAGAATTTTCGCCTTTTTTGTATCACAAATTCTGCCAAAAGCAATATACTCTAACAAAATAAAAAAAAACTTCCAACAACAAAGAATGAACAAAAAAAAAATGAAGAAAATTGCAGAAATAAGATAACAAACCGCCACTGCTGAAGATACATCTTATACTCCAAAAACAAAAAAAATTTTAAAGTTCGAAACAAGTGGGAGAAGCGCAACAAGACCCCATCATATCTTCCTCATGAAGAATATAAGAAAACATCAGAAGAAGAAGAACCTCCTGCCTAATATAAAACATAAAATGGCACCACATATGGACGGATGCGACGCGCCGCGCCGCCGATATACTATATTTAGACGAAGATGGAGGAGTTCTCCAAACTTGGAGTGCAAAAAACCTAGCTCAAAAAAAAAAAAAAAACGATCCAAAATCAAAATAAAACGTTCATGTTGTCGTCGTCGGTCGGTCGACAACGGAATCGAGTAACTACAACAAAAACTGAAAAATGGAAAACATGTTCCCGAACCAGAGAACACAACCGGTAAGAAAAATGGAAATGGGAACTCGTCTTCTTGGTGGAAGTCTCTTGAACGGCTGGCGATGACCGACGCGACGGACGCATGGCGGCAATAGTGTAGTCTTAGCCATGTTTCTGGTATTTGGCCACTACAACACAACACAACACAAAATCGTGGTCCATCTTCTCAAAAAAGGCTTTCCTATATGCAATGGATTCTATATGCGCGGATGTCGCGAATTTTTTTGTTCAGTTTTTGCTCTTGCTGTGTTGTTATATTGCGCTGGGCGCATTCTCTTCCTTTCTGCACATTTTGCAGCTTATAATGATTTAAAATTCCATTTTAAGAATTTTATACTTAATGATGTGTTTTGTTGTATATATTGCTGTGTGTGAGCAATAAAGGGGGTCGGATTGCATCCTCTATAGAAGAGCACCAGCGCACCAGCAGCAGCAGTCAGTTGAGAAGCCAACAAAAAACCACAGCAACAGGAACTAGGAACATCATCACTGTAGGCACAGCCAACGCGACACAGCATAAGAGAAGCGCGAGATACATCTCCAAAGGAGGAACAACTGCATAAGCAATGATGTGTGGATGGGGAAGAATATAGGTAGTAAGCAGGTAGGTAGGTATGAATGTTTTGGAAGAACCAACAACAACAAAAATGTCATCGTTGTCAGCGTCGACGTTAGTCGTCCGTCGTTTTCACCGTTTGCGGGCTATGTCGCGATCGTTATAGTTATTTTGCCTTTGTTCAGGGCTGAATTTTGTTTTTGGAAAAAATTTAGGCCCAACACTTAAGTGAGGCTCCTTATTTGCGATAGGGTCATATATCTGTATTCATACATCTGTATGAATTTTTTTTTAAGTGAATAGAAAAATCTGTAATAAGTATAAATCTGTATTCTTTTGTATCTGTAAGTCTATAATTAAAAATTCTATTAACACAGAATTCTATATGTCTTGTTGAAAATTGTGGTGTTATGTTGTAGAGTTATGATTGCTATGTTAGTGAACCAACATTTGCCAATTGAAAAGTGGTTTTGTGAATTATTTTTCCTAAATTAGCCATTTGTGGAAATTCTTAATCTGTCTGGAAGTGTTTACTATGTTTATTTTTGCTGTTTTTCGAACTCGATAAAAACTTAGCAAAGCACTCCCTCGGAAAGAGGCTAAAACTTCTGATATCAGATAGGTTATTACTGAGCTATTTACCGTCAATAAGTAATTAATTAGTTATGACAGTTTCGAATTTGTCGTGCAATGTTTTCTATGTTTTTGTTCCTGCTACATTACCTAAGGGTAGCACCTCTTGAAAATGAACTTTAATTTTTCTTATTGAATTTGAAATAGTGTAAGCCTTAGTAATTATTTGCTAAAATTGTAGATCGTTGTGAAAATTTAAATTTTGTCATGCAATATATTCTACGTTTATTTTCTGGTTTGCTTACTTGCTAAGAAGAAAGTAGATCAAACCCCCCCCCCCCCCACCAAAAAAAAGATCTGAATTTATTATTTTAAAGAGTTTATTTGCCGTTATTTTAAGCTATGACTGATTCAATTTTGTCGTTATATGTTTTCTATGTTTATTTTGATTTGAGAATCAGGTAAGAGGAGAATTAATGGCTTAAACTTTTTATTTGGAATATTTTTTTTTTCCATCAGCGTTGGAAATCAGAAAAAAAAAACATAGAAAAGAGTGTCACAGTAAAACTGAAACTGTCACAGTCAAATTATTAAGCCATAAACCATTCCATGTAAGAAGTTCTTATCACTTTTCTAGGAGATGTTTCGCTTGTTTTATATCGGCTTATTAAAGCTGCAAACAAAACATAGAAAACATTGCCCGACAAAATTTAAACTTTCATGTAAATGAACCACAACTTCAAAAATAAACTCTAAATTCTTATATTGAAGGGTATATTGCTACATAACTCACCGCTAACAAGTCTCCTGACAATTTGATATTATCTTGCTATGTTTTCTATGTTTTTTCGGCTCTGCTTACTTAATATTAGGTAAGCGAATTAATTCCTTGAAAAGGGATGACAAAAGTTTATAGTTAAATAATTTTCCTTTCATTAGTTGTTAAAATATCAATTTCTTCATGCTATGTTTTCTATGTTTAGTTTGCAGTTTCGCTTAGCCCGCATTAAGAAGTAAGCAAAAAATTGAACTTCTTACATTAAATGGTGCATGGCTAGCTACTTTACTGTAAATTAATTTACTGTAACAGCTCAATCTTATCGTTTTTTTCTATGTTTTTGTCTGATTTCCTAAGCTGATATCATGTGATGTAATCGAAGTACCACTTTGAAAATGGACTAAAGCTTCCCTAATTGAAGGATTTATTGCTATACATAACTCAACATTAGTACAAGTCTTCTGATAAAATACATTTGGTCGTGCTATGTTTTCTGTTTTTTTTTTTTTCAACTTTGTTTTATCTCAAGTTAACAAGACACTTTTTGGCAAGGGATAAGAATTTCTTATTTAATGATTTATAATTCGATAATAATATTCTTTTATTAATTATGAGAAAATGTATTATGTAGAGCTATTTTTTCTATGTTTCGTTTTCTGCCTTCCTCTTGGTTTTTTTCGGGCCCCGAAAAATCAGTCCAACTGTTTCTTTATGTCATGCATGCCTCGTTTTCAAAGAGACTAGCAGGCTGCAAAAGAGTGTATATTTTTCTGTTTATTACAACCTAAACAAACCAAAGTAAATATACATTTGAAGTGCAGAAACATAGCTAAGCGTTGACAAGTAGAGATACATCTTTTGATGTAGATAGATGTGCGATTGTCATTTTTTTTGTGCAGTTTAAAAGTTCTTCCTTTTCCTGGATGGACGATAAAACTATACCTTTATATGAGCCACCACCATTATGTCAAAAAGAGTCAATGGATTTTTTTTTTTTTTTCATTTTGTCTCTAAATAAAAAGAGTTGGTGCGCTGTTTCCTTAAGTAAGTTCTATCGTTGTATTTAGTTATTTATTTATTTATTTATTCAGTCAACAAAAAAAAAAAACATTTTAATGTATCTAAAAGATACTATATAGTCTCTCTGGCTGACCAGCAGACTAGTTCGTTAAAATAAACCAGCAGAATCTTATTGATGTATATTTTTTTAGTTTTTGCTTTTTTTTGTGTATAAAGAGTCGAGATTGTGCAAGGGTATGTTGATGTTATAAATGTTGGAAGGAAATTCTTCTTTTTTTATATTTTGGTTTTCTAATGGACAATCTAGATAACGAGAACCTTTAACTGAAGGCATAATAGCAAGCAATAACAGCTTGCAACAAAAAAAAAAAAAAAAAAAAAAAACAAGAATGCATAGACACCTACAGATGTTTGTGTTGAAGCCTTTCTTATAAATACAAAAATACAAGAAAAAACCAATAGAAATATGTGAATAAAAAACATGACTTAAACTTGGAAATGATGTTAAAAATTAATTTGTGAAGAACTTGTTGACGAAAAATATCTGCGGAAATGATTATCTTTATTTATATTTGTTTTTTAATTAATATTCATTTTTTAAACTCCTTGAATTAAAAACAAAAATCATTTAAAGGTCATTCAGAAAGGAAAGCCACAAGAATTTCATGGGAAAACAATGGTTGCTTATATGAGTTGGGTATAATGGATATAAATATATTCCATTCTGCAACTGAAGCTATGCATTAATTTCAAGACAAAAACAAAGTTTTGTGCATTCCTTATACATATTGTGAGGTAGAAAATAAAAAAAAAAACTACAGGAAAAAACTTAATGGCAGCATATGCAAAACTAAACTTTCGAAATGTTTTTTTGTATAACGCGAACCCTTATAAGATATAACCATACTACATGTACTATACATATACATAAAATTGCACAAAAATATATAAAAACAACACGCTTTTTCGCAGCGCACAATTTCAATTCAAATGGGTTTTCATTTGCCTTAAAAAACCTACAACGACTAAAGTATTAGAGTAAGCTACAAGCAGCTGAACTTTTTTGTTGAAATGAATTCGTGAATATTATATCGCAGTGTATATCTTAGAGATACATTATCTACATTCATAGTCTAGTCGTATATATCTTAAAATGCAGATTTTTTTTGTATTCGTTAACTTTTCACCAACGCTCCATCAGCTTTGTTGAAAGATACTGAATTACACTATAGCGCTACACACTTTAATCCCACTGTCTGTCTAGTAGCCTGTCTGTTATTAAGGCTTGTTTTGTATTAGATATTAAAGGCACCTTTTGCTATACCTACAACTGTACGGAGTTAATTTTGTACGAGATTTTTTTTTCGTATTTTTATAATCTGTCTATCTATATGTGCTACCTACATAATCAACATCTATTGAGAGGATAATGGTTGATTTATATATTTTTTGTTCTGTACGCGACTTTTGGTTGAGGTAGGTATAACACTTCAAATCTCTAAACAAGACTTGTTTTTTGTTTTGCACATGGTTCATGCAAGACAGCTGAGAGATAAAATAAAACAAAAAAATATTCGATATTAGATTATGAAATTACGCCTTAAATAACTGTAATTGACCGATTTGTTGTAAGGAGATAAGAAATCTCTGGCATGAATACTTTAACTAGCACTTAGTTACATTTGCCAATTGCCAAGGTGATGAAATAAGAATATCTCAACTTACAGGTGCAAGAGCGAGTTTAAGATATTTGACTACATGATGCTAATATTTGATGATTAGGTATGGGAACTTGGGTTTGTGGCTAGCCTTCGTATTCATTTTTGGCGTAAAAAAAACCGTGACATTGAAAAATCGCAGCATATATCTTGTATTTGAAAGCACTAAAAGATTAATTCAAGGAAATAATTCTTGAAGTTATGCTCCTTTACATAGGCTTTGCCGAAATTTTTTCAATATGGAACTGTAAGTGACATAATTAAAATTAGTGACATACAACAAGCCACACTGTGACAAGATTACAGCACTATGAATACAATGAACATTATACATTTCAAAGGATTTAATTTTAATCTTTTAAAAAAATTTAATCTACTAAAGGTTGCGGTAGCAAGTATACGCAGCTCCTGCATCTCGATATCCAAAAGGGCGTATGGTGAATGCCTGGTAAATCAACCGCCAACCAGATGAGCCACATTGCGATCGGCGCAAGGCACTCCTCGAGTATCAAAGATGTCAGAACATTCCGAGGAGCCAATGTTGGCTCGAACCACTTACTCGTTGTAGCCAATGTAATGCTACGGATATCCAGATCAAAACCAAAACAAAAAAAATACTATGAAAAAGTTTAACGTCGGACTGCTACAGTCGCAAGAAATCGCCAGGTCCTTTTCCAATTGAGTCTCTCGCCTCTTCTTAAATAGTCATTTGCCACTAACTGCAAATATCGAAAACCAGTGGAAAAACTGCCAGGAATCCGTAAGAGATGCTGCATCTGACATGCTGGGCCTCGCACATTCACCACAGCGAAACCCCTGGTTGGATGAAAAATACCGGCAAGTACATGCAGCCAAACAACAGGCGTACAAAATGGCGCTGCATAGAACAATCAGAGCTTTTTGCAAGTTCTACGAGCAGAAGAGGACAGAGGAACACAAGCTTCTTAGAAGAGAAGAGAGTAACACAAGCTTCTAAGGAAAACAAAAAGATTATGACAAGCGCGCGATCCAGGAAATAGAGGGTTACCATTGCAGGAATGCAGTTCGGATGTTTTACCAAAAAGTCAATAGAACCTCCCAGGGTTACAAGGCCCGAAACAAAGCCTGCAAGAATGATCAGGGAAACATTGTGGTAGAATTGCAATTGCAGTGAGGATATGGAAAATCATTTCTGGAAATTGTATAGCGGCGGTGATGAACCGAATCCCGCTACCATGCAGATTGCACCATTCAACCTGGACGATGGCGACGTAGGCTAACAATTCCGTCCGTCCGAGCACGACAAATTAATGAAAGCTATATCTAAACTTAAGTCCAATAAAGCTGCTGAGCTATTCAAAGCGGTCGGCGATGAATTGGCTAGAAATATGCACCAGCTCATCTACAATACATGGTCGTTATAAGCTCAGCGAAAGATACCAGTGCTGAGATCAAACAAAGGATTACTCATGTCAATCGCTGTTTCTTTGTGCTAAGAAGGCAATTGAGAAGCAAAGTCCTCTCTCAAGCAACTAAACTGTGCCTGTATAAGACGCTTATCATCCTGGTCCTGACATATGGTTCAGAGGCATGAACACTGTTAACGATGGATGAGAATGCACTAGGCTGTTTTTTGGTCACGTCTACATATAGATGGGGAATGGAGAAAAAGATACAACAATGAACTGTATGGGATGTACAGCGACACCGACCTAGCCACAAAAGTGAAAAGGCAACGACTGAGATAGCTGGGTCACCAAGAGAGAATGGACACTAATGCTCTGGCCCGGAAAGTCTTTGAATTCAACCCCGTGGGACAGCGCAGGAAAGGTGGACAGCGTTAAAGGTGGTGGATTCAAGTGGAAGAGGACCTCAACAAACTTAGTATGCGAAACTGGAGACAGCTAGCTAGAAACCGAGCCAGCTGGAGGTTGGTTGAGGCCCTGGTCCACCCCAGATTGTAGCGCCAGGCGCCACCTTAAGTAAGTAAGCAAGTAAAACTACAAACAACAATAATCGTTTACAGAATTTGTTTATAATGAAGTTAAAATATAGCTTCTTTAGACAATAATTCAACTTACCTTCGAGCCATTCTCACAATTTATTTTATTTTGAACAAAATTTGTTGAACTCACCTAACAGCAGTTTCGAACTGGATCCAATTTAAAAGATTAAGTTTTGTTTTTAATCACTTGTTGCAACTATACTGGTGAACTCTTAAGCACTTGTTATTTCAATTCAGTCACAAGACGGACAGAACAGTACCCATAAGAAATAACTCCGAAATTTTAAATCTCTGAAACGACAAAGGATCGGCAAAGAAAGTTAAAACAAAAACAAAACAAAAAATGCGTAAATGTGCACCGGCTTCTGTTCAATTCAAACTTTCCTAAATAAAAATTGTAACAATAGGCATATATTCTTCAAAAGAATGCAAATGCGTACGTATATTTCTACAGGACACACGTATAGCGCATCTTTAAAAAAAATTCTGATTTATGACTCCATATTTTGTAGGGTGGGATTTTTGACCAAAACATTTTCTTTATATTCAAATTCTTTTTATCAATAAAATAAAACAAAGAACTACCTGTTCATAATTCATATTTCATGAATATAGAGCAAATGTGATGGGACTAAACAAAAGAAAAAAGATCAAGAATACCAAAACAAAGGACACGACATCCTGACCCAATTTATTTTGTGTAGCCGCATTTACTTTAAAAAATCATCTGTCCAGGTCCATAGTAGAGATACGAACCCATTATATGGTCTCCTTTTGCATATTAGAAATATTATTTATGACTGTTGGTGTTTATAATGAGGGATATCTCTGTTTTCGTATACATAATTTGCATGCGTTGTTCAATGGATATTTTGCAAACTTTCACCTTACTTCGCTTTGTTTGCGTATTTTCCGGAAAAACAAAATTTATATTTTTGCTATGAAATATAAAAAAAAAATTATGTGACCAAACACATTAGTTCCTACTCTGCATGACTTCTTATGGATGGAAGGATATTTTCATATTTTTATTTTTTTTACTTACGTAAGACCTGCTGCCACCACAGGCTTCGGATTCGGATATTTCTGCAATAAAAAAAAATAAGATAAAAAGAATATTTTTCTGCGACAAACGCAAAGAAATCAATTGTATTCAAAAAAAAAAGAAGGAAAAACGAACAAAAAAATATAATAGAGAGAAAGTCAGCGGCAAAATATGATTTCATATTTTTTTTTTATGATCCATGATGGTGTCCTTTCTAAGTATATGAAAGGAAGAGAAAATCTTATGCTCACATCAGTAAAAAAAGGGAATTATGTAACCTTGGTTGAGTTTTTTTTATTTAAGAAAGTTACCGGTTTGCTTTATTATATTTTTAGGGATTGATATCGAGGACAAGGACGAATTCAGTTGGATGTATAGGTATTTTTATTTTATATGATTCACAAGAGATACTTCAGCAAGGATATTAGTTTACGTCGTGATTCCAATGCGAAATGGTAGTGCGGTTGTTTTTTTTTCGGTTGAGTTGCAATAGGAAGACTTCGATATTTCTTTTTCAAAAGTTTCCTCAAAATGTAATTCGAATGCTATTCAAAAAAATCCAGGAAGCCTTCAAATTATTTTTATTATCTACCATTTCATATGTACCTATGGCGAGTATAATGTACCCATACATATGTACATATGTATGAATGTGTGTTCAGCTTACAATGAATTTTCGATCACTTAATTCAAAAATTTATCACAACTTCACACAACGCTCATGCATTAACGAAATTTTAATCCGCTAAATTATCACTGCAAAACACCATAATGACATATACGCAATATTCGAATATCTCGGGAAACGAAATTTATATAAAATCCTGTGCACCCCCGATAACGGATATTTGTATATACTAGCATCATCGCGCACACAAAATGCGAGCTCCCAATTTCAATTAATATTCAATGGGAAAAAGAATCAAGGATCAATAAATAGTCCTATTATTATGATTATTATTTTTAATAATAACATCATCCTTTTACCGCCGCCCGACGACTACGACGACGATATGGTGAAACAGTAACGCAGTCAGTAGGTAGTATTATGTCCAACTTATTGCACTATAAAAGGGCATCGATATTCAATTTATATATACGTCTACCTATACCACCTGTGTATCGTTATTGAGTGTGTGTCTGGGGTAGATATCCTGGAAAATTGGTGAAAATGCATTCTTAATTATTTCGAACTCTGGGTTTTATTGTATATCTTCGATGAAGAAATGTGAATAAAAATTCAAGCAAAAAATAAACTACTTCAATATTTTTATTTTTAATACAATTTAAGTGTAAATTAAAAAATTTAAAATATAAAAAAAAAATTGTTTGTTTATATACATATCCTTGATTGTTGAATCTGTCGTAACATTTTTTTTTTTTGTAAGCTGTGAATTTAATTATTATTTTGTGCTCTTGTATGTATGTATATACCTATATGTGTTGTTCCTTTATTTTTATTTAACTGATGTGACTTCGTACAATATTTTTCGATATTATATATAAATATGGCTGCAGAAATTGCTTTGGTAAACAAATTATAAAAAAAATTCTTTTTAATAAGTGTTTTTGATTGCAAAAAAAAAAATAAATAAAATACTTCAAATTAATTAATAACTTTTTCTTTTTCTCTTTATTTTAATCTTTTTTCTAGGTAAGTTTGATGAGATGAAACTTTTGTTAATAAATTATGAAGACTTATAAGAAAAGAAAAAGAGCTAAGAAGAAAAAATGGCAAACATTTGTGTACATAACTGAGTGAGTTTTTCTGTATTTTATGTAAGAATTTATCACTATATGCATAATCAAATAGACCGAATAATTTGAAACATCTATAAACTGCGAAATAATAAAAAATGAATAAATAAAATAATATTTAAAATTATCCGAGAGAGCATCTTGCCTTCAATAATTATCATAAAACCAAATATTCATGTACTGCAAGAATTAGTACGAATTTGGCTTAAATCATTCGTTCGAACGTTGTTATCTTATAGAATTTATAAATTAAAAATGGAACAATGGATCGCATGCACTTGCACTAATGGTTCAACGTGGAAAGGATTTAAAAAGTATGTATCTCTGTGATTTAAAACGGCGAAAGTCCAAACTAAATTAATATCTTTTTCATTTCAAGTCTGAAAAAAAAAATATTGACAAAATCTTAGTATCACCAAAGTCACTATGCTTCCTCGATAGTGACGTAGACTCCAGTGCTCAGTGCACATAGGATAAAATCTATCAAACATACAGAGAATTCGTGGTTTGATTTGAGTTGTAAAGGGGTTATCAGGGTAAGAGAAGTAAGTTTCTGATGTTATAAGGACATCGATCCTATTGAGGAAAACCATATCAAGTTTAAATGAGCTTGAAAGACCAGTCACTGCCATATTCAAAGAACCAAATATTTGCATGATGGAAAATTAAGGCAAATAGTACTACAATGTCCCAAGGGTAGTAAACATTTTTGGTCATTCGTAAAAGAAGATTAGATAGAACTACCACATCGTCTTAGCTTCCAACGCTCGTCTTCAATGAAACTTCCTAATGTTAGTTCAAAAGAGAAAATTTGCTTGCTCCACAATATGCTGTTAATTCAACGCTACCAGAGGGTGTCATGACTCCTCCTGTACTTGAAAGCGCTAACAATTTTATGGGACAAAGATATTGATGTACACAAATCCACTGGTCCAGATATTATCGCTCCCATTGTTCTGAAGAAGTGTTCTTTAGCGCTTGCAAAGCTTTTCCATCTGTCCTTCTTTATTGGCATCTTTCCGAGTGAACGAAAAAAGCTATTTTTACGAGCCTGTATAATCTATAAGGCCTTCAAATATCCAAATCTTGAGTATAATTCCAATATTTGGGAAGGTGCTCCTAAAGTCTTTTGGATAGATTTAAAAATTGAGTTTTAAAAATAATGGACAGAAGAGCATTAACGGAAATATTTGCATCTCTCGAACACCCGCCGCAATGTTTCGGATCTCACATTATCCTATAGCTATTTTTACAAGCAATTTTCTAGTAAAATAGCCAATTCCGCTATAATACTCGTACTTCTAGGACTGTGCATCAGTTTACTCTTGAGCCCATTTCGGACGTACCTACTATCAAGTATCGAGACTTTTTTCTTATAGCCCCACTACCCCAATGTGTGGAATGCTTTACCTGACACATGCATTTCCCTTCCATTTTGACATTCAAAACTACAAAACCAATGTGCATCTGTAATTCTTCTTGAATCTTTCCCTATTTCCCTAAAGCTCAAACTGTTATATCATTATAGGGGTAGTCACAACCCCCTTTTGTGCGTGCGCATTTAAATTAAAAAATATTTTTGTATTACTTATTTTAAAATGAAGGTAGGTACTCCTTTAGAATTCTTGATACAAAAAACGTTGAACCTTGATATTGGTATCTACTAAATCTTTCGAGATTCAAGCTTGTTTTTTTGTGCTTTTAAAAAGATATTTGTTGATAATGATATTCAAAATGGGTTAAGGAAGTTTTTTTTACTTCGTTTTCTTAGGGATTTTTGTACCTTCACATTCCAAATTCTTGTATGTGCGAAATATTTGCATTCGAGATTATCATTTTTATTCATCTAGGCCTGGCCACTATAAAAAAAACCAAACGATTCCTTGGTAAGTATCGCTTCGGTTTCGTCAAAATCGAAAAATATCAGCATCGTCTCGGTATCAGTCTTGTTCTCATATATAACTCAGTAACAAAATCTCATCTGGGTCTTGGCATCGGTTTCCTTATTACTTATTAGTCATCATATTTTTACTCAAATATATACTGAAAGGCGTATCGTAAAGTTTGATCTATATTATAACTAAAGTTAAGTAGTTAATGAACAATTAAAAAAAAAGCGATTCTATCGGTTAAATTGGTTATTAAAAGAAACCAAATGATACTACCGAGAGTCTCAGTAAATTTTGGTTCAAAGAGTATCAGTATCGTTTCGGATGCTTTTGAGCTGATATGTTCTTGGTATCGTTTCGATTTCCAAAACTTATACCAAACAATATCCAAACTTTTCTGGCCAGCCCTACTTATGTCACAAAGGACATTCTGCATGAACGGATTGAATATAGGGTTAACTCTCCCGGATGTTACGTGAATTGGCCACAAAGATCTAGTGATTTCAATTAATTATAGGGGTTTCCTGAAAAAAGAGGTCTTACCAGTGTGCTCCAACTGACCCATGCCTTCAAAGTCAACAAACCCGCGGGCCATCCATCAAACTTGGATCTGTTTGGTAGAGTAATTGAAAATTGGGTATAGGACCCCTTGGATCAATGCTGTGTGAAAACTGGTCTTATAAATAGGTCTGTTTCTATTGGAAAATTAGTATAGATATGTACGGATATTTGGTTAAAGAGGAATGGAGGACATAATCACCTTAATTCTTCAAAATTAATTATGCCTTTCTGCAAGTAATAAGCTAATAAAATACATTTCATATATGTACGAGTATGTATAAGAAAGATACCTAGGTAGATTTCATCATTTTTGCAATTCCATTTCAGCCAATTTGTTTCTATTCTTATTACAAATAAATCACGATGAGACATTTTATTTAATAAAACCATTTTAACACATTGCCAACTATGTTTATCACGACAAACAAATAATACACATGCATACCTTCCCTTGTTGACTAGTTTATTGGACAATTTAACTATTAATCCAACAATGACAAAAAAAAAAACTATTTATACAAAGAATTTAATTTCAATATGCAATTTTGGTCAGGATATACTGCCAGTATACGTACATTACAATGCAGTGAAACTATGGACAGGAATTTTGTGTGCAAGTTCATTTGTGGTGTTTTGTTTGGCTTATAAATTAACAGATGTCGCATGCCAGCCGTGCCTTCGATCTCATTATTGCAAACATTCTTCAAATATATCTATATATGGACATAGTTGTGTGTATATTGTTGTGTATGTATATTTCACATTCGCCCATGCAATTAATTATGACGAGGTATATAACTATGTGCATATATGTATGTTCACCTTAACAGTAGTACACGTTAGCAATAATATAATATTGCGTAGTTAAATTTCAACAGAAACAACAACAAGTTCGTAGGGTCATTCAATGCTGAATGCAATGGACACGATACTCTCATATAGTCACATATACATTTACAGACATTCATCACCAGGTCAAAAGTCCTACCGGGTGCAAAATGTCTAACAGGGCAAGTTATTGGAATGTCAGCCCAGAGAAAGATATATAGAAATTTTATATCCTTCTGGGGTATAGGTATAGGAACAAAACTGGTACCAAAAATACCGTTGCCTGACATAATTTTCAGTTTAACAAAGTCGAGAAGGGTTGAATACGGTGTGTGTGAAGAGGTATCAAACTATTTTCTAGTACCTCTCTACCTAACTACTATATCGCACCCTTTAGAAAAAGGAATCACATCCCTTTTAATTAAAATGAACTGCCATGGCAGAAGGACACAAAAAATAAAATAAAATAGAAAACACGTCCCAATGTTCTATTTTCTATTATATTTTTGGAAGTGGAAGGTAATCTATCAAATCGGTTTTTACAAAATGGGAACTTTACAAGCCTTAATTCGATTTGGATGCTCACCCTTTTCTGTTCGAGCGAAAAAGATGAAGTAGTAGTACGACAGAAATGGTGTAGTAGGTATACGAGTGCCAAAGAGTGCTTACAGTGATATCTAGCTTGAAGGAAAAGAGGGGTTGCGAGCTGAGAATGAGGATACAATAATTTGCTGCTATTGCTACCACCATACAGCACATGAAGCAATAAATTCTTAGCCCAAAGTGACATAAGACAATGCTGAGGCAAGCAGTAGCAATAGATAATTTCACCTAATTTCTGCCAGCCATCAGCCTACCTATATCTAACCCTCTAACCACCATCAGCCATGCAACACCCACCAATACAATGGTAGTCTAGATTTTCCCAAAAAGCCCGTTAGGCTTTACCAAAACACACATACACTAACGTAGCAGAATGAAAGATAATATGGGTGCCAATGTTAGAATAGCGGTTTAAGGATAGATTTCGGTAGCAGGTGGATTGTGTCAGAGGGGGTGCTGGTATAGATATAGTAGTGGTGGTGGAGTATAGGCTTTTTGATATCGGAATAAGGGTGACGCAGTGGCGGCAGCGGTGGCGGCAGGCAGAAGAAATATGTTTAATTTGCGTGGGGTGGCCTGAGGCAAGCAAGATAACAGTTGGTTGTCACAGAAGATAGAGCACGCCTGGAATGTGTTTTTTTTTTTCTGTAGCTTGTACTTATTTTATTTTTGTTCTTTTGATGTGAATTCTTATTGGAAGGAATACAAGAGTTCGCAGAGAGCGCACGAGGAGGGTATAAGTAGATTCACTGAAATAAAACAAATATTCGCTTATGTTTTTCTCATTTTAATTGCCTAAGATATGGAGAATTAGTTTTTTTTTTGTTGTTGGGGGGAGGTCTTGTATTCTGTTTATTATAATATACCAGTCCTTGATTATACTGATTTATAGAGATGGATGCTGGATTGGAAACAAAAAATGTTAGAAAGATCTTTACGAAAACGAAATTATGATAATTGTACCATGGAAATTTTCAGAGAAAGTCTGCAGTTTTTATTTTTTGTTGTACAAATTTATATTAGGTATAGTCTAAGCTTCAAAAATTATTGAACAAATTTCAGATCTCTAAAATGAAGCTCTTTGTATACAAAATTTATTCAAACGAGTCCAAAATGTTTTCCATCATAATTTGCAGCAAAAACAAGAAATTTGGTTGAAAAATTCTGTTCGTATTAAAGAGATTTTTGAACCCTATGAGATCTCAAAAGAATCTGAACTGGCTTATTCACCAAGCTTGGTGTTTAGAGACAAGCTTCACGTGAGTTGACTCATTTTGACGTCTCACATTTTTATCTCACTCTCATATCTAGTAAAGAAAGGAATGACAAAGTGAGGCTGAGTTCTTATTTTTTTTTTTAATTGCTTCTATCTGCTATCTCCTTAGGATTGATATAAATTTGAGAGACATCAAAATGAGTTGACTCACGTGAAGCCTATCTGAAAACCGTCTAAAAACCCTTTTTCTTTACAAATTTTGTGACATGCTCAAGAAAATGAGATCCTGGAGATCTTTCTTCTTCAAAAAGTGAGCAAGCGGACTCAATTCTTTTTTCCCTCAGTAATTTAACAACAAAGCTGAAAAATTAATGAGATCTCACAAATCTACTACTATTTTTTTTTGGCCAAGAATTCAGCCACCGAATCAATAATTTTTTTTTCAGTATTTGACAGAGACACTCTTGGGAAGCTGATCAACTATCCGGACAGGTTCAAAAACTGTAACAACTCACGATAACATCACTCGAGTTCATCAACTGGGTGCTACAAGAAAACCTTCAAATATATAATGAGGGAAAAAGCAGAGGCTATGAATATTTCCATTTTCGAACATAAAATTAACTTCAATTTGATCATTGATCGTCACTTTTGACTCACATATGCCAATGTCCTGTTTGCACAAAATCAGTTTGATCAATATCAGGGTTTTTTCTTGCGAATACATTTGACGTCTTAGGACACGATCTCTAATATTTCAATGTTTTTTGTCGTCAACTAAATTTGTTTATTGTAAAAATGTGCCGCAAATGATGTTATTGAACTTTTCAAGTTTCACAGACTGCGTTTGCAGATAATGATTTTGAGTACAAATTTTGATTTTGATTTCTGAAAAATTGCACTTTTATTAAAATCTAGGCATTTATCTAACTATAAACTTAAAACGTGTTCCTATTAATATTTCAAACGCTCTGTTGGCCCAGTTAAGTCAGAAGAATTCAGTTTTTTTTTCACTGATTACTGAAACCTGAATGGGTAATAAAGTCACAAAAGTGGAATACAATAGAGTAGTCACCTCAGAAACAAAAAACTGTTTTCTTCTCCTGGAAATGTGATGGCAATTTTAAAGCCATTATAAAACAGAAACTAGCTACTGTATAGGTACATACATTCTAGACTTATTTTGATGGGTGCTGCCTTTTACATGTTGAGGTTAGTATAGCTTCAGATTACCATCTTATTCGTCAGAAAAATCTATGTTCTACTTTACACAGCCATTCAAGTTTAAAATTTATTAAAGCATTTACTTAACTATTTTACAAAATAATAAATAATAATATTTTTATTTCTTTATGAAGTCTCCCCTTCTTTTGGGCTTTAAAATGTGTACATCCAAATTTTGTTTTTGCATTTTCAAGCTCTTTGAATTCAGGATTTCATGCACAAGCCGTTTCTCCTACAAGCGTTCTTCCATTTTGTTGACGTACGGGTGTATTGGCTGATTGTTCAATCAACTATAATCTACTTGAATTTGACTGGTAAAGGGCAACCATATAATCCGTCAAATTAGTTGGTATCAATGCCATAAGTGAGTTTCTATACTAACATTTCAGTCAATAGAGCTAAACGTTAAATGAGCTCTAAGCAGAAACTCATTTGATTTAAAAAACAAGCATTAGCTATATTTCAATCACCCCACCTAAACAAAAGTATGTGCCTACTCAAAAAATGTTCTTCATATTCAATATTTGAACTTGAACACCTCTATAAGAGAAAAAAAATAGTTCTGAGGTTGAAAAAATTAATTCATGAAATTTATTATAAAATTGGTATCGACACGTGAAATTGCACCCTTTATTGGATTGGCTTTTCAAATTTAAAAAGATACGACTACAAAACAAAGGTAAAGTTTTTATATTTTTAGTCTTCGAGGAATGCTTAGGTAGTTAATTTTTACTCTTCAACTGCATCTAGAAAGGTTTAAACTGAATATGGAAGGAGAGAAATGTTTTTTTTTCATCGATTTTGTCAAAAGAAAAATAATAAAAGGTGGTAACATAACCACGAAATAGTTAAAAAACGGTATTGGCTAACATCAAAATAAGAAAAACTCGAAGAAAGAAGTAAAAATATGAGTGCGTTTAGGCAGCATTACTAACTTTATTGATAAAATTACCTTTTGTTGTTAAAAAAAACTGCGAAAAGCGGTTATTTTGGCATTTTCTAACGGAAATATCTCAAGAACCCGATTCTACACTTAGGTACCTCTACCCTTCAAAAAAAGATATATTTATGAAATATTTTGATTCTTGGTTCATTCTTCAATTGACTGAAGAAACACTTTAATCCAAGTTTCCTTTATTTTCAAAGAGTTTTCGGTAATATTTCACCTGTTTAGGTACTTAAAAAAACGCCATCATTATACATTAAATTAATTATATTTTTGGGTTATCGTTCCTCATACGATTTGTGATATTTTTCTCAGTCTATTTTGGTTTTTAATTAATTTTTTTTTTAAGAACAAAACAATATCTTGAAATTGGTCTTAAATCTCTCTAATGATGCCAAAATAACATCAGTAAAAATCTAAAACAACCATTCAATATGGAAGAAAAAGGTTTTCAACTGCAGTGATCCATCTGCAATATCTACTAGAAAAGATCAATCTTTGACTCGTAAGAACACGATGGATCCATTTAATTTTATTTACTTAAACATCCAATTTTCAATTTGCCCTCAGGTTTAGGGCCTTTAATTAAATATAAAATATTAAATAAAACCCTTTTACCCTTTTCGATCATCACTATATATAGAGAAGACCCTAATCAATATAAAGTCTAACCATCAACCACATGTTTCCATTAAACCATAACAGAAAACCATGACAAGATGGAACCTTACCTAGAGGTAAGAAAGAAAATCACTTGAAGAAAAATTGTAATTTAAGAAATTATAGTAATTCCATCATTACAACCCAGAAAGACTAAACAATTTTATACATCCCCCTTTAACTAATACAGAAACAAAAAAAACCCTAAAGGGTTTTTTTTATATATAGGTAAGGTAGGTAGGTACATCTCATCTCTTCGAAGAATATCGTTTAAATATAATTTAAAGCATTTCTTCCACCTCCCCGGATATCTCCACCGAGCCGACCGACCGCTCGCTCCAATATAATATTTTCCATCACAAATTACACGAATAAAGTATTATTTTCCATTCGTACGATTATTTTAATAATAATAATAATACTGCACATAGCCAAAGTGGAGAGAAGATACTCATAAAAAGAGATTGAATGCTTTTAATATATTCAGTAGGTATGCGAAGATAGGATTTTTTTTTTCTTCAAAACCCCTCTGTCCCTGTAGATCTATTCCGTTTTAGATACTCTTAGGCGGGCCGAAGGAAAGGTAAATGATTTTTGAAGGTAAGACTGGGGTCGGTCTCGGTTATGGTCTATGAGAGATTTTTTAGCCATCGATGGTTTATTGCCTTTCAACAAACTTCTAAAAAATATACACACACACACACATACCTATGCCTGGAGCCATATTGTATAATCATCCTTGGCCGAAAGGAATTTTTCTGGCCGTTTTTTTTTTTTAACTTTGGCTTCTCTATACTCCCATATAGATACATTGTGTTGAAGATGGCTTCTATGTTTTTTTTTTTTTTCTTACTGTCCTTTTATTGGTTCTATATGAATGACCGGGATAAGGACCGCAAATATACAAATATCCCCGCTTATAATATATATCTCAAAAATCTCATTCCGTTTTAAACTGTCGCTAGATGTGCCGCCAATGCGCTTGCTGCTGCTTCTGTTCAAAAATGATGGAAGGGGGCAGAGACAGGGGGAGGGGGATATTCTGGATAGCTTTGGTCCTGGTGTATATGCGGCAAACTAATATTTCATGACAACTAAAGCAATTTGGCAACGAAAAGTTTCATGGATTTTCGAGAAGAGTGCGAGGAGAAGCCACCAGTGATGGATGAGGCAATGGGCCATGGGCCGGGCCGATTGCAGGCAAGACTAGAACAAAATTTGTCATGAACTTCGTTTTTATTTTTTGTTTGTTTGTTAGCTTTGCTTTTGTGTAGGGGGGAGGGAGGTGGGAGGCCAACTCTGTTCATAGGGAGGTCCAGAATCTATATGATGGCATTAGCATTACTGACCTGACCCCACAAACCTAGAAAATGAATGGTGTGAGAATTTGAAATAAAAAAAAGACCAAAAGCATATATAACGGGTGATTTTTTAGCTGGTTTGGTTTTGGCAACACTGGTTTTGACAGCTGACGTGTGTTTAGTACCTTGTGTCACTGTCAAACAGCTTCAGTTTGGTTTGCAATTTAACCATGGATCGTCTTACAAATGAACAACGCTTGCAAATTATTGAATTTTACTATCAAAATTCGTGCTCGGTTCGAAATGTTCATCGCGCGCTTTTTTATCGAAAAATTGTGTTCAGCGATGAGGCTCATTTTTGGTTGAATGGGTACGTAAATAAGCATAATTGCCGCATTTGGAGTGAAGATCAGCCAGAAGCATTGCAACAGCTACCAATGCATCCCGAAAAAGCCACTGTTTGGTGCGGTTTATGGGCCGGCGGCATTATTGGGCCATATTTCTTCAAAGATGATGCGAATCGCAGCGTTACTGTCAATGGTGAACGCTACCGAGCGATGATAACAAACTTTTTTTTGCCCGAAATGGAAGTTCTTGACTTGCATGATATGTGGTTTCAACAAGACGGTGCCACATGCCACACAGCACGCGAAACAATGGCGCAATTGCGAGGCGAGTTTGGTGAACAGTTAATTTCACGTTTCGGGCCGGTCAATTGGCCGCCTAGATCGTGCGATTTGACACCATTAGATTATTTTCTGTGGGGGTATGTCAAGGTTAATGTCTATAGGGACAAGCCCGCTTCGATTGACGCACTGGAAGCCAACATCCATGCATTCATTCGTGAGATACCGGCCGATATGTGTGAAAGAGTATGCCAAAATTGGACTCAGCGGATGGGCTACCTGAGACGCAGCCGCGGTCAACATTTGCATGAAATTATCTTTAAACATTAAATTGCAAGGTTCAAACTATCGATTCAAATAAATATTTCATTCATTTTTTCGAATTTTTTGTGTTTTTTTTTTTTAAAGTTCTAAACCTCTTAAAAAATCACCCGTTAGAAGCTTATTTTGCGTCCTTTATATGCGCTGTATGGTTTGCTTTTCTCTTTTGTGTATGTTCTATTTTTCTTATATAGCTTTTCTTTTTTTTTTCGTCTCAGAGTATGGTTGCGTGTTTCATATTGCTTTTCTTGTGCCTGCCTAATTCGGGGGCGCACATTTGGCTGAAAAATGTTCACACAAAAGTCATATGTGCTGTGGACGGAACAGAGTATGTGTTTGAGTAGTGCTTTTGAAGGAGGAAATGTGTGCGGTCAGGATGCGATTATCCAGTTGAATATTGTTGTAGTTTTTCTTCTTGCATTTTGTTTTTCTTCTTTTTCTTATTTTTTTTTTTTTTTGAATATCATATTAATATGGGTTCGTTGGTTGTGTGGAGATCCTAAATGCTCATATTCATATATCCTAGGAAGCACTTAAATGTGCCATTTTTGGTGACCCTCAGTTGTAGATTTTCCAGATTGAAAAATTCAAAATCAAAAAAGAGACACCATCAGCAACAACATTTATTATAATGATGATGACGATGGCGACGGCTATACGATTTCGGCATTATATGGGGGTGATGAACATGAAATAAATAGATATAAGTAAACTCAAGAGAAAAGCAAAAACAAAAAAAATAATATTCCCAAGTTGTATCTACTATTATCCTTGAAAAAATATTGACATTATAAATGAATTTTGTTTGTCTATGTATATTTGTTTGTGTTGGTTTTCTTTTGTATTTTGGTTTCGCTTGAGTGTTCTCATTGTTTTTATTTTAAGTGCTCATAAATTAACAGTTAATACTTCCGTATTCCATCAAAGCCTTACACATGAGTTGAAATTAGTGTTTTTTTGTTTGTTATTTTTTTTTTTATTGGCGGTGCCGCGCTTTATACTTGGGTGAATTTTGAATAAAAAAAAATTATAATTTTTCATCTCTAGAATATGAGTTGTGAATGAAATATTATTTTTTGATGGTGCCAAATAATTTTTTGGCGCTGATTTTTTTAAGTTTATTTGAAAAAAAGTTCCTTAAATAAAAGAATTTTGGAAATAAATATTTTTAAGGAATTGGAAGGGACCCGAAAAGGGCTATGATTTGATTTTGACTAAAGCATCAAGTTAGTCCGGTGTAGGTTATACCAGTTTGGTACGAAATCTCAATGTCAAAATCCCGAAATCACAAAAATCCGGAATGCCAAAATCCCGAACGGAAAATGCTGCTCTGGACAAAATCTCGAATGGCATATGTATATATCCCGATATCTTTAAAGTTAGCAGAGCAACTTTCACCTAGAAAAATGAGAACTTGACAGGAATTTGCAATTTGCTTATATTTTTTTTTATTTCCATTCCTGATTTAGCAGTTCTTCGAATTAGGGTGCTATCAAATGACCTGCTAACTTCACAGTGACGTCCGAGCATAAAGTCTGCATTGAAACCAACATCTTATTTTACTGTTATTTTCTCAGTGAAGGGAGTTACCCTTTTTTGGTCCTCGCAATACCACTCCCATAAATTCACTGATCTGCTTTTGTTCAAACCCTATCGATACCTTCAAACCAAATTATTTTTCATTGCCTGTTTGAGAAAATATTCGCGTCCAAAGTGATTTTACTGATTTTCTGGCCCCAACTACCTATGTACTGTAATGTCTTTGGATGGCACCATTATATGTTCAGACGCCAGACAGTAAGGCAAGTATCAACAGTTTTTCTAGGCAAAGTAACTTAGGTGGGCCGCTTCGCAGGTTCTCTTGAATTTAACTTGCTTTTTGGGTCCTCTGTATCTCTCAAGAAATTCCGTTGCTCTGTGAAGGGCAAACTCAGTCTTCAGGCAGGTGCCTATGTTAACAGTTTTTCTGAGCAACAGATTTTAACTCCCATTTAAGGTGCTCTGTACGGCTCTCGTAACTCCCTTGCTCCGCCTTATGAGATTTTTATTTCTACTGTGGGATATTTTGCATTCAAGATTATTGACATTCGAAAAAAGTCATGATGCTAAAATGAAGAGAATTCAAGTCAAAACAAAGCACTAAAAGTCCTGAAATAAATGGTACTTAAGCTGTATTCAAATTCGATAGATTTATTCCCGAACGCATTTGAGTTTTTTTGGCAATCAGGATTTTGTCCATTCCAGATTTTGGCATTCGGCGTTTTGTCCATTTGGGATATTGTCCATTTGTGATTTTCTCATTTGGGCTTTTGAGCTTTTCGGGATTTTGGCATTCGGGATTTTGTTCATTAAGGATTTTGGCATTCAGGTTCTTGGGATTCTAATTTTTTTCCATTCGGGATTTAGGTAGGTATTTAGGATTTTTTACCATTTCCTGTAATTCTCATAGCTATCTAGGAAGCACGTTCCATACCTTTTAAACTATTAAGAGCTTCAGCATACGTAATATTTAGCAGATAAAAGAGATTATTGTTAGGTATAGAAATCTCATAGGCGTAAGAAGGGAGGGCAGAGGTGGGTGCAGCCCACCTAAGAAAATAAACTGCCCATCATTGAAAAATTGGCAGTAAACTTTTCTGGTTCTAATACCCACCGAAGAGGCAAGATTGAAAAAAAACAAGAAAAGAAGTTCCAGACAATGAAATTAGTTTTTTGCTTATTCAGTTACAGATGGTCGTCACATAAAAATAATGTTTAGCCCACCTTCAATTTGTTTATATTTACCCATTGCACCAATGTCCGTGAAGTTTATGACATTTTCGATGTTGCAACTCATGGAAATAGAAAGACGTGTTAACAGTTAAAATACCTTGCAGCAGACCGTGAAGGATGCTGAGACGTTTTGTTGACGCCCTATGTCCCAGCCGGGGTTACAGGACACGATTATGATGATGAACTCGCGGTTTATTAAACCGAATTAAACCAAGTTAAGCGAAAACCTCAGTTGAAATAGTTTAAAATTTTGTTAAACCGAGCGAGCTTTTACAATGAACATAGCAAGGTTGTAAGGTTTAAAAAGCGGCTTCGCCAAACCTAAAATATTAATCGTCAGAAATTCGTATTTTAAAATTTTTAAATGTAACACAACAGAATTCAAAAATCATAAAAATTAATAAAATTAATTTAGGGATGGGATAGAAATCAATTTTCAGTTTTGGGCTGCGTTCAGATTTAGTTTATACTCCAAGAGCCAGAACAAAAAAATTAGGTTCATGATGCAATTTGTTACTAAACTGATTTTTTTCTAATGGAATATGTTCAGGGGTGTCCTCAAAATGTAAATCTAAGTTGGCGGGACTGGGGGAGCGCAAGCGTCAGCCACGATCTTGAAAAATGTGAACCACGCATCGTACATATATAATAATACATTTTTTTGGGAGTTAATACTCCATTCTTTTATTTGGTTTTGTTAAATCAAGTTGTTTGCCTGAAAAATTTTGGAGAAATTAAATTTAAAATTGTAGTTTAATCTACAATAATTGATCTACACAAGTCTTGTTGGATGATTTCAAGTCTGAAATCCATAATATAAATGCTTGTGTACCCCAGGGCTTCGTTTTGTCTCCGAGTTTCTTCCTCATATTCATACCGAATAGAATTTAAGGCTTCAAAAACTCAATGCTGTCTTTTGTCACTAAAGCGGAACCCACTCCCAATGCCACTATCCATGTGTGGTACTTGCATCGAGGAAACCGAAAAACTTTCAGTTCTCGGTATGTGCATCACAGATCATCTTTTGTGGAATGATCATATACTCAACGTTGCCAAAAACGCTGCTAAGTTTAGGCTTTCTCCAACGATGCAAGAAATTCTTCTCCCCATCTGATGATCTGGCTGTAATCTATTAACCGTTTATCCGTCCAAAAGTGGAGTACAATTCTCATATTTGGGCAGGTGCTCCAATAACCCACCTGAGCCCTTTGAATAAGATCCAATAGAAAGCCTTAAAATTGATAGGCGATCAAACTATAACGGAAACATTTACATCCTTTAAACACCACTGCAATATTTCATGTCTAACATTATTTTACCGGTATTTTTATAAACAGAGTTCTAGCAAAATAGCCAGTTGCATTCCTCCCCTAAAGCAATTCAACAGTAATTACTCGTACTTCTAGGAATGCTCATCAGCTTACCCTGGATCCCAACTTCAAACGTACTCTAAAGTACAGAGATTCTTTCTTCAGCCGCACTACACGAATATGGAATGCTTTTCCCGACTCAATTTTTCCCTCTTATTGTGATGCTCAAACATTCAAAACCAATGTGCATCGGTTTCTCCTTTTAAATCCTTTAAGGGTTGTCATAACCCCTTGAGTGCGGCGCGTAAAATGTATATATGTATATGTATAAAAAATTGACGCCTTGAACTTTTTCACTGGCACAACTTAAAGAGATTGATGATATTATGTTGGCCCCTGTGAAAAACTTATACTTCCTGCCTACACCTAAGCTTGTTGGTGGCACATTCAAAATTTTCTCATTTCCTTAAAACCTTGAATAGCTGTTAAGTAAATTAACCAATTTTCAACAAATTTGCGATCAGAGTTCTTGTAAATGGAAATACTGGAAATAGTTATCGAAAGTGGTAAGGATACCCCTTTTTTTCTTAAAGTATTCCCATAAATCTCAATGGCTATTTGGACAAAAATTTCCACCATTGTCCAGTTCAATCATATTAAACTGCACTTACATTTATTAGGTACATATTTAGATACCATGTAAATAGTGTTTTCTTGTTAAATTAAGTGAAATAGTGATTTTTCTATCCCCTCAAAAAACAAGCCATTCATTTTTTTTTATATTTCTTGTTGCAATATCTCACATCGTAATGCAGATCCATTTCCAATTCCAACCCAAAAGGAATTTTTTTTTGCAAATAGGGAGCAAAACAATTTAAGAAACCAGTCGACAGAAAAAAAAACTGATACCAGCATATCTCTTAAGATACCATCCATATATCCTCTATAATATCCACACACCCAATTCTTGCTTTTAACAAAAAAAAAAAAATGAAAACCAAGAAGAAAATATATACAAAAAGGGAAACAACCTTTCTCAATCACTTTCATATGCAAATTATTTGCTATTTTATCTTTCACTATATGCTACTACTATATGCATGATGCTAATAAATTGTTTTCAATTTTTTCTCAATACATTGGTAGCTAGCTAGCTACATATAGATGTTTAAGGAACATACAAAAAAAAATACAAAACCATCCTAGTAAGTATAAGTACTATAGATATAGGATGTGAGAACATCCCTTTTGTATTGATTTGATTTTCTGCTGAATTGCTTGAGAGTACTTGAATTTCATTTTATTCTTTTCACAAGGGAGTAGGAAGAATTTATCAGGAAGCGGGGGTTCAATAAGGATTGGTTTTTATACTTGATAAACGAACTCCTTTTAAGATAAATTTATAAGATAAAAAAACTTCTTCGTCGTCGACTGAAATGCCTAATATTTCTTCCATGGTCGATGTAAGATAAATTGCGTGCACTTAAAAGCAAAACAATATTTATGAAGCTTGTTCGAAGAAATTTTTTTATAACTTAAGTTGAGTATTTTTTTAGTATTAATTGATATAGCAAATTATGAATTGGTTGATATTTTTTTTGTGTTCTTTGGTAGATATCCATTTTATGGAACAAAAATATTGTCCATAGAAGCTGAAAAAGACTGTCCTGGAAAATTGACCTCATATGTATAGATCTAGGCAATTTGCATAACCAGGGCCATTTCAACATGTATGTAATGGACACTGGCCGAAAAAAGAACATGCTACAAGGCTAATTATTTTTCACTATACTCATTGATGTTGTTGATAGAAAAAAATAAAATTATTCATGTAATTTCTTTGTAATTATCTTTCACTGGATAATATGAGAGCGTAGTCACTTCGAAAAGCGTTTTTCGATTACTTTAATGAACTACTTTCCAAACTTTGGATCATGGATAAGATCGAAGAAATGGTTCTTCGAAGAATATTGGTAGCTTCGGTACCGAGTTTCCTGTTAAATTCCTACAAACGCTAGATATCCACTTTCATTGATAATTCAAACGAGTTGCGGTTTCAAAATGTCGTACTCTAGCACTTTGTGCGTTACTTAGCGATGTAGCTTGTGTCCACCATTACTCCAAATTTGTGGTTCCTGAAAATTCATTATTAGGTTCATCGTTAATCATAAAAAAAAGAGATGAATGGAAGAATCAAAGCTGTGTCTACCAATAAACAAAATTAAAGCCATTAAGATGCATTTGAAAAGTTAACATGGCGCAGCTCCACAAAGGAGGAGTCATCAGACCAGCTGGTTAATTTTTAACAGAAAAGATAAAAAAAACTACTCTTTTTCATGAATTCGAAAAGATGGCGAGAAGGCGTGGCAGACGCCATTATAACGATGAAATTAGAAGTTTTTTGCTATAAATTTTGCTATATTGATCTGAAAATAATAGAATATAGAACTAGCTGTCATTTTGGAATATTAAAATTCAATCTAAAAATTGAAAATAAAATATTAAAAATTTTGAAGAGAGCATTATTTGAGTTTTTAACAAAAAAATGGACATTCATTACACTTAAATGCTAATCGAACATACTCAGCCGTATCGGGAGCTCTGTTTGAAATATTACTTCAAGTATTCTCCATAGAATGTTTTTCCTTGGGAAAAAGCTTTTCCAATATGAAAATGATAGTAAAATATTCGAACTTTATTTTTAAGTATAGGTATCTACACTTATTGTCAACAAAAATTAAGAGAACAAAATTTTTTTTCAATTTTTTTTTATATAAGAAAAGAGTTCGCGATATTCTTTCTTTTATTCTTTCGAATTGATTGCCCCATATATCAGTTTCTCTAATATTGGAAAATATATATGCGAAAACTACAGTTGAAGCATCCAGGTAAGAAACCAAACAACTCCGCTTATTGACAAAACATGATTCTTTGATTCATACATTTATTTTGTAATAAAAAGTTCACTTTTTTAGATTTTTTTTAAACATAATGAATGTGGTTTTTTGGTCTCTTTCTAAGAAAAAATATGGTTTCTAACAAATATTTTATATATTGATTTTGAAAACAGATTTTTTAACTTCCTCAAACTCTAAAAAATGTGGAAGTGTCTGGTTTTTGTACTGGATGATTCAATTGTTTTTATTTTAATGTGATTCCTCTAATTTTACTTATCTCAGCTGATGAACTCCTTAAAAAGACTCTGTTCTTTAAGGAATCCAAAAATGAGTAGGTGGATGATTTGTAATCAATTAGTCGTTGATTAGTTATGACAATATTTAATTTTTTGTTCAATTTTTTCTTGATATCAAGTAATCAAAGCACCCAGTCGAAAATCGGTAAAAACGTTTTATACTAAATTGTACCTAAATGGCTTGATAATAATTTGCGGTTAATAAATAGTTAATTAGTTGTGATTAATAAAATTTAACAGTGCGATGTTCTTACGTTTTTTTTTTGTTGATGCTTCAAAGCATGGGTAGGTGGGTAATTTGTCGTTAGTAACAAAGTAGTTCCAATTTAAAATTTGTTGTTCTATGTTTTCAATGTTTTTTTTTTAAGTGGTAAGAACTTCTTAAACTCAAAGTTTTACTGATTAATAACACACTGGTCAACACAAATTTTGTTTCTGGATTCTGCATATGATTTTCTTTTTCCTTACATATTACTTATTAAATAAAAAATAGTCATACTTGAAAAAGTTTGCTTTTGTAGCCAGGAGCACATTATTTGAAAATTCATGAAAATGTGCTATGTTAGAATCAATTTAAATAGATATTTTAAGATATAAGACTAAGATACACCAAAACGCTAGAGTGTGTAAGCTGGTTCGAAACAAAAAAAAAATATATGATAAGGGGTGCCTATGTTCCCCTGTTTAGACAGGAGGGGCAATTTTCTTTAAAAAGTTACTTAAACTAAAAAAAAAATGTTAAAAAACAACGGCAAAGCCAAAAAGATTATGGTAAATTTATTTTTAAGTTAGGACTCCATTCTTTTATTAAATTTTTAAATTAAGTCATTTCCATGAATAGTTTTTTTTTTAAATCAATTTTCAAACTCAGAATTTTGAAAAAAAAAATCATTTTTTTTAATTAAAATTTTCTTAGTTTTACGTGAAAAAGTAAGTTTTTGTTTTCAATATTCAATGCTTTCACAAATCTTAAGTGATTGCTTAAAAATCAGATGGTTGTATGTATTCAAATTTTTGATCAAATTGAAAATAACAAAAACTCTTTTTTTCTTAATTTGTTTTGTTTAATGTTTGGTACCAACATTAAAACGGTAATTTTTATCAACAAACACACTAATTCTGGAATGTGCTATTCTAAAATTAATCTTATAGAATAATTTCCCATCATTGTTTCATTTTATTGACCTTTGTAGACGAGTACTCTCGAAGTCTATAAAGTCCAAGTTAAAACGTTTTCCTTTTTCTTCTGAGTATGCTCCCAATGAAGTTTTTAATTTTTTACTAAATGACCGTGCAGAATATTCAATCTAAGACACATTCTGCATGTCTCTTAAGTTTCTTAACATATTTTCAAAAATGATAATAATGTGAATTTTGATAAAATAACCACATCTATAGCAAAATGCATTAGCATCACCTTAGCACAATATTAATATCATTTTAACGTCTTTAAATGTCAAAATAAAAATGTGTGTAGTTTTTGACACAAATATATTCTAGAGATACAAAATTGGCGTAGGAATTCCCCTCCCCTCTCCTCTTTAAAAAAAAAATATTAAAGCAAACATTTATTATTTCTATGACTGTAACTGTAACTGTATTTTGACTACCAACTCTACAAAAGCAAACTTTAGGGGGGGTGTAGGTATTTTTCCATCATTTTGGAGCATGACGAATACAAAAATCATTAAATAAACCCAGAAACAAAAATAATTTTTTATTTTGTTGAGTTGTGAATCTGTCATTGATTATAATTGTGAAAAAGTTGTGAAAAACTCAATTTTATCCTGCGATGTTTTAAATGTTCTTTTGGGTGATTTTTTCTAAGAGTAACAAGTTAGAAAAGCAACTTTCAAGAATCGAAAAATAGATAGGTGGATTACTTGCCGTTAGTTAGTTGTTAGGATTTTGAATTTGTTATTCAAAGTTTTTCTATGTTTTTTGGGATGCTTTACCAACTTGACACAACTCAAAAAGCGGTAAAAACTTCTACTTAATACTAGATTTTTTATTAAAAATTCCATTTTGTCAAGCTTTGTTTTCTATGTATTTTTGGTCGATTTATTTTCTATGAGTGTCAAGTTATCAAAGCACCCAACAAAACATAGAATCCATTGAACGACAAATTTGAAATTGTCGAACAACTAACTAATAAAAGATTACCCACCAACTCATTTTTCGTTTCTTCAAAGTTGCTTTGGTAGCTTGAAACTCCTCAACTAACAAGTTTCTCCAGCCACATCCATATTTTTCTGTCTGCCTCGAATTCCGCATGTCAAGTGATGGTTGTGGTTCTCCTCTCTTTCTGTGCACCACAAGAACTTAGGAGTCCTCCTGGTACTGCGCAGCTCTTACGGGTGGACTAAAACATTTTCCAGAATGAGTCTTTTGTGCCATTTTAATATTGAGCTCTTAATATAATTTATTTTTGATGATAGGATGTTTCATAAATCTATTTTATTTACTTATGATTCTGAAGGTTCGTCAAGCTGCGTCCGTCACAAAGGCAATTATTAATTGTAATGAGATGACGCACGAGTATGGTTGGTTCTATTTTAGTGACAATTTATTGCAGTAAACCAGACCTAGCAGTCCAGTCCATTGACCCTCCACCCCTCCCACAAACTTGTGTAGAGACCAGCATGACATCAAATTTATCAGTCCAGATTTCAGCACTTGATGCGAGCATTTAAGTAGAGCTTCTTTTTTAGAGATTTCTTCCATCATTGAATTTCCGTTTTTTGCAGCCATCTCACAGGCCTTTTTTCTGAGCTATTTAAACAGAAATGTTCTTATAATCTACATTTTCACTGAAAAAATTGCTAAAACACAAGGTTATCTACACTTCAAAAGATCTTGCATCAGTATTACAAACATTTGATTTGAAGCCTGTTTTTTTTTTTATTCATAGAACATCAGAGAATCGATGGTTGGTTTATTATAAAACTAAAAACATCTTTGAAAGGAATTTATGCAAATAATCACTATATTATTTGCATAAATTCATTTCATTTCAATCAAAAGTTTCTATGTAAAACTTCAACTGTAGGTAGTCTAACGTATCGCTTATACCTATCTTTTCTATTATTATAAAAACCTATACCTTTTAGGCTACTATTTTCTCCCAAAATTTAAAAGGTTTTGAATATTTATTATAATTTATTTAGTTTATTTTTAATATTTATTTACTCTTAAGACATGTATCTTCAAACATGAATGAGCCCTAACAATATAAATTAACCCATTTAAACATAAGAAACTCAAAAACCTTCACACAACTGCAAGACTTATTACCTTAAAGCAGTTGTTCTATAAAGTGGTACGTTCTTTTCTTCAAACTTCAAACCACATATCAAAATATCAAAGAAAAAAATATTCAAATTTTCTTCTGTCCACTCATCATAAACATTAACAATAACCACGCATTGTGGTCATCTTCATATCAAACGATTTAAACAAAAATAAAAAAAATAAAGCCATTTAACAAAGACCCTAATTAAGCAATTAACTCCTGAATTTACTATTCTCTTGAAGAAAATAACAAAAAAAAAAAAAATGAAACCGTTGGATATAGAGTTTATTACATATACAGTAGATATTATTATGTAGGTATAATTTTTTCTGTGTCCATGATTAATATTATACACCCAAAGCTTAAATACCTACATATTTTATGCACGCACCAGCACCAGTCTGCACCATCCATGAGAGAGTGTAACAAATTATATAGAAAATCCCCTGCAGCTAATTTGAGTTTTTGAGATATTCCTTTCCTTCGTTTTATAAATTTTATTTTTGAAATTATATTTTGTTCGTTGGTTTGGTTGTTGGGCTTCAAATACTTACCCGGATATCTATGTTCTTATCCTTTAAATTTAAATTAGATCGTTCATCATTAGGTATTATTTTATCTAGGCTGCAGCAGCAAAAGAGCAACAGCAGCTAACAGAGACGCACCACCACCACCAACAAGACAGACAAAGTCTGATGATGATGACGACGATGGCAACCATTGTTGTTGTTGTTGTCGTTGTCGTTGTCGTTGTAGTCAAAGTCGTCGTCGTCGTCGTCCTCGCAGCCAAACAGCAAACTTCACGCCTAAGGGTGTCGTCATCAATTATTCAGTTTTGGTTTGTGTTATGCGCCGCCTAAGGCTCTTTGACTGCATAAACATAATAAAACCGAACACAAGAGAGGGTATCTCATGAGTTGAGTATAGGTACACTGCAATGATAGGGCTTACCTTGAGAGAGTCCACGGTCTGGTTTTGGTCTTTGGTATATAATGGTCAGGCGCATAGTTCAATTTAAAGAACCAACAGAAAAGATTAACCAATTTCCTGTTTTACCTTTATTTTTTTAGACGTTATCCTTTTTTTCTATTTTTTTTTTTACAATCAAGAAAGCGTACTGAGCTTGATATAACAAAAGCAGATATAGAATAATTTTCTGGGGATAAGACTTTTGATTTTTACTTTATTTTTTTTTTATAAAGATGTAAGCTATTTTGCTTAGGATTATAATAAAAATTTCATTAATTTAAGATTAAGCTATGAACATTTTTTGGTATTTTTATTAATAATGATATGATATGAAGTTGTTGATGATGATGATAGAAACTTTAGCATAATCATTATAAAGATTATACTTACCTTCGAAGAAATAAAAATTCAGTGGAAAGAACAACAATTTTTAAGTAATTTAAAAGCTAAGCAATTTCACATTTCGTTTAAGTTGATGTTAAAATAATGAAAAAAATGGAAGAAGTGTTACAAGTGAGAACATGAGAAAAAGAAAAGGAGACAAAACGAAGCCCTGAGGCACATCAGTATTTATTTCATGAATACCAAATTCAAAACCATCCAATACGACTTGTGATTTTGATAAGAGAGCTTGATGTTATACTATGTCGTCGTCTTTGATTTCATCAAAAATACTTTTGAGCACAATTAACTACAATAATTTGAGTTTTTCCAAACTGATATACAGAAGTTTCCAAAAATAACTTGATTCAAGAGATTTGTAGGTTTTGTGAATGAGGAACAGGGACAGCCAAGGGAGCATAAATCTTCATCACCGTCGGTCGGTCACTTCTTAGTATTTGTGTTGTCTTTTAAGTTTGTATAATCAACAACCCGAGCTGAGTTGGGACAATGATTCTCGAGAAATTCTCTTCAGAAAGATTTGAAACTAAATGGCGCTGTTTTACCTCCACTTTACCATATTCCAAATGCATCCGCCAAACGATACCCTTAATGTGGATGGGTTATTATACTGCCCAACATGTTTTCCCCTCTCGCTTTCGAAATCTCGCAGTTATAAAATCTCCCGCAATAACAAAATCTCGCTATAAACAATCAAGCAGCAAAAATCCCGCAAATGAAACTCGTAAATTAGAATCTCGGAAAATTTTACTGCATTTAAATACATTTATTAATCAAAATCTCGCGCGAGATTTGAACTTGCAAGATTTTTGCAATTCAATTTAAGTTTTTGAGATTTCGTAATTTCTGGCAAAATCAATCGAGTGTCTTTTCGAAAGCAATAAAAGCCCAAGAAGAAGTTTTTCGTATTTGAGTTTCCTAATTTGGTGTGTAATAATTTTAGTTTTAAGTGCGAAACCGAATGCGATGTAACGGTGAGATTTTAATTTGCGAAATTTTAAATTGCAATATTTCGGTTGACATTTGGGAGGTTTTTTGGTGTGAAATGAAAATGCGAAGTTTTAAAAAGCGAGATTTTGAAAAAAGGAGGCAATTAATTTGCTATATTTCGTTTTTCGAGAATAACAAAAGAAATTCCCATTCCTTCCTCTGCCATAATGGAACAGCGATGAAGCAGTTCTACTTCATTTCCTTTACCGTCAAAATGACGTTGATGCTGCCTCGACGTTCCCGTGTTAACTTGCTATTTATATAGGTACTACTATAATTATATGGCAAGTTATGCACTCCTATAAGAAAAATTGAACTCGAGATTTTGATCAGACTTGTCAGAGCTTTAACGGCTGGATCGAATTTCTTCAAACTTGGTACATATAGCGTTTTTAGGTTATTCCTCCACACGTTGTTCATTTTTTTGTACAACCAAAAATAACGTTATCTGCCATACAATTTTTATTAGCAATTTTACATAATCTTATTTTTCTCTAAAATGGCTCCACAACTTTTCTTAAAAAAAATTAATAAAATACCTTTTGTAAAGCCTACCTTTGGGTAGGAAACCATTTTTTAAAAAATGGTTTTTAATGGTACCTCTCAAAGAACAATTTTTGTTATTTTCGTTTTTCTTTCAAATGGCCAGCCTGATCTCAAATTTTTTTTAATACAGAAGTTTCCAAAAAATATAAATAGTATTGTGTACAAAAATTTAAAAAGGATATTTTTTGGATTTTTAAAAAAATGTTTCAATTTTTTTTTTTTCAAAAACGACATGATAGATTTTTTTGAAACTCGATAGTTAAGAGTTTTTTAGTACTTTCTAAAATATTTTAAGAAAAAATTTTGCTTTTATGAAAAAATAATGGTACCTTCCATGTACAAAAGTTAAAAAACCGTTAGTGAAAATTTTTTTTTGTATTTTGTATTTTTTGATAATTCGATATCTCAAAAACGGGCTAATATTTTTTTTTTAATTTGATTTTAATATGAGCATAAATAAATATTTAAGATTTGCATACCAAAATTTTTGCTTTAAGAGCATTACGGCGAATAAACAGTGAGATATGTATGGGGGAGCATGCTGCCCCCCTGCAACCCCCCTGCTTGGGTCCATTATAGGATTTGGAGTGGGTGCGAGGCTGGGTGTATGCAAAGTTTCTTTTGCATTTAATGAATCTGGATTTAAAGAAACGCACATTAAAGTGAAATTAATTCCCACAAAAAAGTGAAATTATTACTCACTTTCAGTGGGAAGTAATTTCACTTAAAAAAAGTGAAATTAATTCCCATTAGTGGTGAAGTTAATTCCCATGTGAAGGTAGTTCCCGTGAAGTTAATTCCCTGCACCTAAATAAATTATCTCCATAAAATATACCTAAACTTATGAACAACGATTGATTGCTCATTACTGTGCTAACTATACTACAACCGCCCCCTCTTAAAGGAGACATCTAAATTTCTGTTCTACTAAAGCAAACCAACCATATACCCATATGAATATATTAAGGAACAAAGATATACATATACTTTTGAAGAGGCACAATTTTATCCATATTCCTGTGGTGGCGTTGAAATCATTTAAAATGTAAATCTCTTCATAAAGTGGTCACAGCACGTCATCATCCGCATCATCAGTATCATCAGCATCTCATGCTATGTATGTATGTATAAACCCTATCAAATTTTGAAATCGAAGGAAAATAAAATTGAAGGGCGTGTGACTGTTGGGTTCTGTTTCTGGGTATTGGTTTAGGATTTTCAAAAAGAGATCTGTATAGGAATACCGTTTTACCGCATTCGAAGTATAAAACTTCTCCCTCCGTGATGTTTTACATTCGATGTAAATATTTTAAATCATGTTATTGGAATTTTATGACATTATAAAGAGTGAGCGTTGTCTTTCTTTTCATCTTATGGTTTTGGGGATACGTATATGGAAGGCGTTAAAATATGAATCATTGAAACAACCACCAATTTGAAACTTTAAGAAAGAGACTGATATACCTTTTTCGAAGGACTTTATTTTTCCGTGGTATGACTAAGAAAACATGATCAATTGCCATGGAATTAGAATTGGAATTAAATTTATATTCGAGACGATACACAACATGACTTTTGTATTTGAGTGTGTTTTTTTTTTAGTAAATTAGGGTTGAAAGATGAGTTTAAGTGGATACTAGATACTATAGTACACCCCATTAATATAGAGTACACACACCATGTGTGTTGGATGCAAGTTAAATCATATATCTCATCCCCCTTTTCATGGTTTTTTTTTATGTGCAATGCAGCATTCCGGCCGTTTGAGGAATACAAAATCGAAATAAAAGACATTGGTCACGTATTTTCTACGAAAGAAGGGATTTTATTGCCATTTCGAATTGAAATATATAACGTACGTTACGTATGTTTCGAAAGACTTTGCGCCATATTTTATGTATATATATAGTAGATACTTATACATATCATACTTGCAAGGGACAAGGGATCCTCTGCACCCATATACGTACGGGTTGACTTTGTGATATAAATATGGCGAGAAAAATGCGGTATACTTTCTTTATATTCTTTTGTATATGATTTATTACAGTTCATAATATAGAGAAGAATGCTGGAGCAACAAGCATGCGTGATATTGTTCCTTTTCAGTACTCCTACTATCTACCTATACTACAGATGAAAGGGTGTGAATCTACATCAAATAAATAGCACGTATGGAATTTAATGTGTTAAAGAATTCATAATTTTACTTTTTATTCATCCTCTGCACTTTTTGTACCAGCGGATTTTTTTTTTTGTTTTTTAAGGAAGAATCTTAGCAATTTGTTTGCATTTCATAAGCTTCCTTACTGACTATTGTAGTACATAAAAATACCTTTCCAACGACGTCTCATTGTAATTGGTCTTGTAGACCGTTTTGTCCTATTTTCTTTTGGTTTGGAAATACATAATTTTGACGTTCAGATTATATTTTGAAGATAATATCACATTTATTTGCTTCTTGCAAAGAATTTTCAATCACTTTTCATAGAATTTCTGGCTTCGTCGCCCTCATTTATTTTCGGATATATAGGGCTTAAGCTGTTGTATGGTTCTTGGCTTACATTGACAACCACTTTATCACCCTTTTCAGTTTTCTCAAAACAAAAAATCTAGGGCTGTTAAATCGAGCAAACACGAGTGGTCAGCTAAAATTATAAAAACTCAATATTATTCAATTACTCTGCTATTTTGTTTGTTGAAGTAAAAATGGTCCTCTTTATGAGTTTTAAATTAAATAAACTCAATATTCTTAAGGAAGAATTCTTGAAGACTCGTGAACCAATTGAATTATACGGTTCAAGGTGTAACATCCATAGAATTCTTCTCAAAGACCCCCTTGATATCATCAAATGCCAAGAATGTCACCTGTACGGGGCTTTTCGCAATACTTGCTTGGACTCGAAGAATATTTACATCATTTCGAACTGCCCGATCTCTTCCAGCACACTGAAGATCACAGACAGCCCCTTCTTACTGAAAGCTCTGAACCGAACGGTGGATTGTTTGAACACCCGGGCATGATTCTAGTTCTGTTAAATAGTGAAACACACCCCAACCAAACTTCAAAAACTTTCATTTGAATAATTTGCTTTCACGTCATCATCTTCCTTCTCTGTCCAATCCATAAAGATAAAAAGGGTTTCTATCATTTCTTTTGTTTTTTCTCTTAAGCTAAGTATACAGTTTTTTTTGAGTAAAAAAATTCTTCGAGGTGAGAAAAAAAAATATTTTCCACAAAGAAAAATGTCCGTGGTGTAAATTTTTTTTTTATTCGCCGTCAGTTTACACTTTCGAAAAACAAACACAAATGCCAAACGCAATTTTTTTTTCTGAAAAAGAATGTCAGTGACATTGTTTTGTACGAAAAAAAATCATGGTGAATATTAAATTTGTTTTCTTTGGGTTGTTCACAGTTCGATAAAAAAAAATTAAACGTCAAAAAAAATTTTTCTCGCAAAAAGCGCTCCCATAAGAAATTCATGTAGTTTTTTTTTTCGTCAAGGAACTGTATACTTAGCTTTAAAAAAAACAAGAAAAGTGAGAGAATTACACAGCTTTCAGAGGATATGCTAAGCATTGATAATAAAGTTCATCTGTCATTTTGAATTTTCGTTTCACTTTTTCACAGAACAATCACGCATTGCTTCCCATTTTTCGATTCATTTGGCACCAAAAAGCCATTCGGGTTCCGTGAACATGAACATGAATCGTAGGTTTTATAGAACATGCACGAACTACCTTACCATTTCCCCTGAATCTAGCGAGTTTCTCTCACTTTTCTTGTGTTTCAGAGAGAAATGAAAAATACAAAGGAAAAAAATACCTTTTTTTTATGGATTGGATAGATGGGGATATAATTTAATTGTTCATTGTTTATTCGTATTCACGCCTTCAGTTTGGATATCTATTTTCACTTCCAAATGGAAGGCGTGAAAGAAGATTATTCATATACCTAAAAGCTTTTGATTTCACATTTTCCCAAAACGGGAATCGGAATAAGTGTGAAAAGGTGAAAAGGCTTTTGTTTCACTTTTTCACAAACCCAGAATTGGTCTTGCGTGCATTTCGAATAGAAAGAAATTTTGATAAGATCGTCTTGCCTGAATAATTGAATGTTGACTTTCAAAATAAAATTGAACAACTCTGTTTTTTTCATTTTCCTAAGTTTTGCAGAGCCAATTTTGTAAAAAAAAATTATAATAATTATACTTCAAGTGCTAGAAGCTAGTTCGTATTTGATCAGAAAAGGAACCGATGTACTTGAACCTTTCCCTTGTATTATTCAAGTAAATAACCGAGGACTTCTTTTGAGAAGCAAAAAATTTGTGATGCCAACCTGATGTTCAACAACATGAATAGAAGTTCTTTGGCATCTGGTGACTAAGCTTTTAACCTATTTAACTCTCCTTCCTGATATCTAGAGTCGCTTGCTTGCTTTTCCTTCACAATACCATTTTGTTCGTCATCCTTATAGAATTTCATGCAGTTTTAATTAATTCCTGAGTGTTTTAAAGATTTATTTCTTCTTTTTATTTCACACCAATTCTAGCATCAAACTTTAATTTGAACAATTGAGCGTTTTGTATTTTATTTAAATACTTATATTACTCGTACATCAGTACTTTATTTAAGGAAAATTGTCGAATGAATATGTATATGTTATTTTATATAAGTTGTTGTTTTTACTTCCTCATATTTTAAGAGTAGGTATGTAAAGTTCATTTTTTATAAAAAAAATAACATGTTGTTTTCACATTTAACAAACTGGAAGATTGCATGTTCTCTAGATACCATATAGTCTGAGGGTGCAACATTCATGATGATGAAAAAGAAGAAGAACCCCAAACCGAACATAACATGTGAGATCATAAATTTCAAGGCTTACACAGAAGAATCTAGAGGAGCATCTCAGAGATTCAACCGACCAAAAACAAACTTTGACTTTAGACTATAGGACAACGATGCCAATATATAGGTAGGTAGGTTCCAAAGATATAGTACCATAATATGAGGAAAACTCTGTGAATTATATTGGCTTTAGAGAAGGCGCCTAGTCTCTCTTGACTAAGTTCCTTATAACATCCAGACTGAAAAATATTCTATAAAGGTATGAAAGATCGGAATATTAAATACAAGAGTATTATATTTTGGACATGTTCATCTATAGAAGAGAAATAGCTATAGATAGATGAATCTTCACATTGCAGGAGAGGCTGTGGGGCATATATAAAGGTATAGTCACCTTTAAATATGAGTTCGCACACACAACATGATAAACGTTCCTGTTAGAATGAAATCCCTAAACCAAAAAGGGCGCAATATACTCATAGTGTATAGAGTATAGAGAGTTTCGAAAACCCTCCGTTCCGAAGAGAAGAAGAACAAACGAAATTTTGCAATGAACTCGAACTACATTAGTATATGCACCTCTGGCATAGAATGTATGGATATGGATACTCTGCATGCTGCAATCTGTGTGTATCTATGGCTGGGGCATAGATATATTTCATAATGGCATATAATATAACACCCGGGCCTGAGTAGAGTTGGTATGGAGCGCGCTCTGGTTGAGGCGCAAGGAGAGAGAGGAAGAGTTTTACTCGACTCGGTTTCGGTTTTGGTAGGTACTATGGCAGCAAAATGGCGAGAGAAAACGTTAATCTTGCAAATCCAAGTGCTGTATGCGGTATTATGCGAAAATTTATCTGATTTAACACCTAATATACAATAACTTAATATGCAGTGTGTTCCATCGAGGAGTGAGAGATATATGATGCCAGAGCAGTGGCTAGGCTCTGACTCTCTGGCTGTACCACACTGGACCGCTGGATGGCGCTGCCTCTTGCTTGATGCTGTTTTGTATCTAAATATATATGTATGTATATGTGTAAACCTACATGTGCTGGGGTTCGGTGTCTATAAATTCTCGCATAAAGGCTTCCACTAAAATCTGCATGAATATATGGCAAAGTATCTAGTATAGGCTGCTGGGGCTATATTATAGATACTGCAACGGCTGTAAGTTGTTTTTGCTTTTGCTGTTTACTGTTTTGATACTCTTCTATGGCTGCTATACACAAAATGAAGGGTTAGAGGAGTGCGGAGAAGTAAAACCAAGCCGAAAAGGAGTTGTGCAGTTTGCTGCATCTATAAATATCAGCGCTTATCTATATCTCCGCATATATGCGGTAGCAAAATTTTATTGTTAAATGATTCACTGCACACATATTCAAAAAGGAGGAAAAGTGTGTGGTGGGGAAATGTTGGTGTTTTTTATGTTTTGTTTATTTTGTATTTTTTTCGTTTCCAGTATACATACTTGTCGAGTGATGTTGGCCTATTTAGAATAAGTACTCCCCCAGCATGAGAGTTTTGGATTATAATTTGCCTTAGAGAGTTTGAGAATAGGAGTCAGCTGGACAGTAAATAATTTTGTCGTGTGGCGACAAACAATGAATATTCAGGAAATGAATTATAAAGTTAGAAAATGACAACAATGAACTTTGTTTATATAGAGGAGCGAGTTAAATTGTTGTTGATTGTAATGATGTGCTGACAATAAGATATAGAAAATGAATATAGAAACATAGAATGAGGGAATAACTAAAGTGAGCGTATGATTATGTTTGAGGGTTTCTTTTAAAAAAACATCCATATTTTGTTTTGAAACTTCATATTTCCACATACCTATAAATTTTCTGTAATAGTCAGAGAGTATGTTTAGGTATAGAAAGAAACCTTGGGAAAAAATAAAATGATAACAAAACAAAAAATTAACTCTGGCTATGAAAAATCAATTATGTGTCGAACTAACAAAGCTTGAATTCAAAAATTAATTTAAATTTTTAAAATAAGTGATTACCTATCTAATTGCAATATTGTTCTGGATATTGGGTGTCATGTTCCTAGGTACATCCGTAGATGCTTAAATATTGCCTAATTTTTTCTAATTTTATTCTTATAGACGATTTGGAATTCAATCAGACGATTTTTTGTAATAAAACAAGAAAGCTTCGATTAAAGCGTCGTAGTCCTTAAACTGTCTACCTATTTAATAAAGTTTTCAAAGTAGATTATAATGAAGCACTATACAAGTTTGCCAAAGTTCCACGTTTTTGACTGATTCCATCAGCTTTAAACTTTTCTGGGAGGATATTGATAGGGGCGTTGTAAATTTTTTGAAAATCAAAGGTTTTAGTCCAAAGATCCTTTTCAACCTTGGAAATGTCCGTTTTGAGAGGCATCAATGCTGTAAGTACTTAGTTATAAATTTCAATTCAATTGTGTGATAATAGCAGCGTTTTATTATCTCTGGGTCGTGGTTATTTCGTGGTTGTATTACAAAATAACGTAGGATCCAGGTTTCTATCGAGGTTTATTTTAATAACCCATATAAAAGTTTTCGTTTTCCAGCCGCTGCCACTTAAAAACAGAAATGTTTTTTTTTTCGAAGTACTGGCTCTTGCGATAAATTGACAAATCGTCCAAGAGTGTACTTTTCATGAATAAATGCTTCTCATCTAGCCGTTCGGACTCGGCAAAAAACTGTAGGTCCCCTCTTTTCCGGCCAATAGCACGCACACAGGAATGGTTGAGAGTTTTAAGTCACCAGGCTCTGGTTCTTCATGAGCTGTTGCACCACCAAATTTATTTATTTTAGATATACAAGTTTTCACTCTGACCAGCAAGTGGCTAATAACCTCAGTGATTTTTGTCACTTGTGTTAGGAAGAGAGATAGGCCTTACATTGGTAATCAAATAGTAGATAGTAAGAAGGTGGCCTGAGCCATTGACTCCTTCTCAGCATACAAGTCTGCAGGGCCATAATAATTGTTCCGATTCTAGGGGAAATATTTAGGGGTTGTCTTAACATCACCTATATTCCCTCTAGTTGGAGAGAAGTCAATGTCATATTCATTCCCAAAGCTGGCAAGCCCACCCACACTGAACCAAAAGATTTCAGGCCAATAAGCCTATCCTCTTTTCTTCTTAAAACCTTAGAAAGACTTATAGAAATTCACATACGCTTAAAGCTTAATGACAGTGTTCTCCCGCAGGCCCAACATGCTTACATGAAGGGCAAATCTGTTGAGACAGCACTTCACGAGGTGGTTAGCACAATTGAGAAATCAATAGAATTCAAGGAATTTACATTGGGAGCATTCCTTGACATAGAAAGGGCCTTCAATAATGTTGAAAACATTGCAATTCGACAAGCCCTAGACTCGATGGGTATCGATCCAAGGCTCTCAAATTGGATTAACTCCATGCTGCAGACGAGACTTGTAAATGCACAAATGGGTCAAAGCAAGCTTAAGGTAAGGACGTGCAGGGGCACTCCACAGGGGGGGGTTTTATCTCCCTTGCTCTGGCTTCTGGTCGTTAATCAGATCCTTGTAAATCTCAATCTCAGCGGGGTCAAAGTCGTGGCATATGCTGATGATATTGCTGTGGACTTAATGTCAACCCACTCAAGACAGAACTAGTTTTGTTTACAAGAAAACGCAACATTCCGAATATAAACCCCCCCCCCACTGCAAATGGGACACCGCTCCATATAACTGGTACGGCAAAATATCTTGGTCTGATTATTGATCGTAAACTCAACTGGAAAGAAAACATAAAAGAAAGAGAAAAGAAAGCATCAATAGCATTCTATACTTGCAGTAGAATCTTCGGTAAAAGATGGGGTCCAAGCCCTAAAACCATTCAGTGGATGTACACAGCCATAATAAGGCCAATCCTGACGTACGCATGTTTGGTTTGGTGGCCAGCCTTGGATAAGGCAACCAATCTTAGAACCATGACTAAAATTCAAAGACTAGCAAGTATCGGCACAACCAGTGCCATGAGAACTACACCAACTGCAGCCCTAGAAACATTCCTCTCACTAGCCCCACTCGATCTTTTTACGAAAGAGATGGCGGCCAAAAGTGCTCTGCGACTTGTGCAATGTAATAATTGGAGAAAGGGCCTTTACGGTCATAGAACTATCATGAGATATACCGACATAAACATTCAGACAGACTACACATTACCGCACATTGATTTTAATCCGGTAGCCCTAACAGATATTCCCACAAGGACACTCTGGACGGAAAACCGGGTCATAAACAATAATCATGCTTCGGTCTTCACGGACGGCTCCAAAACAAACGAAGGGGTAGGGTCAGGCATCTTTTCAGTTAACCCACCCTTAGACAGAACAATAAAGCTTCCAAATTTCTGCAGTGTCATCCAAGTGGAAGTGCTCGCAGTTTGTGAGGCTGCAAAGAGCCTTTACACGTGTGAGCTGGTTAGTAAAAATATTGACATTTTTATTGATAGCCAGGCGGCAATCAAAGCCATTACCTCAGTTGTGACAAAGTCAAAACTGGTTGCTCGTTGTCGTGATGAGTTGAAATTACTTAGCGAATCAAATACAGTCACCCTTCGATGGGTCCCAGGACATCGTGACATATACGGGAACGAAATGGCAGATGAATTGGCCAAAACCGGGTCATCTCTTGATCCGAGCCAAACCGACTGCTCTGTTCTTATGCCACTAGAGCAAGAAAAAAGAAGAACTTGCCAGAATTTCCTCAAAGTTGCCAACGACAGATGGTCAACAATTGATACCTGTCGTATTTCGAGGAACTTATGGCCGGATATTTCAAAGAAAAAAACTGAGTATTTACTCAAGCTAAGCAGGCCTCAACTATCCCTATTGGTTGGAATCTTAACAGGTCACAACACAATGGGAATCCACTTAAGCAGAATGGGCATCGGCTCATCTGACTTATGTAGAGGGTGTCAAGATGAAGAGGCAGAGGAGGGCTCAATTCACTTCCTCTGTGAATGCCCCAGCCTAGCCAGAACTAGAAAGGCAGCCCTCGGAGAATACTTTTTCGACGAACTGGGCGACGTCTCGTTTTTGCCACTATCCTTAAATTCGCTCAGAACTCAGGATGGTTCAGGGAGGCCCCCCATACCTAAAGTTCCAATAATCCATTTCCTTCCCCCTCCTTATACCTACCTTGACCTACACCCAGGGGAGCACAATGGATCCATTGAGATCCGAGTGAGGTGATGCGATCTTCTCGTATCATCACCCCATTTAACCTAACCTAACCTAGGCCTTACATAAAAAATAAGTAAATAAAAAGGAGAAAGTGATGGGTATTTATCGATGTTTTTGCACTAGCCCTCTCATTGCTTTATTTTCCAAGTTGAACCATATGGGTTATGAGTGCTAATAAAACGCAGCTAATAGGTGCTGACTTCCAACTTCCAACATAGAATATAAAAAGAACTTATCAATGGTGGTATTCTAATTTAAGTGTCGCGTGTACCTATAATTATAAAAATGAAAAATGAGGTCTCCATTGGCTTTTTCTCTAGACATGTTTATAGTCCAAGCATATGGCTCATGTCCAATGAAGGTGGCATGTAAAGTGTGAAAACAACATTTGTGATCATCCCAGTTCGTCAAGATTAAACTTTTTAATCCGAAGAGACCACCAATTTCCGTTCGATATGCTCTTAGCAGCAGGGTTCTGATGAAATTCAATGATTATTCCTTGTAAAGTTGCCGAAAATTCTGTTTTCTTTTTATTTTCTTATGTGGGATGCTATCATCATTGGTTTTAATTTAAATTGTCCTTAAAATCTTCGAAATATTGTCTTATGTCCCACTTGTTAACCAAATTTAAGGTACAATTTCTCTAGTTGGATAATCAACAGCTTTCCTCGGAGGGATGTTACCTCAGCTCTCCACTCTTTTTACTAGAGATTGGTATATCTGGTAAATAGTTGTTCACGTTAATAGTCTTAATTTTTTGTATAAAACCTTCAGGTGTTTTTAGACCTGTAAGCCTCAGTTCCTTGAAATAATCAACTTTTCATAGTTTGGCTGGCGTCAATATATGTATTTCCAGCTAGTTCTATTTTAATAGAAATATAAGAAAAAATAATGATTTTCTAGCCTCTGTCACACATTCAACAGTGGGACTAAGCGTTTTTATTCGTATGAGCCTTTCGAAATAGCCCAATAAGACGTAAACATAGCTTTTTGATGCGTAAATATGAACTTAAACTACCTATACCTGAGCTTGATCAGTAGATACGAGTATTTTCCTAATTTTTATTTTATTTTCTTATAAGATGAAGTGAAGAAGCATAATCCAATTTGATGATAAAAGTTCAGAAGTTGTGTTGTGGCATTTTTGTGTCAAATTTTCAGATCAACATGTAACAAATATTAATGCAAAAAAAGTTACAAGGCTTCCGATATTAATTTTGAATACTAAAAACAACGTTTTTTCTTCTTACGGGTTCTTATAATTCAACCGTTAAATTACTTAGTTATTCCTAACCGTATCAAGGTACTATATGATATCTACAAATTCCAATGATTTTCCTACTTTTTGTCTTAATCCACAACCTTTTTCACAGCGACCAAGTAAAGAATCGAAATAAATCCATGGAATTTGCCTACCTATACAACGGTGTACCTAGCTTATCTAAACCGGTTTGTACAAAATTTCCATCTTTCAACAAATTTTTAATTATCTTCCTACTTTTACTGAGATTTTAAGGAAATTTTAAAAATATTTCAACATAATATTTTGTATATTATAAATCCAAAAGTTTTAACATCTGCCTACACAAAAGATCTATTATAATTGACTTGTTAAAAAAAACCATCAATTATGTCTGTACGAATTTTATTATAGGTAGGTACCTACCTAAAAGCTCAAACAACAGCTAGGCAGGTACCTTCTACATCTTTATACATTTAACAGAATCACCAAGTCCAACGATAAATAAAAAAAAAAACATAAAATTAACATTAATAGATATTTAATTATCTCGAAAAAAAAAATAACAATTTAAACAAAAAGTCCAAACAACCTGTTTCACTATATTCATTATAAATTCATTCCATTCTACTCAATCAGAACTCCTTTCAACGCTCTTTGATATTGTGAACTCTCACCGACCACACAGGTTGCCATGTTGCCAAAATTCCAATGATTTTCAGCTCCCGGGGACACCATAACCATTTATACTCGGTCGCATAATATATACCTCTCTACACACATCATCATCCAATGAATCTTTCAAAATGGGCCATTATTTTTGAATATCATTAAATTCACCAAAACCACATTTTTTAATGAATCAGTTCGATTCACCATATAAAGACAAAAAAAATAGTCGCAAAAAATTATTTCTTCTCTTTCCTTGGGGCCGTATTATTTTTAAAATCAAAAACCTTAATGCACACGCGCACACATTAACGCATGACCGATGTGATATTTTTTTTCTCCCATCAACCCGACCATAGATACCGGCCATTATAGTACGCACACACAACCACACCAACACATTCTAAAAATGAGAACGGCAAACATAACAAAGAACAATAATGGTGATTTTAATGGCTTCCGACCGATCACCAGTTAAAAAATGGTAGACGGAACCAATAAACGTCGTTTGAATACGATATAAGTGCCAACGGGAAAGTGAATGGGTATAGTGTATTAGTAGTTAATACGTGTGCAATATTATGGAAGCCGAACGAAGGTACTCTGAGGAGACAAACTCAGAAAGAGATGGAAATTAGAGTGAGAAAAAATAATGTAGAAAATAGTGTGTTGGTGGAAGGCAGGTTTTTAGAAGAAAAAGTAGGAGAGTCTCTCGCTAGCTATAACCATTATTATAACTGTATCTCTACCACATGTTGGATTTTGAAGTGTGGTGTTCTCTTGGTTAATGGATGCTTGTTGCTGCATGCCATTATTATTCTTGAATGTAAATCTCTAGTGAAGTGAGACGAAACTATTGAAAGAGAATCCCTTCATGATGGAGGTTGCATTTTTTTTTATTAAAGAGATGTCGTATAGGTAGCCCACATTATAAGGAAAATAATGTTTGATGGCAACAGCTGATTGTATTCATATTTTATGCTCAAGGCAGTTTACAGATTTATACCTAAAGTCAAGAAATGGTTGATTGAAGGTGTGATTGAAGGAGTAAAGATGGAATAGGTAGGTAAGGGAGCATAGCGTGTATAATACATATATCCAGTAGATATTGGTTTTAGATTTTTGATAGCGAAAACAAGTCTTTCGAATTAATTAAGAATTACAGTTTTAAAGAGATTTATTATCTTATTGCCAGGAGATAAAATTAGGTAGGAGATAAGGCCGATAGAGTGGTATTTTTTCATGTACATATCTAAGTAAAATACCTATCCAGTTAAGAGCTATACGAAGCCTATGTAGCCTACTACCTATTTACATAGTTTTAATTCAGCTAACAATCGAGATAATTTTTTTTAAGTCTTTGGGCCCTGTCATAGGTATAAAGTGATTTATTTTGTGTGAATACAGAAAATCTGTGGTATTCGGTAGAAACATGTTGATTCCATATTATTATTTGCATTTTAAAGTTCACAACGTTACATCGAGCTGGAGCCTAAAAAGGTGAACCGATTTTCTTTGAATTTGAAACATAATTTTTCAAAGAATATTTTTATAATTATTGAAAATTTGAAGAAAGTCGGTTCTCCTGTTATTAAGACTCTAGCTCGATGTTAATTGGACAATAAGACGCAAATAATCAAATAGAGTTATCATGTTTCTTCGAAACACCGTAGAAATTAATATCCTAGGAATAAGTAACTTACTTACCTTACGGTCTCCCAAATTATGGAGAGTCTCAACAAGCCTTCATGACACACAGTGGGCCCAAACCTGCGAGTTAGGGAAACAATTTTTAACCGGTAGATACCTACCTTTTTCATTTTGTATGCATTTTCAACAGTAAAATGTAATGATACTACATACCTACCGCGCTTAATGATTTGGAGTGATTCAAAATTATTTTTTGAAAGAAAAAAAGTAGAAATTTCAACTACTGGTTATCTTAAAGTTTTTTTGAAACAAAATTCGTCTCTGTTGATCCAGTAAGTATACTTAGGTAGTCAAAAATATTTTCTTATTTCATAAATTGAATCATTATTCAAAGATCCTAAAACTGACGAGCACTGGCGATGAAAATTTAAATAGATCCCTAAGACTACCTATATATCTACGAGCAAAAATGGCAGTATGGTAGATCTCTTTGTTCATTCACTTTTATGAGGCTGAACCAATGCAAAGAGTGTTTTTTTTTTTAGAGGTATACAACTTTGAAATGGAATAAAACAAAAACGATTTTTCTTAGATTAACATGAAATTTACTTTATTCGAAAAATAACTTTGTGGCATTTTAATTTAAATATGATTTCTGGCATATGACCGCAACAACTGGAGGTCCAATTTTCGATGACTTTTTCCAACATTTGTGGCCGTATATCGGCAATAACGTAGCGAATGTTTTCCTCCATGTGGTCAATCGTTTCGGGCTTATCGGCGTAGACTAGCGACTTCACATATCCCCTCAGAAATTAGTCAAGCGGTGTTAAATCACACGATTTTGGAGGCCAATTCACGTGTCCGTAAAGTGAAACTATGCGGTTACCAAACTTTTCCTTCAATAAATCAAATCTGGTACGAGCTGTGTGACATGTTGCACGATATTGTTGAAACCACAGCTCCTGCACAAATTGGGTTCAACGGCAATGTTGTTTTTCGAACAGAACCATGATTTTCAAAGTTAATTTGCACAATTTTTGGAAGTGTTGTTCAGGCATCAGTCTATTCATGTTGAAATGCCAAACCAAACTAAAAGTAAATCACTTGATAGCTGAAAAAATGGCCGGTAGTTAAAAGAGTGTTGCTAACTTAAAGTTCTATATACCTATAAAAAAGCACCCGTTAGTAAACAAGTGTTGATTTTCAGGATTCAAACCAAATTTTTTAGATTTCTCGGTCAAATTTTTTCCTTCATTAGCCTACCTTGCACACATTACCAAATAGTGTTTGGTGAAAGAGATAGATGATAAGTGCTAAGTACATTATGGGTTCGTTCCTCTTTCGACGCCACGGAAACCTACTTTTCGTTGGTTTTTGACATTAGCTTCAGTGGCTATACCAACCATTATAGTTCTACCTTTACAGTGAATTTAGACCTTTTTTACCAATTTAGATACAGCTGTCAGCTGGCACCTGAAGAGATTTTTCTCTTACTCTTTCCATCTAATGAAATATGGGACTAGCTATTTATATTTCTCAATACAGAGCAATAAGCCAAAACTATTTCATATCCTTCTATTAAAAATGTGAATCCTTACATTATGTTGTAAGTTAACGAACTAAAATTCACGCTAACAACAATGTAAAGTAGCAAAATATTGAACGACAAGTCTTGAATTTTCACAATTAAATTTTCCGCTAAACCATTTTTTGATCTCTAAATGTTGCTTCACTATTATATCTTGACACTATCTGTGTTTTATTGTAAGATTGCTATATAGCTACAGTAAAATTTCCTTCGGTAAATTATATCGAATTCCAAAAAGTTTCGATTAGCCGTCAACCACCTACCACCTATTTCAGTCCCATAACCACCTACGTGCGGCCTTGGAGACCGCTCACATATTACTACCTTGAATTCAGGATTTCCGATGTTAACTAAATAAAAAACCTAATAAAATAATTTTTAACACTCTTAGGCTTTATCTAAAGGACTCAAGTAACATAATCTAAAGTAAAATTTTGTAATATTCTTGAAATCTTCAAAAATTAACTCTTTTAGCACAAAAAGTGGACATGCTCATTAGGGGTGTCGGAATTATTTTTAATTTCTTATATTCGAAATGGGTATGGTGGATCTTGTAAAGGCTTTCGAAAGACGAAATTTTTCTTCTTGGGAAATTTTCCCAAAATGAAATTTTGAGACCCCGTGGCCGTTTTTAGTTAAAAAACAGCACAATTCGAAAAAGTGGTCTGGAAAACCAATAAAATTTGCGTCGATATGTGCTCAAAATACTTACAATGTTTTATTTTGGATTTCTTTTCTCATATATATTGACCGAACATCAATTTAAGAATGCTGTATAGTGTTAAGAAAGCAACTTTCAACCAATTCGAGCTTTCTATTTAGAAAAATAACAGAAAACATCTAGAAAATCGATCTGTTTCTTATGAAGATTTAAGGTAAAAAGTTGTGTCATGATATTTTGACAAGCAGATTTTAATGCTATTTTCTTAGCAACAGGTTAAAGAAGCAACAAAAATCATTATAAGTTACTGTGACCTTATATAATATTGTTTTCTCAGACCGCTTTTTCGAATTGAGGTTTCTTAACCTAAAAACGGGCGCGGGGTCTCAAAATTCAATTTTTCCAATTGTCCCAGAACAAAAATTACTTCTTTCTTAACCCTTTCCAAGATCCACAATACCCTTTGAACAGCTTCTCAAAAAGCTACTATCCATCGAACTATAATTAATTAACTTGATGCTTAGTACCTTATAATTTGTTTTAATTTTCTTATTAAATACAAAAGGAAGTTCAATTACAACAATAACAAAAAAAAATTCCAAAGTCTCAATCAAATAAAAAAAAAAACAACAATTTCCCATCAATGAGCGTTGTGTGTGCATTTAGCAACAATTACCATAACCTTTCTTACCTACCGCATGCATACCCTCCCACTTATAACCTAAAACGACTCAAAGTAGGTACTATTCAATTAAACTCTACATATACGGTGTGCAAAAGGGTTAAAAGCCCAAATTACTTTATATAGGTAAAATATGCCCACTTGAAAGGTGTGCATTTGTTGCTTTTTGTAACTCTCTGACTGTGTGTGTATGGATGTAAGTATAATGCTTTGCAGGGATCACAGTTTGTTGTTCGTACTTAAAATCAATTTACTTAATAACAGCAATTTAAGTGCGCGTACACATTTTACTTTACATGATGGCTCTCATCCATGGCATGCGGTGCGGTGCGGCGTGGCAAGCAGTGATGGCGAATAATATACGAAACATAATATTGGCGGCGGCATCAGCGGAAAGGCGGTAGAAAAAGCATTACTCTAGGTATCCCCCCTAAAGTATACCGCATCCTCTAAAAATATCTACCCTCACTGTATAGAGTTTGTATAAATAGTTGTATAGCTAGTTTAGTTATAGAGAGTTCGCGAAAAGAATTACTCTTGATAATGTATGAATGTGTTGTGTTTTTTTTTTATGTGTTGAATTGCATTTTTGCTCATACATAGGTTTACAGAGAGAGATTGCATACTTAATCGTTTAAGTGCAGTTAATTTATTGGGGTTTGTTTGTATTTCACTATAGACGGCGAAATTGTTTTAGAGTGAAATGTAAACAATGTGTATAGTATGACGCCTACTGAATTTGTTTGATGATGACCCGCACAAGGGGCAAGGGTATAAATAAATAGATGAGCTGCAGCTACGGAGAGCTTTTAAAAAAAAGACCATGAGCGGAGAGAAAAAGAGACGTAGATATGTATGTTTTAAAGGTATTTTGTAGTTTATTACTTCAGCTGCAAGCTACATTATGTACCTACTACGCGCGGCGTTATAGTGTAATTTAGAGTTAATTACGTAGAACGTGTTTTCTTATATAATTAAAAATTAAATTTATCTAAAGGCACATCAAAAAATTAGCAAAAGAAAAAATAAAACTAGATCATTTGCACGATCTTTGAATTAATTGATTCTTGAGTTTTTTCAGACTTTTATTATGGTCTAGATGAGGGTGAGGGTGGTTATAAAATACTAAAATACTAGAGAAGTAGTTATCAGCTAAATTACGTAGGAATAATAATAATTATTTTTTATTAAAAATATGAAGGTACCTATTATTAGAAGCCCAACTTCTGTTTAAGGATTCATTTTTTTTCTTATAGGTATTTCTTCTTCATTGTGCCTATAAGCTTGTCAGATATTCGATGATTACTCAGATATCTTTGGTGCTTGGTACAAACATGATAGCTCCATAAAATAATTTGCGTCCAAGCTTGATTTTATTCCTAGAACACCACTCATTGTCCTTGTTATCCAAGTAGAGACCAGTTAAGGCTCGTATAAGCATCTTATTTTGATATTTTATTCAGAACACAAGAATTACAAATAACGACGTTTTCTAATTCCCTAAAAGATACATCCTAATTTTGTTTAAGTTCATCTGGAGCAGGCTTATACTTTAAAAACGTTTTGGTTTTGTCCAAATTTTCTCGAAAATTCTGATTTTGACTCCTCTCCGTACTCCGTACGATTTATTTTCTTAAGTACCTACCTACCTACCTTAAGTTGATAAAAAATATCGTTTTTTGGCAAAAAAAATTCTCATATCTATGGCGGTTGTGAAGAACCAGGTAACTCAAAGTCTTAAAAAATTTAGCAGGTCGGGGTTCATGTTGAATATCATTCACTAACCCGTACTAATGTGGAAAAAAGAGTTAATCATGGTATTTTCAGATGCATTAGGAAAGTATTAGACAAGGGTTAAATTTCGTAAAATGGTGTTAACTATTTTTTCCAAACTACAAATAAAATAATAATTCACTTTAGGTATCTCGACTTACCTGGTTCTTCACCACCGCCACGGATATAAAGCTTATGAATTTTTGAGTCAATTGTTTGTACGAAGTACACATAACTTGTCATTTTACTTTTAGTTTCCAAACTATTTTTCAACTTAACCTAAACTCAAGGTTTTCAATATTTAAAAATTTTTTATTATCTTATCATTGTAAGCAATACTTTTATTAATAAATTGAAATTGAAATTGAAAAATTGAAAAATAATCTAATAATTTTGCCTTTGAACTGCATCAAGGGGGCTAGGTAATCCTTATTGATCGTGATAATCTGGCTTTTATAAGGACTCCTTACCTCCTTGAGCTTTTGCGACTTTCCAGTCATGAGTCGGTAATTCCTCTCTGCAAGACGACTCGGCTGGTATTCATATGTGGGCTCTTGGTCTACCAGGATGCCTTCCCTATAGCAACGATTTCGAGCTTCGCACGTGGCCAGATCTCGCTTTGATGAGTTTGACATGCCGTTGATGGTAACCGTCATCGCCCGTGAAGAAAGCTGGTCCCGAGTTTTCCCTCACAATATTCAAGAAGCCTGTAGATAGCTTCAGCTTTACCACCCAATATTGCTATTGATCAGGAAAAATTTACCTATCGATATCGTCGATAATCGTGACCATCACGATCTTATTGGTGAGAACTTCACTTTACCTAAGATTTGGATACGCCGAAATGGAAAGTGCTGGCATTATGCATTTTGAGTCATTTGTGCACAAGTATGGAGTCGTCGGTGGTCTGCACAATAACTAAAATGCTCTGAGCTAATTTTATCCTGACATCCAGCGTTGGCTTCCTTTCGACCTCCAGTTTAATACCGAAGGTCCTAGCAGCTGTCCAGCTGACCTTATAGCAACCCTTTAACGGCATATAAAAAAAAATAAATTTAGTGGCGCAACAGCTCGTAGAGAACCTAATAGTAACTTACAACTTTCAATCATTCCTATGTGCGTGTTGTAGACAGGAATGGAAGGGACTTACAATTTTCCCAACGGCTAGATGAGAAGCACTTATTCATGACACGTAATACTCTTAAAGGATTTGTCCAGTTCCTCGCAAGAAGCAGTACCTCGCAAAAAACATATCTGTTTTTAGGTGGCAGTGGCTGGGCCTATTCCTTGTATTTTTACTTAACAACCTCGGGAGAGAACCCACCTCAGCATTGGGAGAACCATTTTTTACAACCCTGGCACCGCTGAATTTGAGACACACTCGGAGAGGTTCACTCTTTTTAGTAGTGGAAGGATCATTCTTCACAGCCCGACCACTGCTTTACTTCTCTCGCTGGAATCTGTATCAGATAGAGGACCATCATTAGCCACAACCTCCTGGCTGACACAGACCCCAGGAGATAAAGTAAATAGCTTTCGTGCAGTGTTGCAGCTCAGTTTCGAAGAAGAACCGATCTAACCACTATCTAGCCTAGTTTTTTCTCACAAATAAATTGATTCCACGAGTAGCGAAGAAATGGTGGTAACTCTGTGCAGAGATTTGCATCTATAGAGAAGTCTGATCTGAAAAATGTCAAAATCCGGATACTCCGTTAACGACTGATCTTGTATTTTTAAATGGACCCCAGCCAGGCTGATCGTTGACAAGGGTCGTGTGATACCCAATAAAAAAATTGGAGTACCTAAGTTAGGAGGGGTCTATGATTAGATAAGAGGGGCGGACAGCGATACGCCGTACCACGTGCCGTGGGGAAAGCTCGTTGAACAGCTCTATCGCCGTGCCACTGAAGTGGATAACATTGGACAGCTTTTCGCTGTGCTGACGGGGGGTTAGGAATGGATGTGAATGGGAAAAGTTTAGGGATGAGTGGAGCAGCTTTTGATTTCAGGACTTATCTATAAAGTTAAACTCGAGAATTTTTGATCATGTTCAGCTTCTACAACTCGAAAAATTCGACGCTCAGGGCAGTGGCGTAGCGAGGGTTCGAGCTGTGGGGGGGTGACTTTCATTAAAATGCCGACTTATTTTAGAAATTTGCCGACTTATTTTAAAAATTTGCCGACTGTATAGATTTAGCATTTTTTGGGTGAAACTCAAAATAAGGGAAAATAAAAAAGGGATTTTTTCCGAGTGGAATGACATTCGGGCGAAACTCCTGATAGGGCTGATTGATTTTAGCTCAAATCTTCACTTCGCCACATAGACTTGAGATTTCGAAATACGAAGGCTGATGTAAGAGATTTAAAAAACTTAGGACCGATGATTTTCCATGAAACAATTTTAAAATCTTGGGAACTATTATTTGGTAGAAAAATAAGATATCAATTATTTTTGGAATTATGTATTTATTTATAATAAATAATTAATATAAATGAAATAAATAAATTAATATTATTATTGCAACGATTAATCTAAATAAGAAATAATTTTTAACAACGAATTAAATTCATGAACATATATGTTATTATTGCAGCAATTTTTTTTTGTTTATAGGTATAGGTATTAAACAATCTTTATAAAAAAATTAAAGTAACGCATAATTCTATCAGCATCAGCAGTTTAGTCATTTATAATAATAAAATACATTAATTTATTAATATTGCAGCAGTTTATTTATTTAAAATAAACAATTTTTAAAGATATAGCTAATTATTTAGAATAACTTAATTTTAATAATAAAATTTATTAATTTATATTTATTATTATTTTATTGCAGCAACTTAATAAGTTTTAATGAAAATTTAATATTTAAATTTAACATTGTACTATCTAGATTTTATTTCGGCGGTGTTTTAATAAGGACCATTCTTCAACGATCTCATTAAGAATAATTTCGTCCACTTTATCTTTCGAAGAATAAAGCAGCATCCAACGACTAATTTTAATTTACTAAATGATCGTTCACAAGAAGCTGATGTCACAGGAGCAGTTACAATGAAGCAAATGAGTTTGTGCGCTAAAGGAATTACCATTTTCAACTTGAACACAACTTTGGTAATGTCTTCGAAATTTATACAATTTGTAGATGAATCAAGGAGTTTTGCAACTCAGAAAGCAAACACTCTGGATCTTCTTTAAAAAATAGGGGCTCCAATTTCATTATGGATTCCACTGATTCTATTGTGACATTGCCTCTGTCGACTGGAATTTCAAAAATCTTTTGAAAAGGTTCGAAAGATGAAAAATTATCTTTTAAATTATCGTTTATACACGTCGTAAGAACTTGCAAAACCGTTCTTAATTCTTTTCGATAAAATGTTTGTCGAAAGCTGTTTCTGGATTTTCAACGATTCTTCTTGGTACACGGCGTGTTCTATGATGTTTCAGAAAATCATTATCTGGATTTATTTTTAAATTTCTCAGCGAATGAAGATGAACATTTTATTAATGCATCGATTTGGTCGTCATCGTCATTTGTTTGTTGAAAAGAATGTGCTTCGAATCAACAATACAGCATCAATGACATTCAATTCTTCAGCTTCTAAATTTTCTGTCCATTTTTTACTTTAAACATGACGTTTTTACAAAAATATAACGAGCTTATAAAATCAAAATCCAAGATATTTTTCGAAACCATGTACAATGCCTTCGAAAGATATCCAAACAGCCTCTACTGTCTCAGCTCCATCGAGTTTTTGACAAATTTTTCAGTTGCAATGAATTTTCAATGCTTTAATAATAATAAAGTATATTATATAACTACGATTTTGCGTTAACTTTTATTTATATAATAGACCAGTCAAATAAGCAAAAAAAAAAGGATCAACCTCGGAATGGGAGATAATAGGTTTGTTCGATGTCAGCACTGGGGCGCACTGGGTCGCCCTGAAAGCGCTCTAATGTGTTTATTTGCACTGTGTTCGTTGTGTGTTCGGGGCGAGCACTGAACTCGCTCTTACGCACCCCAGGTTTTTTTTTTAGGGAAAGAAATCAGAGCTGCGAAATTGAAATCAGCTGTATGTAAAAGCTGAATGTCAAAGGAAAAGGATTAATTTTGCGAATTTTTATGATGATATAAATGTTAAATGTTAAATGTTTTGTATACTATTTTGTTACTTTTTATTAATTTATATATTAATAAATACAATGCTAAGGAAAATATATGGATATCTAGTGCTTGCATACAGATTTTGAAGCTGCACAAAATAGTATCCAAGCATATTAACATTTTTATCATACAAAAGTAACACTGAGGTGTTCGATGTGAAATCAAAACCCGGGCAGCCCACAGTTTTTTGACATTTGAATGACATTCCCCAGTGCGCCCTGGGGCAGGGAACAGCGAACAAACCTAATAAGCAGGAAACTCGTGTATACCTTCATATTGGCGTTCTAAAAGCTGTCTCAAAAGTCTCGTGTCTGTAACGTCAGTTATTCAAGGTCAAATGACACAAAAATCGGTTTTTCGCGATTGTCTTGGTTTCTATGGTTTCAATATGTTAACATCCATGATGAAAATTGTGGAGCATTAAATTATCTACAAATTGTCTTGTAATTATTTTTTCTTGCACTCAAGCGTTCTTGAGGCGGAAACCGCGTAGAGCACAGTCTTACATACTATAATGCAAGGTCAACCGTGAATCTCGTTGAATAATACCTTGTATGAAGTTCTTGACTATAAATAATAAGTTATGAACTATAAATATTTTGTATTGTTAACTAGTTAAAACATTGTAATTAATAACATTTTACATATATCTTGAACTTGATTTAATACATTGCATTAAATAACATTTTAAATAGATCTATAATAATTTAAAGAGCCAAAGTATTAGTTTTCGTCTTCATCGTCATCTTCCGGGCGTTCGAAAATTTCTGTTTAACTGTCACCATATTCGTTGTCCTGAATCGATGTTTCCAAGCCTACTAGAATTTCCCGGTCAAATGCACTCTCTTCTCCGGGTTTGCTTTAAAATGAAACAGCCTTAAGGCCAGCTTTCCCATTACACTGGCCACAAGCTAAAGTGCATTGCAACCCCGACTTTCTGCAACCGCAGCGTGGACCACATCCATTCTTGCAATTACAAAATATACTATTTAGTAATTCATCTGGAGCTGATGGTATTAATATTGTTGTCATTGGCTCCAGGTATTCATTAGTCGGCATATTTGCGAAATTCGCAATCGGCAAAAATGCTCTTTTTGTTAATTTTTTCAAATTAAGCTTCGTTGATTTGCCGACTCTTGAATTTGTCGGCAGTTTGCAAAATCCGCAATCAGTAAAAATGCTCGTTTTATAAATTTTTTTTTGTAATGAAGCTTCGTTGATATATATAATTGACTTTTGAATTAGTCGGCAAATTTCCGACATCCGCAATCGGCAAAAATGCTTAGGCTCGTTTTATTCATAATTGTTTGCAAATGAAGCTTCGTTGATTTGCCGACTCTTTAATTATTCGGCATATTTCCAAAATCTGCAATTAATTGCTTGAATTATTAAATCTAGCTTCCTGAATTTGCCGACTCTTGAAAAGCGTGGGGGGGTGGTACACCCCCCCACACCCCCCTCGCTACGCCCCTGGCTCAGGGACATGGAAGAACGCGGCAGCGTTACAAATTCCACTAACTAAAATCTCGCATTTTCTTTTTATCTCAAATAGTGATATCTCCCAAATTAATAATCCTTCTTTTCACTATCTCGCATTTACAAAATCTTGCTTTAAAAAATCTCGCTAATAGCTATCAACTTAAATCTCGCAAATCAAAATCTCTCATAACAAAATCTCACAAAGTCGAACTATATCACTCGGAACAAATTGAAAATTTGTACAAGTATGATTTATGACATTACAATTGCATACTCAATAAGTTCTTCATTCGTCTCCTGTTTTCTTGAAAAGAATAACAACAAATAAATCGAAGTGTGGTCTAACATATTTTAAAGTGAAATCTCACGCGAGATTTTAGCTATCGTTGTAATTGTTAGATTGTTAATGAAGGATTTTTAATATTTCGAGATAATGAAAGGCGGGATTTTGTAATTGCGAGATTCTCCCCTCCCCCCCGTACATCATTTAGTATCATATCATATAGCTCTTCAATCCTATGCTTATGCTTTGTCCATCAGTCTTTTATCTTATGCCGTGTGTTGTTTGGAGTCGCTATATCTACTCTATTCTATTTATTTTATTTTTATTCAAAAGATCACATAAACTATAATCCTATGACAAACTAATTTAAGCATCTCAATGGCTCAAACAATATCATAAAACTTCATCAAAACTATCACCAATAAAATCCATGTCAAATATAATCTCATCGTATTGCTCTCGCCCCCAGGTCAGAAATGTATGTATAATAATTTATAATCTACAGCCCCAAACACCACAGAATCTTCAATATAATATAATCTCTCCCCATACGCATATTCCCTTAAGGACATCACAAATTATTCTTGTTCTGGATGCTTAATGGATAGTAAAATTCTCCCGAAAACTATTATAATTGTCTATATAGCTATAGAGGTATAGGTATAGAATGAATATGTGGTGTATTTTCCTATCGGATATAATTACTCCGCATCATAAATTCAACTATACGCTCCATTCCTAAGTCCTTAATTTACTAAAATTCCTTCAGCAATATTCTTCCATCATCTATTTGTGTATGCTGCGTAGGTACACATATATAGAGAAGTCTCTTCTCTTATTGCCACCAGCCATAGCGAGAGAAACATTAAGACAAATAAAATGAAAATAAAACAAAAACAACAAAAAAAACTTTTCTAATTTATTTGATTCCTTTAATTGAGAAGGAAAATATGTTTACGTTTTAAGGATATTTTAAGCACCCAGGACATCTTTTTTTTTTTTTCAGTTTTATATGAAAAAAGTTTTTTCTTAAAAAAAAAATACTTAGAAATTATAGAAAATTCTTCTTCATTAATTTGTGATTTATGAGCAGCCACTGCTGCCACCATGTCGCTGGTTCCTCGTTTCTTATAAGTTAATTTAAGGATTTTTTTTTTCTTGTATGTTTTTCATTTTAGAAGACTCGCATCGCATCACAAGACAAAATGAGCTATATTCGTTGAATCCAATTTATAGACTAGTTGCCACTGCTGCACTTTTCTATATATATATTCCCTTACCTTGGCATGATATAATATTACACTTGGGACACATTTCGATGAAATATCTCCAAGTGTCCCTGGTCGTACATCTTCTTCTGTCTTATTTTCTCATGGTCTTATACTCTACCTACACTTTTCGATGTTCCAAAAAAAAATTCAACAAGACTGAGAAGAGAGAAAAAAACAAAAAAAAAATGTATGTCTTTGTAGGAAGGTAGGTATATTCAAACACCATGGCAAAAACTTTCTCCTTGACTGAATATTGGGTATGAAACCCTCTTCCCAACGATGAGAGGGTGGATATGATACCAAATGGTAGAACGGTGTTCTTGGTTTTCTATTTTTTCCTTTTGAGGGGATGAAATTGACGACAACAACGAAGACGATGTAGTTGTTAAAGGCACATTTAAAAAAAATGGCGAGTAGCATAATAAATTCTGGCATTAGACACACCATACAAAACGCCTACCTAATACGCATACAGCCAGCGCACTTGCGTATAGGTAGACCAAGCAGAGTCTCTAACTAACTGTGATATTATAAATTGGGTCCTTAAATGGGGTGAGGACGATAAAACAAAATATAAAATCACTAAAAGTAATTTTTTTTATCTTGAATTTAAGGACATTTTATTATCAATTTTTAAGCAATTTCCCATCGAAATATAATCCTTGAAATAGACTATGCATAATTAGTTACCACAAATTATGCACACAACCCCTATAACGTGTGTGTGATATCCTTTATATCACCTTTTTGTATTCGATATCCAACTGTGTTCGGTTGTGTAATTCAATCTTGAAGTGTATCACTAACAACCCTTTTTATGGGGGAGCAAATTATATTGCATTACTCACACGTTGTTATGTTGGTATATACATACGTAAATGATGTAAGTGGGAAGACATGACATGATACTGTGTTAATTTCTTATTAGGTGGTTGGATCTTATTCCTTGTACCTTTTCTCTACATCTCTGTGCTATTGAAGAATGTTAAGTTAATAAAAAAAACTCAAAGGAGCAACAGTCTTTGGCCAAAATCTTCGCTTTGCTAGCATCATCCGGCAAAGTCCTGAAACAAAAGAATCAATATAGCTTGTTGTATCCTTTCTATCTACCTTTAACAACAAAAAGTACCAACCTTTTCGAGAAATATTTTCGCGATTGAAGATTTATTACTTAGAAAACAACACAACGACTACGATAATGGTGTATCTTTTCACCCTTCGATGGTGCACGAAATCTAAGCTTTTTGAGAAATCCTTTTTCTTAAACAAGTGCGCACAAGAAACACACGGTTTTGCTGCCGCACAGAAGTGTAGTAGGTATAGGTACCTTTTCTATTATATAGCTGACATGGTGTGGGAGTTTATAACAAGTTTTTCTTCAATGAAAGGGTGTTCGCGCAGTAAAAGGGGATACACCTACCAATGCCAAGTTAACAAAGCAAAGCTAGAGTTGTTCGACCCGCTCTCCACGGGTAAAATACTCATCCTTTGAACCCCTTTAGCTCATTCTCAGCTAGTGGAGTCAATCTTTATGTTGTGGAAGAATATACAATTTTTGTTCTTCTTTGTTTTTTTTTTTTGTTTCTTTCACACACAGATTTATGAGTGTTTATAATGAACTTGTAAAGTAATTATGCTACTATGGGTTCCTTTTTAGAGATCTTATGGTGGGTGGGTATTTTAAAGGTTTTGGTCTTGACTCTATCTATGGATAACTGTGTATAGAGCACACTCAAGATGTTCTATAGTAGAGGGTGAGGATTATATTGAATGTCAGGCTATTGAATGTGATACGGATAGTAATTACACGCTTCATTGTTGACTTTTTGTATGTGTGTGCCAAAGAGCAAGCATGTGCAGGACAATGATAGTCGTCTTCTTTTGCACTTGATATAGAATAAAAACAAGTAGGAAACCAAAAAAAAAACTAAATGATATAATTCTAAGGGTATATCAAGTTTATTTTTGTGTGGAGGTAAGTGAAAAAGTATATTCTTTGCTCGCACTAGAGTGTCCTGTTTCTGCAATGTGTGAAGTGAATTTGAGAGAAATTTATGTTTTGTCTTTTGTAAAGCTAAAATAATACAAAATAAATTTGTATCTTTTTTTGGGAATGAAGAAGAATTAAATTAGATATTTACCTTGGTACTTTATAGGTATATGGTTTCTGAAGAAGGATGTTGTCTTTATTTAAAATAAATGAGTTGGAAAATGCAAATAACGGCATAAAATAATTATAGATGCTTATATTTAGGTAATAGATTTTCGAAGACATTTTTGGTTTCATTTGGAAAAAAATAGATATTTTAATCAAAAATCCCATTGAAATGATAGACAATATCCAAAATATAGCTTAAACTGGTGGACCTATTTACTTCAAAATTGAAACAGAGTGTTTTATGTTATCCTCTTAAAGAGAAATTCGAATATGAACTCGAAAACCTACATTGATTCTGGTATCTATTAATTTCGAAATTGGCTCTAAGGATTTTCATAAAATTTCATTTAGAGTCCAAAGCAATTGTATTGAAACTATAGATTTTTGTGAAACTTTTTATTCTTTTTAGCTTATTCCGGCTAAAAACCTACAGTCTTGGTCAAAAGTTTCAGGAACCCATCATTTTACACCAAAATACTAACATATTATCGAATAAGATTGGTATTACTTCTTGTGGTTTGATTAATCAAACTTTGAATCACAGTAGACGGTCAAATTAGTGAATCTGCAAATAGTGAGTTATTCAAAATATTGAACACAAAATTTTATATAAGAAAGTGCTTTGCATAAAAATGTCTCGCAAGCATTTAACGTTGCTCGAGAATACTGAGGAATTGTTTCTGTTTCCTTTTTTTTTTAAACCTAATTGAAAGCTTTGTTTAACACTCAAATAAATTTAAGAACATTCACTTCGAGCAAAATGTGCATTTTGGATCAAATTCATCCTTGGAAAGCCTTTTAATTAAAATTCCCGCTCGAAAAAGTGAACAATTTCGAAAGATTGAACAGACCTGGCTTTTTTACTTCACTATAATGATCGTCTACTGTACGAGCCTTTAAGTTAAAACTCGTACCTGCTTGCAAACATTAACAGTTGACACTTCGTTAATTATTGTTTTTGATCTTTTAAGACAGGATTTTTTTGACTACAGCTGTTTGGCAATCCTGGTGTAATTCCTTGTGTCTTGAATAATTCATGACATGTTTAACACGGATAATGAGGTGCGTTAGGATTTTGAACGGAATAGGTGCGGAGAGATTTGTTAAAATTCAATTGTTAGATTGACAAAGTTAAGATTCAATAAAATACATAAAAGTGGTGGTAAACATGCTGATTTCATCTTTTCAGCATATTTTTCGTGACTCTTACTTATGTGGAACGTCTTATCCAAACAATAAGATAATGCAACCGCCGTACCCTTTGTCACTTGCTCGTTGCCCTTAAATGAGAAGATCTGTCTAAATTGACGTTGACACCTGCTTGCTTGACATCCGCAGTCTTTAAATCTGAACCCAATTAAGAACCTTTGGAAAATATTACAACGGGACATTCAAAAGCATCCCACAACATTAAAATAGAAACTCAAAAATATTTGAAGTCAAAAAAAAAAAAGAAAATCAGACAAGTGCTCTTAGCTGAAAAGATCTACATAATGCTTAAAAGTATCCTCATCATCGTGTCCTGTAACCCTTGCTGGGGCATAGGGCGTCAACAAAACGTCTCCATCCTTCACGGTCTGCCGCAAGGAACTTAAGCTGTGGTCACGTCTTTCTCTGGGATTCTGCTTCCGCTAAGACAGTTGATTTCTATGTTGTTCTAGGTCTTCCAATCCGCCGTGCACCCTGAGGATTCCACTCAAAGGACTGCTTTGCAATTTCATCGTTTGGTTTCCTCAGTGTGTGACCAATCCAACGCCATTTACGCTTTCTTATGTCGACGTCCAGCCGCGCTTGACTTGTCCTGCGCCACAATAACGGGATAAACTGGTCAAAATCCCACCCACCCTTTGACATAAAAAAAGTATGTTCCCGAAAATTGGCTAACACTGACATTTTAATCGAAAGGTACTCCTACGCAACACCTACATCTCTTAAGATGTCAAATGGTATTTTTTTTGGCACCTGGAAACGTTTCGGAAACATTTTTCATGTTCAAAATATTAAAACAACTACCAACAAAATCTGGAGGTGTTTCCGCAACTTTTTCATGTTCAAAATATTAGAAATTACCAAAAAAGTGAAAGTTCACATACAAAAAAGTATGTTGCCGAAAAGTGGCAGCACTGATATTTCACCAGAAGGTGGGTCTACTTACCATTTATCTTCTAAGACATCTTAACCTTTATTTTTCCAAAACAAGTTTGGCGCCTGGAGGCGTTTCTGCTCCTTTTTCACTCAAAAATAATAATATTTCCCATTGTTATTTTTAAACACGCGTTAAGCATCTGGAGGCGTTTCTGCAAATTTATTCAGGTTCCATACATTAAAAATTATCAAAAAAGTGGGCATAGAAAAAAGTATGTTCCCGAAAAGTGGCAACACTGAAGCGACATTTTTGAAACTGATGTTCAAGTGATAGGATTAAAACAATGACTTCAAAGCAAAATTACATCCTTTGAATGTCAGAAATATATTACAAATATAAAAATAAGGCACAAAAATCGCGAGAATTTCGGTTTCCTGACTTTGAATACAAATTGGGCGCCATTTTTGGAATGAATTTCAATCATACAAAACTAGTTCCCCCAAAAAAATCCCTAGGATTCTTCTTACTGACCAGACTATAAATTTAAACAAATAATAGTAAAATTTTATTTTTCAACTTTTCTTAAATGTTTTGTATGAAAATATTTTCTACTGTAAATTCCCGAAATTCTTATTCAAATTCTATAATTTTACTTAAAAACAATACAAATTTTACAGCACCATTGGTAAAATTAAAAAAATTGTTGTTTTCATTAATTATCCTGGGCTTTTACCACCATTAATTTGATAAGCGGCCCACCCAAACTTACTTTTGTCCAAAATACTGTTTACATTGGCGACTGAATATACCCCCATCTAGAGCAACGGAATTTCTTGAGTGGTACCCGAAAATGGAGCTAAGGTCCTTGGAACCTACAAAACAGGTCACCAAGAACAAGGTTTTTAAGGAATGGAATCTTTTGTGAATGCAATCTTTTGTGCCTTCAATCAAATTATTCTATTCATTAACCTCAATTTGAATCTTCGACTACCATTTATTCTGCCATCATCATTCATTTGGCATTGAAATGAATGCAATCATTTGTTCCCCCATCAATTTTACTGCATTCAATTGAATGCAATCTTTTGAGAATTAATGAATTCTTTTCATTTTTTGTTTGTATTCTTTTGAATTCTTTTACATTCTAAAACACATTCTTTTCCATTCGTTTTAAGCCGCAATGAACTTAGTATACTTCTAAGTTATTAATCTTAAATTCACATTTGAATTAAAGAACAATATTAACGGATTAGGTGAACAAAATAGTTGATATGCTTTAAAATATTAAATATTGCTAAAAAAGTAATGCAGAAGAATGTAACAAAAGAAAAGGAATGAAACCAATATAATGTAAACAATTCAAAAGAACGTACTTAAAAAATGAATTAACTCTCAAAAGATTGCATTCAATTATTTATTGCTGTAAATGAATTTTGGAAACAAAGATTGTAATCGTTTCAATGTTAGTGATTGTAGGATTTGAAGTCAAATTCTCAAAATGAAGTCAATGAATGCAGTCTTTCGATTGAAGTCATAAAAGATTGCATTCACAAAAGATTGCATTCTTTTGAACTCTGCCCAGAGAAACAATTTTGAAGGAAGACTGTTAAAAAAAGTCGGAGATAAATTTTGAAAACGGAACATTTCAGATATGTACCAATGGTGCTCTGAAACTCCTAGTTTTAACGGTTAATTCAAGAATTTCAATATATCAGAATCTTACAGTAACTTCGACATCTATAGGTACATTAAAATGTCTCCAGCTTATAAATGACTGTAAATAAGTATAATAAAACAAGCCCTAAAGCCATCATCTATATTATATAGTTTTCCCCAACATACGCTTAACATCTATGACAAATATAAATTGCTAAAAATGTCTGGTCCCCTTTTTTTCTTCTTTAGTTCCGCCAATAGGCATAATAGCTCTGTTAAAGTAGATAAATATATGTCCTGGTACATCATTAAAATCAATTCCGCCCAACTAAATAAATTCGAAATTTTCTTTTCTTTTATTTTCCATCAAACGCAAAACCAGAAAAGAAAAAAAGTAAAAGAAAAAAAAAGAATATCAAGAGGAAGGAAAATACTATCATTGAGACAAAACGCCTCCAACTATAATAAATATTCTTTTCCTTCAGTTGATTGTTACCAACTTTATTATATAGAAATTCTAATATATAAAATAAATGTTAGCAAAGAAATGATAGTTTTTGGTTAAATGAAGTATGAAATTGAAAATGTACGCCTGCATATTGTATAGAAAGTACACCATTCTTTTATTTATATATACCTATCTAGATTCTAGATGGTAAGACTAAAATGATACATATCTCCGACGTATTAATTTTTGTATAGGAATTTCATATAAAGTAGAAAAGTTTCCTTAAGATAAATATCTGTGACATTCGTTTTAGATATTATAGATACCTCTTCCTATGCTTTGCAATAAATCACCATAGTTTAAGGCATTTCCCCCCCTAAATCAGCAAACATAAGAAAATATTCAACTAAAATTAAGATGTCTAGTTGCGTATAGTAAAAAATGATCAAAAGTACACATAAAAGCGGATATCCCTTATCTCACACTTTTCATATACACAAATGAATAGGAACAAGAAAGAAAAAATAAACAGGATTCATACAAAACCAATGAAGTATGCGAATGTATCTGGATCTGGACTTGATTTAAAATTTATCTTCTATAATATTTTGATTACATTCATACACTTAATTGGATAGTGAAACGCGTATTAATTACTTCAGAAGGCAAAAAAATATAATGCTTACAGCAGTGTTGGAACAATCACAGTAAATTGCAGAAGGCGATTTGACGCGCCTCCTTTTTATCACAGGAATCAATGCCTTTTTAATTGTTTTTTTAAATTTGTTCCTTTTTTAACTCTCGTTTCTTTACAATCTGAGAAGAAAAACAAAATACTTTTTCAAGCTTGCCTTGGTGTGCAATGCGCTATCCCTATATAAATACAGACTTTTCACAGGCTTAAAACGTAATTATAAATAAAAAATGTATCTATAGCAAAACAATATAACATTTATACTAGTCTACAGATACAGATAAAAAGATCCTTTTTAAATGGTGGGATGGATGGATGTGTATCTATTTGCGGGGCTGCAGCAATGGTTCGTGGGGGAATAATGTGCATAAATTTGCCCAACTGTTGGTAAAAGATACGGTCTTGATCGGGTGAAGGAGGGGGGAGGGAGGCAGAAAAGTCTTGGAGTTTTATTGTTTTTTTTTCCACTTCCTTACACCGCAACAGAGGAATGAATCTTTCTTTGGGAAAGAAAATCGTTCGATATAGTCAAATGGCCACACTTTTTTCCTCGTTATTTTTTTTCTTCACTCTTCTGATTCTTCTTCCTTTATTTTTTTTTTCTAAATAAAATGGAAATTATAGTTTGAGGGCATGAGGATGCGGTGGAATTTAAAAGCAACACTGAAAAAAAAAACAGAATATGCCAGAAGTGGGCTTCTCGTTTTGGAAACACCCAATACAAGTCGCAGCTGGATTTATGTCATGGTTTTAATTGGCTTCCCTCGAAAACCCATCAACAGAGCTCCCTTACTTTATATATTTTTTTTTGCTGACTGGCTTTATACTTTAGCTACTGCAACTCTCTTTCTGGGTGTCGTGTCTCTTCCATGGGCACTTAACTTGAAGTAAAGTTTGGGTTTTGCTATTTTAGTCAAGGTTTTCTTAGACACTTTCTTTACACTCTATTTTATTTTTTTTCTATTTCCTAGGACTAAATGTGGTGTTTATGGGTGATTTTTTCAGCTATTTTTTTCCTTTTACTTGAGAGAAAAAAAAGGGTTTAAAGGAAAGTCTGAGAGTATGACTATATATACAAAAGCTTTGATTTAACTATACATATATGTATATGTACACAGTCTATAGGTATACACACTATCTTATCCCGTTTGTTGTGTCTCGGGCAATAAAATTAAACAATAAAGGGAGTAATTAAAATGAAGTTTAAAAGGAGTTAAGCCTTAGGTGGTGGATTGTAATTACGGAATAACAGAAAAGGGTAGCAAATAAATCAGGAATCACCCTTGGATTTTTATTTAGAAACGTGAAACATATTTTCGTTTTCTCTATAAAATGGAGATTTTAACTTCTTATACATTTTTGAAAAGGGTTGTGAAAATAATGAAAGGAGGATAAATCAAAAGATGACAGAAAGTTGTTTTTTATTGTGCTTTGGGAATGGTTGACAGGTTGTACTTCAAAGTCTTGAGAATAGATCAGAGCTGTTATACAATTATTTTTAACGCTAAGAACAAAATGTTTCATAACGTTTATAAGAATGTTATATCTAGGTATGTGCTTGATATGTATTTGGAGTTACCAAAATAAGGAAAAACTTAACATCGAAGCGATATTTTTTTTAAATTTTAAAATGATGCACCTTGTATGTTTCTTACCTGCGATAGGTATTTTATGGTAAGTCATGCTAAAATAATGATAAGAAGGACAAAAAAGTGTGAAGATCTATCTGCATGGTCTGTTTTGGTTACAGCCTAAATGGCATGATTGATTTTTTTCAGCTCGGTTCCAAGCGTTTTTGGGTTTGGTGTCTACTATCCTGTCCTGTTAGTAAATATTACTTATACCCTGCCATACAGTTTTTTTTTTTTGGAAAATGGATAAAGGATATCTTTTTTTTCTCTTGTTCCCTGAACATATCTACATACCTCATACTTGTCTTTAAAAAATATAAATAAATTACTTTAAATAAAGGTTATCTTTCTTGTGACTTTTCCTCCTAAGGAATGGTTATTTGGTAGAGTAAGTTGGGGTAATGTGGTATATGCGGGTAATGTGGTATAGGCAGTTATTTCATAAACCAAGCATGCTTCTAAAACGGTTCTTGATTCAGTGGACGGTGATTTAAATAAAAGTAGTAATGCGTATTTAAACAACCCAAAAATCGTTCATTAATTCCACCAAACTGTTTAAAACCGTAAGTGTGTAGAGCTGAGTTTTGTTTTGGGTGGAACAAAAAGTGTTTGTGCGGTTTGAAAAATTGTGTTCCAAAACAATTTTTCAATGCAACGGAAGAATATATTAATCATTACCGTTACTTAATTCTTAGTTTTGTTTAAAAGTATTCATTTTAAATTGTATTGTATTTTTTGTAAAAATATAGAGTTTCGGCTAATGTGGTATACTAGCAGTGGGCTAATGTGGTATAGTATTCCTAATGGAATATGGTATACCACATTACCCAACCTTAAAGTTTATACCTGCGACAACTGAAATTTGTGGTTTGGCAATAATCTTTTGTTAAAATGTCTAAAAAAGGTGAAACTAGAAAATGGGACCCGAAAGATATGTAGAGACCCACTTGTACTATGAGGAATTATGAAATTTGCCTTCAAGACATTCGGAGCACCACTTGGTATAGTATACCACATTAGACATTAAGGGTGTACCACATTACCCACTACTTTTCAAAAGTGGCGATTTCGGGGTCATATCATTATTTTGTCAAAATCTTTGTAAGTTACTGTTAGAATCCAACAAAAACAGTTAACGTAGTAGCTTATATGTTCGTGCTAACATCTACAAAATTTGGAAGCATTCGTGTCACTACTTTGTCTGTTAAGTCAAAAATACAAACATGTATACCACAATACCCTAACTTACTCTACCTATCTACCTTCCAATGAACCATTTTTTGATTTTCCTGAAAATAGAATATCTACCTAATAGATTTTGATAGTTTTTTTATTTCTCTGGAAATTTCACTGAGTAAAACATCTATATAAACATTCAACATTTATAAATTAATTCACTTATACCCCATACAATTCTCCTCACATACATTTTTGTGTTCATTACATGATGATCTCTATACTGACTACGTAAATAGGTAGGTACATTATTATGACTTTAGTAAAAATTCTATGAACTATATACTCTTCTATGCTTTACATAGTATATTTGTAGTAATGTATTGAGTGCATAGAGTTTGTACTCTCTACATAATGATATACTCATCTATTACTGATAAATCTACAAAAATGTATGTTATGAGAAGGTACCTACATAACATATTTATATTTATGTAATAAGTGCATAGGAACTGTACATACTACATCACTATGCCTTATTCACTAAAACACAATAATTATTAATACATAGTAGTCATTACATAAATATGAATTTTCCATTTTTTTTAAACTTTATATTCTTTGTTGTAGTGAGCTTAGAAAGCAAGCTGAAATCCTACAATCAGACGCTCATCATTTGTATTTGTGTTATTAAAATAATGCGGCCCAAAACATGCATAAAAATAAATAATACATTTACAAATTGAAACAGTTGGTTCTTATTAAACACATATTCTTTTCGGTTATCTGTAATGAGTACATTATTATGTAGTGAGTACAGATTACATGCACCGAATACATAATTGTAAATACTCCTTGCACTCATAACAGGTTCATATGTCTATGTTTTGTACTGCATACACACGTCTATTCACACACTTCATTTTTTGAAAATAAGTCTATTTCCTCTTTTCATATTCACATTATGAGTCCATAATACACACTAGTCAAAAAAAATAAAGGAACAAAATTTTGCCCAATTTTTGCTAGTGTTTTTTTTGAAAAGCTGTATCTCTGTGATGAGAGGTCGTATTGAGTGGAAAAAAAAATATTCTATAGCTTTATGTTTTTGTTTCGAGATTTCATTTAAAAAGAAATATTTGAACTACCGTTATTGCGTTATTGCAAGAAATGACACAACAAAAATATTTTTTTTTAATTTTTTTTTCAAGGTCATCATTTGTGTGGATAATTTTTTTTGAGTCAATCAAATGTAATGTTCAGAAACCTAGTTTATGCAGCTTTTATTAAATTTTTTTTTTCGTACATTTTTTTGCATGGTTTATCTATCTTTGAATGAAAAAAATACTTTTAACTTTGATTACCACTATCTCAGCAAATTACGACGTCTTAAAAAATTCAAAGACAGTTTTGAAAATTAAAGAAAGCATTTTGCAAGATTTTTGGAAGGTTTTGTAGAAAGTATTTTTTGGATGACCCTTTTCACCGTTAGTTTAAGAAAAAAAAAATACTAAAAAAAGACTTTTTGTGGTCTTTTCGTAATTTTTTTTGTTTGTAAATATTGATTGCATGGCTTAATTGTTATGCTGACTTTTATGACATAAATTTTCCTGTAAATTTTCAAATTTATTCATGGAACCGTTTTTCCTCACCAAATTTTCAAGGTCTTACAAACCAGTTAAAGGAATAAATTTTGCTGTTCCTATAAAAAATGCGTAGTCGTCATCAAAATGCCAAGAAAACCACAATTCCCATACACTTTTTTCCACAGTTTTGCATAAGTTAAATATTTTCTTGACTTGAAATGAAATAAAAACACATTTTTCTAAAAAATTAAATACAAAAATCAGATTTTTTTGTTTGAAAATTTTTTGAAACATACTTTTTTTTTTAATCTACTTTTTATTTCATTTCAAGTCAATAAAGTATCTAACTAGTTCAAAACTGTGTGCTCTAGCACTTCAAGTTTTTGAGATATTTAAATCAAAAAATTTAAAAAAAAAATGCGTTTTTGATGCAAATTTGGGGTTATATTATTTCTCGTGATAATTTTTGTTCGATTTAATGTTTATAGTCTTTCTGAAGTAGGAAAATTGTTTTTAATCTTCAAAACAATAGTTAATCGTTTGTTAGTCTTAGTATTAAACTAATCTTAATGGAGAATATGCTAATGATCCAGTCAACTTGTGCTCAAAAGGGCCCTATTAGCGAGCAAATTGTGGGTTAGTTTTGATTTTGTTCCGTTTTATGTTTTCAATGGTACTGAATTCGAATCTAAAGTTTGCGACAAACATTTCTTTTTAAATGTTTAGATTGCAAGATTTCAAGAGTGTGACGTGAGAGCAATTCCAAGACTAAAATCGAGCTCAGCGCATCAAAGACCACCAGAAAATATATCTAGTTCATGTTAAGGACAAAAATTCAAATTTTATAATTTTTAAACATAAATTTACTTTTGTAAGTAGTAAATTAGTGTTTTCGAGTGGATTTTCGGAAACAATAAAAATACATCAATTTTCAACTAGCGCTTGAGTCCGAATGGGTTGTCGCAGAAAAAAACCCGACACAGAGATTTGATTGAAATTGTTTATACTTTCAATTGTATTTTATTTTAATTCACGAATAATTGATAGTTTTCGAGTCATACCGAAGTAAAAAACTTCCAAAAAATGCATTCTTGTATAATTTTTTTCCATGTTGCGTCACGAAATTTTAGTCGCAAACCTCAAATTTCAGAACCGCTGAAAATATAAAGCAGTTAACAAATAGAAACTGCCTCCCAATTTTCTCGCTAAGACCCCTTTTGAACACAAGTTGACTGGGCTATTTTGATTAAATAAAAATGTGATATTGTTTCAAAACAGCTAGCTAATAATTATGTCTTTATCCCACACCAAGTTATTTTGAAACTTTATAATTTAACAACTCCAATTAAAAATTGCAAGTCTCGTACTTGGCTGATTTATTTAAGAAGCATATAAATGAGTATTTCAAAGACCTTGTTATAAAGTTTCGATCATTTTGTTTGTGCCTATGTATATGTCACATTTTCGCTTTTTTAATTATAATTGATGGATGAGGTTTGATGCCATAGAAGTAAACCACACAAATTTTAATTTTTTTTTTAATTTCAAACAAAAAAATATTCTAGTTATACTATGTACATATGTATGTGAAGAGTATCTACTCGGCTTGTCCTGATTTTTTTTTTTTTTTTTTTATTTCATAAATAAAACAGAAATAGAAACCACTTAAAAAAAGAAAACAATCCTCAACAAGCTACCTATATGATACAAAAATTGCCAGCGGCTTTCCTTATTCGATTGTCACTACCACTTGTCGTTGTATACTCGTAAATATTATTTTTTTGTTCTTCAAATAAAGAAATTAAAAATGGAAATAAATTTTCCGTCGAAAAATTGGAAAATTACAACCAATAAACACCCCTCACTTAAAAAAAAAAAATAAAATAGTATCATTCAACTAGGTACAGGAACAACATATGGCGACTATGACCAATTTTTTTTTTAATTTTTTAACATTGAAGGTCGCATGTTTAGATTCAGTTTTTAAGGACCCTGTCGTCGCCCTTAAACAATTTATCGAGGTAATATATGCCATCATGTGGTAAAAAATGTGTTCATTTAAAAAAAAAATGAAATCTTATATCTACACACATGAAGAGCGAATACATCCCCTTGAACTTCTGTGGACATGTGAATATGATACAAAAACCTTGCCAAGTGGACAGAAATGGTTGTATCTTCGTATATAGGGATAGGTAGCTAGAGTATCTTATACGTATAGATATATTCATATCTGAGAGTTCCAGTGAAATATGATGTATGCGTGACACCTCCTATTTCCCCTATATGATAATATGCATTAATAAAATAGATTTATTAAAACGAATAATTTTCTTTTTCCCTTGTCAGTGTTCATTTCTCCATTCCGGCATTTCTTTGTTTCCACAGTGGAATGTACCTAATAAATCTTTTTTGGAAGAGGGATTCACCATGTAGGATGCTTTATAATGTCATCTCAAAGAATATGTATACCTAGAGAGATATGGAGAGGTATAAATATACACATTTATACAGATTTTTGTATATCTCAAGAGTGTTATGGACTCCTAGCTCTATATCTCTCTATATATTTTCACTTGTGATACCAAAAATAAAACGTTACACGTTTCCTTCTATTATATTGGTTATTGCGGCGCGGTGCTTTCTATATACAAATACATATCAATTTATCATTATTTATTTTATGTGCTTTGAAGTTTGTTTTTTATTTTTTTACTAAGGGGAATTCTTTAACTTCACTCTCGAGAAGATTTGATGATGCTGAAAGTATAGAAAGTTCATTGTTAAAACTTAAAAGATAACATATGTTGAACTAAAGTATATCTATGTTACATTCATAGACGTGTATATGTTTCTGTATTATATCTTTCTTTGAATTTTTAACGACATTAAAAGAAAACATATAGTCCTTGAATAGGGATTTTTTTCAAAAAAAAAAAATAAAAAAAAAGAAGTTATTCTCAAAGTTTATGAAAAAGTTTCAAGCCGTGATAAAGTTTTCATTTTCCATTTTTTTTTTTTTTTTAAAGAACGACATCTTTTTTTTTTCTTCGTGCTTCTATTTTTCATCCTCCCTAATTCTTTGTCTTTTTTGAAGACCATAAAATTGAAAAGTTTCCAAGCACTGACTGAGCAAATATATGCGAGTAATATATTTTTGTTTGGCTTGAACGATGATGGCAAGTTTTATATTATAAAAAAGAAGAAAAAAAAAAAGATTTTTTTTTAATTTTACGTTACGACAATTTGAATAAGTGTCTTTGGGAATTTAGAAACTGCCATATTCATTGTCAGCTGGGTACCTATATCTATAGAGAAAAAAAAACTTTGGTATACACTTCTTTAAAAGAAAAAAAAAAAATGATGATAAAAAAATTAAAATAAAATAGAAACGAAGACAATATGAAGTTAAATTGAGTTTTTTGAGTGATTATGGGTTTGTATTTTTAGTAAATTGTATAGGTACATTTGTAATTTGTTTTTAACACCTGGAATATTATTCATAAATTTTAAAGGGATTTTATTTGAAATAATTACAAAAGTTTCTCTTTCTGTATAAAGGGAAACGTCACTGAAAATCTAATATAATGCAAGAGACATTTCTAAACATTTTCGACATGAAAACCTCATTAATTGCGGTACCACAACTTTCTTTTTCAAAATATAATGAGACTCAGTTTATGGATCAGAATTTTTACAATTAAAGTAGTATGTTCTACACTGTTTTGAAAACCATCATCAGGAATGGGATGCTTTCCATTGCCCATGCACAACAAAATTAGCTGATTTCTGTCAATTTTCATAACCCTTATGAGCATAGCAGCGGGTATGTTTTCAATTCCTGCCCAGAAACTAACCTTCAGGTCTTGACATAAATCCGGGTTGTAAAAAAAATGTAAAAAATCACAAGGGGCCGCATTGGGGGAGTCATCTAGCCACTCTATGATACACCTTTTTTTTTTTAAAGTACTATGAAATGTGCTTCCTCAAACAGTTATCGATACCTACTTCGTTCTCTTAGACCCAAATCATCTCTTAGTCCAATTCATCAATTTGTCGAGAAAAAAAATCTTCCAAAATGATCACATAGCGGTCGGTCTAATATAACTGTCCGAGTGACCTGATTTTCTTCAAATAACTAAAGTTTAGTTCATTGCTATGAAAGCTGACATTTTGTGCTCGCAGGAAGTTCTCCAACAATTTTTTGGCATGTCTGGGGCCTGGTTAATTTATCCAGATTTTTGGTCTGTTGGGAAATGTCACTTTAAGAGACAACTCTTAATGTTACCCCTTCAAGTAACTTGAAGCCAATTCAGCATTGGTTAGTCACTGTCACTGCAGCAAATGATTTATAATCCTTTAATGGTCGACAGCGTCCCAAAAATTGGCCGAAATCGGTAAGGTAAGAATCTTGTAGTGTATAGACTCGAAAAACTTTGCCTTCACTCAAGCTCACTGGTTAGCGACTTTTTGGTGATCCCCTCATTTATAACGGCCACCTGAAGGCTCTCAGTTACAACGTCAGTTACAGTAGCGGCCATCTTCGGCGTCTTATTGGCGGTCGTTGGCACATTGTTGAGTCAATATGCTTGGTCCTCTTTCTTTGACTGCTGGCTTTTTAAGTGCTTTGGACATTTGCCTGGTCCTATTCTAAGATTACTGCCAGCAGCCAAATTGGAATAAGAGTCACCTTGATTCGCAGATTTATCTTTCTCTGGTCTGGGTACTCCTCGTTTGGGCTTCACTGGCATATTCCTCTTTATCTCCGTCTTGACAAGATGCTTATGAGCCCAGTTTAATCGCTTTCAGGCCCTGAAAATTGAGTTTTTTGGTGCTGCCATGGGCATACCTACGCACGGCTCTCTTGGCGTTTTTGACCTTTTTCATGATCATGATCCACTCCCTTTTTATCGGTACTCGGGTGTTCTATTTTCTCTTCGATTGGATTTGGCCCATGTGAGCATCGATTCTGTGGCCCTTGCAGTCTCGGAAGACCCAGAGTCATCCGTTCAGACTTTGTTTGGTTCCCATTCTTCAGATCCTTAATTAGGAGTCGAAGTCACCTTGACACCTTGAGGCAGCCACTCAAGTGAAATGAGTTTCATATCTGAAAACAAAAAATATGCATTTTTTGGAACGTTTTTGAAGATCGTGCTTCACCTGGTGTTCTTCAGAGAAATAAAGCCATTTTCGGAGAGTTTCTGCACAATCTCCAACTTATACGAATAGTAATGAAAGTCATTGCCAAGAATTTACTTCATTGATAAATCGGAAATTCAAACTGAAGATGCATTTTTTTTTGCATAGATCGCTGCCCGCCAGCTGATTCTGTCACTGTCCCAATGATCTCAGGTGATCTGAACGTCTTGCAAAAATCAAGAGTTTGTCTGAACGTAAACTTAGTGATCCATGTAGCAATCGATCGATTGAACCAGTCTAGGGCAAGGTCCAACAGGGCTATACTTGAAGGTGATTTTGAAAGGTGCAATGGGCTACAATCAGTTCGAAAAGTTGTCGAATCGCGTAATATCAGTAACGTCGTTTTCATTTCTATGTTTGGATTGCTCCCTGTGCAATCCTCCTTCAATCAAAAAGAGTAGACTACGAACTCCCGCAGAGAAAAAAAATCGTTAGAAATGAGAATGGCTTAAGGAAGAGTATGGCTGGTTGCAACAATACCAAAAGAATCGAGAGACTTTCTTTTGAAACCACATATTGTTTGGATCAGTTTCTTATGGAAATTCTCATAACATTGTTATAGAAGCCCTGCAAACTCTTACTCCTGAAAGATTTAACTCCCAATGAACTAACTCTCACCAAAATTAGGACTTTGGTTTATTATGAATGCTGTGCATTCAGCTGTAATCATCGAACCAGTGCTGATGATAATTATGAGAAAAATCTCTTTAAAACAACAGTACAACCCAAATTTTTGCATACGAAAAATAGCTATCCCCTGAAAAAATTCATTATTAACTTAAAAATGTTGATTTCCTTTCTTATTATCGATTTTAAATTTTATAAATTTTTATTTTCTTTGAATTTCATTTTTCGTTTTGTTCCATTTGAGTTCAAAATTACTAAAGAAGGATTTTTCCCATGATCTACCAGCACTGAATAGGGCTACAGGCATACCAGATGAACGAACTTGCTTTCAAATTTTGCTTCGGAGCATTTTAATATGATTTCCTAGAAGGAATTTGAGTCAACCACTTGAGTTGATTCCGAGAAAAATAACGCTTGGTTCAAAGAAAAATATAAATACAAAGTTTTTAAGTTTTTGAAATTTTTTAAAGAGAAATGTTCCTTTCACGATAAAAAAATTGTTGACTTAATTTCTCACAATCCGAATTTTAAATATTCTGATTTTGTCTACTCCTTAAATATTAGCACTGAAAAATTGCTAGCAAAAACTTCTGGTTTTTAAAAATTTGTCCTTTTTCAACAATACATTGATGAATTTTTGAAAAGAAAATTCTTTCCTTTTAAAAATTTTATGAATACTCTTCTAGTGAATTCTTTTACTAAAATATTTTATTTTTGATAAATTTAAATAAATTCTTAGAAAATAATCATGTAGAAAATCCCATGGATAAAATTTAAACTAAACAAAAAAGAAAATATCTATTTTTAAAATTCCATGGAAATATGAGTCTTCAAACAATTTTAAATTTTTGTGACATTTTGAATTTGATTTTTTTACATTCATAAAATCCGTTTTCTCATCACCATTAAATCTATTAATATTTTTTAAGTAACTTTAATGAAAAAGAAGCTCACAAAAAGAAATATTTAAATAAAGACAAAGAAAAGAATTAATAAACAATGAAATTAGTCAAATTCTTTTTTATTTTTCAATTTTTATAGTTTATTAAATACAAACAAAAAATGCTTCACACATATTTCCACTTAACAATTTAATAAAACAAAACAAAAAAAAAAACAAAAATATTCTTCTGATTAATTGCTTTAACATAAATTTACATTCTCATTCATTTTCAAATGAGTAAAACAAAAAATCCCTCTAAAAAAAAATACAAAAAGCGCGTTATTAAGTTATTAATAAATGTTAATGGGTTCTCTACATTTTTATAAAAAAAAAAGAAATAATAATCCCAAATGAAGCCATCTTAAGTTTGTTCGACTATTTTTTTCTGTTTTTTTTTTTTTCATTTGTTTGTTGGTCGTCGTCCATTTAATTATCTCGTTTGGTTCTTTTAAGTTCCCAAGCGGACATGGACCATGAGAATGGGGGGAAGCGATTCATTGTATTTCGTTGACAGAATTTGATTTATTTGCTTGACATTTGATAATAAATTACAACTGGTCTGGTTGAATATTTATACGTATTTTTTTTCATTAGGTATTTGGTTGTAGTATTATTTCTTTGTATAAAAACAAACACATTGGTTAAAAAAAAAAAAAAAAACAATTAATAAATTTAACAAAACAAATGAATCTTCTTCATACATACAATTCTCAATTATGACCAATAAGTGGAATCATTTATATAGTACCTACGAGTATATTTTTTCGAAATAAAATTCCACTTATACACCCAATAAAATCGCGAGATAAATTATGATCAATCACTTCTGCGTTAATGGTGTAAAGGTATACACATTAAAGGGGTAACCGGATTTATATAAAAAATCGATCCTTGACTTCAATTTGTTCAATTATTATGCTATAAGCATCAAGAGCAAACAATGACCAAAGATTATTAAAGGCCATGTAGCGATGTTGTATAGTTTGTGTTGGTATGTCTGTTTATAGTGAAAAAATGCTCGAAGCTATTACATTATGGCGATGGCGAGAGTAAACAGATCGGGTTTTATGTTCAAGTTTGGTATGTGTTGTTGCCCTTAAGGATAATGTGCACAGATAATGATGGAAAATGATTTTAGCGTATAATAAATACCTATGGCTTCTTGAAAAGAACACAAAAAACTTAAACCATCAACAATAACAAAGACATATTGAAAAAAAAATGCGCAAAAATGATACACAAAGGTTTTACATTGCTTTCCGAGCTATGTACATATGTCCATATTCATTATTTGACTATACAAGTTACACCTACTTGTTATTTTTTATTACTTTACCCAAACTTAGATTTCTTTTACTTTCATGATATAAAACTTCCTCTTTTGGAATCTAGCCTTAGGAAAAAATGCCTCAAGGCTAGGTTTGACAGTTGTTAACTTTTGGAAAGGTAATGTTTTGATAGAGTTATCTTAGGGATCTTGGACCAAACCCATAATAGCCATACCCATACTGATTCCCGGATATAAGCCCTCTTTATTATAAGGACCAAAATATAAGAGAATTTCTCAAATGTTTGCTGGCTTCATAGGTCGTTAAGAAAAATCGAGGTTTTAATCAAACTTAACACTACGAATATGGACAAGTCTAAAATAAATGGGTTTCTTCAAGTCTGTTGGTCTATATGTAGTGCCAGGACCAATAACAAATAATTGGCTTGAAATAAATTTTTAACTACTAAAGAGGCATTTTTTTTAAGAGTTCATTTTTTTTTTCAAAATGAATGATAAAATTCAAGAACATTGACAGTCACATCCTCTCAAATTTTGACAATCAAGCCCCGTCGCAATTGATTCGAACTAACGAGCTCGGAAAACAAATACTCGAATCTAGGGGGTTTTGCACCATTTTTCACGATATCCGAACCTCGCAGCAATATACCTATTGCCTGAATGTGACCATAAAATTCTACTCCGCTCTTCAAGTTTTGCCTTACTACTTCCTAAGAGTTATTTGAATAAAAAGATGGTCGATCCAGTAAAGCTCCGTTTTCGATCGTTATTATTATCCTATATCCTTCCAAAAATCTAAGATCCCTAGATTTCTTTGTACAAAAAACTGCAGTCTACGGTGCTCTTAGACTAAGCCATCAGACCGACAGCTGGAAAAGGAACTCCATAAAGGTCATGCGCAAATTATCAACAAAGTTACGGAGGGGTATGTATGCACAGACTAAACAACACTCCGTACAAGTTTTGAAAAGCCGTTTTCTGTCTCCATCCCCGCAAAAGAAGAATAGGATGCTAGTTTACAACAATCAGATAAACCGATGGTAGACATTTACATCGACGGATCGAAGATGGATACGGGAGTAGGTGCGGGCTTCTTATCAGAATCCCTCAATTTTCCAACTCTTATAGACTCCCTGATTAGAGGAGTGTCTTCGAAGTGAAGGTTCTGGCAGTGATTAAGGCTGCCGAACAGATCTCAGTGATGGCGATACCACAGGCTGATGTCACCTTTTGCATTGACGGCCAGGGCAGAGATCAAAGCTATCTCTGTAGCAGAAATAAAATCCAAGCTGGTTTCATTCTGGCAAAGAGCCTAAAGGTTCTTGCCACGCAGCTCAACATCAGATTCTGATGGGTCCCTGGACACTGTAATATTGGAATTTTAGGACATGAAAAAGCTGATGAACTGCCAACGACTGGTTCATAGTAAGATCTTAGCTTAACAGACTTCAGTGTTAAAATTCCATTCTGTGCCATTAAACAGACATTATTGGTAAGAAAATAGTTGAAAACTTACCAATCATAGATGGAATTGACTCGTAACTTTTACCGCTACAAAAAAATCTGTGGCCTAGCTACAGTAAGAAAAAAATGTACAGCATTATAAACTTGAAAAAGAGATCCCTGAATCTTTTAGTAGGAATTATCACAAGACATAATCTTTTAGGGTATCATAAAAAGAAGATGAGACTAAGTACTGAAGACCTTTGCAGAGGCTGCGTGCACGAAAAAGTAGAAGAGGACACCCTTCACTACCTAGGTCACTGTCTGGCACTCTGCAATATTACGACAACATTTTTGGGTAAATGGTTCTTCAACGATCTAGCAGAAGTCTCGATGTCAACAGGTGATAATAGGGTTTTTTTTTTTTAATTCAGAGCAGAGCCTGAACTGTCAAACAAAAAGTTGTGTTTCTTTTTTAGCTCTGAGCGTTCAGAGCTAAAAATTTGTATTTCTTTTTTCGTTCTGAGTGTGTTCAGAGTTTGTTCAGAGCGCGCTCTATGAGCTCAGAATAAAATGACTGAGCAGACTGAGTTCAATGCTGAACGCATAGCATTTGACAACTAGTGTTCAGGTGTATTTCAAAAATAGTTCAGGGTGGTCAGAACAAACTTGCTTAGATGATGTTCAGAACATGCTCGACATGCTCGGACTCCGTTCAGAGCTCTTTTCTGAATTAAAACAGACAAACGCCTAATATCTCTAATATAATGAACTTTATCAACCACCAAATGGCTCGATGCTCTATAGGATTTCATAGGTTATATTTTTGAAGGGAAAGTCCGGGGTACAACAATGGATCAGCATTGATCTAAGTGCGTGTTCGTCAGTCCATCAACCTAACCTAACCTAACCTAACCTTGCCAGTTGTCTACCTGTACGAAGAAGTTTCAGGAAATAGAAACAAAAAATAAATGTAGGAAGTAATGAAGGTCAACATTTAATGAAGTTTTTTTGGATTTTGGCTTCTAGACATACACTGCCGAATTGTTTCACGGCATTCAGTCGAAATTATCTTAAACAGGACAAATATAACCTGCAAAGGTTTAAAATCTGATCCGCTGATGCATTTGGCACGCAAGCATGTCAAACAGGCTTAGGTTTACGAGGTTTGTCATTATCGAAGGGATTAAGGGTTTCTTGTACCTTAGGTATAGGTAAGCTTGCATCAACTTTAAAATTGTAATGACTTGATATTAAGTAGGTAGTGGTACGAGTATGAATACATTCATTTAAAAAAAAAAATTAAAAATATATATCCAACATTACCTACACATTAAAATTCACTTTTAAGATTATTCATGCCAACGAAATTCCTTTTTGTATTTTAAAAAGAAAAAATCGACAAAATACGAAGAAGAAAAAAAAAACACAAAAAAAGGAAGCTAAAAGCCATTGGTGGTAATCAAGATAAACGATTTCACCGTTCGACTGCGCGTACTGAATACGTGACTGATTTTAAACATTTTTTCGCTAATTTATTTGATCCCATGTTATTCGTTCTTATGAATTTTCCCTTTAGTTGATTTTTTTTTTGTTCCTTGCTGAAGGACGGACATTCTTCAACCATCTTGGGTTTATTTTTGTTCCTGATGGTTTTTACTCCAAAAACTTTACTTTGGAATTTTTAATGTGTTTTTTTTTTTTGTTTTTAATTTTGATAAGAGAAGAAAAAAACCCGTCATCCATCTTGGGTTTTTATTAAATGGACCGTTCAGGATAAGATACTCGTTATTTGTTTTTTTTTTGCACCAATATTAGGTACATGTATAATTCCTTGGGTTAAATGCAAGGGTATGTATTTATTATTAAAGCAATATTTACACATTAAATCAAGACAGAGAGAGGGAGAAGCAAAAACAAAACAACAACAAAAATTGAAGGAAAATAAAAGATTGTAGGTACCTCGATCGTGATCATGTTTTCTGATGATGTGCGGTTTGGATGCTCAACCATAAGAGTGCGCGGTCGTTAACGCGTCTTTGGTATAGTTTTATGCTCTATGTTATTGTATGAGTTTGTCTCTTTATATTTGTGTGGGTAACATAATAAAAACATACCTATTTTCCATGGGTCTTATAAGAACAGTGACATTGATTTATTGATCAAGTTAAATGATTTATACGATCAAGTTCAATTCCGATTATGGCTGGTGGAAACTTGTTGTTGTTGTTAAGGTTTTTTGTTGTAATTTTTGTTGTTGGATAATGTTAGTTGTGGTTTATTTTCTTCCAAGCTATTTCTGCTGCCAATGATGATGATGATGGTGATGATGATGATGACGATGGCAATGGCGATGCTGATGCGTCCAAATGGCGTGTTCTTATGAGAAACTAGTTGTGAAATCGTTTGTATAGGTATCTATCTACCTATTCAAACAAAGTTGCAACATCAATATGAAGAGCGAAAGAATTATAAGTTATCGTTCCATGGCAACCACATTTAATGGATGCCTGATGTGATCAGTAAGATGTTGAAGAAAGCAAAAAAAAAAAAATTGACCGATGAGGTAGTAAAGTGGTTAATAAATTGTTAGTTAAGTAGAAAATTGCCAGTTATGAGAGAAATAACTGATTTTCTTGTGTAAATAGATCAAGGTGCTCAATTATTATACATTTATTGTAGCAATGTGGTGTTTTATTTCAGCCGTTGTGAATGATGGCAATAAATGACAATGGTATATAAGCCATTTTTTGTATGATTGCTGTACAAGAATTTTCTTTGTTGAAAGCACTTGTGGTATAAAGGACGGTCCACACTATGCCGATCAACATTGTTGGTTAACATTGTCGATCAACATGCTAGTGTGTACGTGAAAAACTTTCGTAGCAAACATTTGTGTGGTTTGGAATTTTCTGATCGACGCGTCAGGATCCAACCGAAGGGTTCGGGGTTCGAGTCCTGTGTACCCAACTTTTTTTATTTTTTCTTATGAACAATAAAGTTAAAACGATATTATTAACATTAAATACTTATTCACAACAATTATTGCATTTTTCATCTAGTAAAAATGTGATTAATAATGCACAAAACCAATAAATTATGTTCATGAAATTAAAACCCTACAAATGTTTTTAATAAAATGACATTTGTTGAATAACTTTGCTGATTGCTATCCATTTGAATCGGGTTACGTTCGGGTCAACAAATGTTGATTGGCTTTGTCGATCAACACGTCTACACTTACTCAACCCTGTTGATCAACGATGTTGATCTACACAATTCGACATAATGTGGACGCGGCTTAAGGGTAGTAAAGAATAAACTTGAAACTAGTTTGATAATTTAAAACATGTCACGAGATTATAGAAAAACTACCTGTTTTTTTTAAGGTTTCAATAAAATTCAAATGTTTTCGCACACATTTTTATCATAAGATTAAATTCCACTGTCGACTAATTAAAAAATAGAGGGTGCAAATTGGGAGGGAAAAGCTGGGAAGGGGTCTGAAATATGCCGAAGACTTCGAGTTTTGTATTTTACTGTCCAATTCGACTGTATCCACTATAAATATTTTGATAAAAGTTAATTCCTTCCCTTTCTCTGATATTTAGGTACTTAGATTCCCCACATAGAACCATATGAGATATAGTGATTTCAAAATGACTCAACTTCAATAATTCATCACTTAAAATTTTTCTATACAAAATCCTGTCAACAGCTTTTATTTAAAACAAGTTTTTTTGTGTTATTAATCAACCGAAATTAATTAAGAAATCGACAGAAGCTTTAATATGAATCCCAATCACATTAAAAAAAAAACAAAAACCAATCAAATTAACTACTTGAACGAATTCAATATTATCGTATCTACAAATCATTAATAATTATATTCCACCATCACACTTGCTATAAACCACAATAAACACAAATTATCCAGATTCAAAAACTGGTATGTGCTACAAGGTCTCCCAAAAGACTCATTATTTATTTTCTATTCATTTATTGCACCATGGTCGATGTGGTCAGGAAGTAAACACCCTTTTTTGCAATATAAAGCTATTCAACCCATAAGACTATAGCGCATTTTCCTTTTGACCGTGTTTACAAAATTCCTTCCTTCTTTAGCCAAAAGCATGTGTTTATTGTCCTTGTGTCATTCTCGTCATTGCAGCAGAGACACTTTTCCCAATACGTATAATGTCCCCGAGAAAGAAAATAAAACCAATTAAATTCTGATTGTTCATCGTCCACCCTTGAAAGGTAGGTTAGGTATAGTGAGTCTATGCTTTGGTTGTCTATGACTAAATTGTTCTTGTTTCTTTGACTTTGTAAGGTTTAGGTATAGTATTGGTATTTATGTACTAGAGTTGCAGTCTCAATGGAATAATACGCCTCAAAAATACAACACTGCCCATTTCTTGTATTTATTGATGGAGTTTCGGCAAATTATTTTATAGCTTATAGATACGTTAGCATAGCACTGAGGTTTTTTCTTTGATTTGTTTGAAAATGTTTGTATAATTTTTCATGTAGGTAAGCTTTAAAAGCTTATAAATACAAATGTATGTACCTACTTGGTGGAATGGGCAATTAAGTACTTCAATTTAAATATTATACAAAAACTCAAATAATAAAAAAAAAACGCTAAACAAATAACATTCCGATTTAATACCTAAGCTTCTGATATTAAAAAAAACATAGAAAACAGTGTATATGATAAAAATCTTATTAATACAACCAAATTGCGGCAAATTATCAAGCAAACAAACATTTAAATATTATAATAAGTATTTAAATAAACTCTTTCGAAAATGTTTACGAAAAAAAAGAAACAAAAACATAGAAAATACTCTATAAAATACTAAGCAATAAACACTAGGTAGGTACCTACAGAATTTACAATATACAAATTTATAACCCCTTTCCAAAGTGTGACTTTAAAAAATTCAAATGATTTCAGCAAAAAATAAAAACATAGAAAACATCGCATAGTAAAAATAACTAATATGTAAATGCTAAATTCCTTAAAATATTTCAATAAAGTAAACATATAAAACCACCCTTCCGAATGAATTTAGGAAAAAATAGTAAAAACATAGAAGAACTTTTATTAATTTTTAAATAAAAAACATTAAAAAATATTAATTTCTTAAAGATTTTAAAGGCATATGCCATTTGCATTTGATTTTTGAAAAAAGAAACATATACACAGAAATACTTGCAATCCAACAGAATTAATCTTGTACTTTTTTTAAATGAATCTAGCACACAAAAAAAACTGAAAATATTGGGAGTTAATACTAAAATAATTATTAGATCGAATTTACGAACATTAATAATAATATACAAATTTATAACCCTTTTTCAAAGTGTGGTTTTTAAAACTTTAAAGATTTTAGCAAAAAATAAAAACATAGAAAACATCGCACGATAAAATTCAATTAAAATAACTAATAAATGCAAAATTCTTTAGAAATAGAATACTTCGATACACTATATACCTACATAAAATCCCCCTTTCGAATGGATTTGGGAAAAATAGCAAAAACATAGAAAATGTTTTATGCATTTTTAAGTAAAAAACATTAAAAAATTATAATTTCTTAACCATTTTCTTGGTAGGGTTACACCATTTTTTATATGATTATGATTTTTGGAAAAAACATAGAAAAATAGAAGTCTTTACAATTATTTAATAAATAAAAATTTCAAAAGAATAATTAAGCACAACAAATAACAAAAACATAGAAAACCTTGAAAAAATATTAAAATAATTTTTAAGTATAGATCTAATTTACGAATATTGAGAGCAAACTATTTAGCAGAAATAATTCATAATATGTAGGTATAAGCTGTTCTTGCTCTTTTTCGAGGAGCTGCGCTTCGCTAAATTTCAAAGCTTTTAAGACCAGCTTTCAATAAATGAGTTCTAAGTTTCTTAAAGAAAAATAAAAATCGCAGCACCAGGATGCCATTCTATGTACGCAATCAAATATTTTCCTATAGAATATTTTAAATCGAATACCCACCCCTTATTCCTTTATAATTTTAATGTTACAAAATTCATCTATTTAAAAGTTTAAAAAGATCTCACAAAAGGGAGTGAATTAACTAGATATAGGAGATGATGGTGGGTGTAGGTACATTATACTTGTTTTTTTTTTGTTGATGATGAACACTTGTTTAACAGATATTTGTGTGTACAAGTTAAAACCAAAGAAAGAAGTCGATAAAGCAGATCACAAATGTACCATGTTAAAAGCAAAAATAAAAATTAAAAAAAATAACAGAAAAAATAAATAAACAAAAAACAACAACATTTCCCTTGACATAAGCCCTTAAAGCACCAACAGCACATAAATTGCAAAACCAAACACATGTGAAACATCTACAATCACAAACCTATATCTATACACACACACACCAAAACACATATACAAATAAACTTTCAGAGTATACAGGAATACATATAATTTAATCTATAGATACTTTAATAGAACGATACATCACATTGGCGACATATAACATGGAGTAACAGTGTGATTTATTACCCATGTCGTATATGGTGGAATTTGCCCAAGACGAATTAGGGTATGAATTTACCCTACAACTGTATCACTACTACATTCATATAGGTACAACCAACATTATAGAACTAGGACTTTTTACAAGTAGGTATACCCATATCTGTATCTACTCTGGGAATTCTTTTGCTGTACACCATACCTACTATACTTGCTTGTGTTTGGTTTTTCTATATTCCCCCCTCCTCATCCTATGAAGAAGCCGGCACACACATAAAACTTTTTTGGAAAATCCCTCAAAAAACTGAAGATACTTTTGCTTGCTGCTATCAAGAAATTCAACTTGGGCCAGGCAGAGTTTTGTACCACCCTTCTTCTCGTCCTTGCCATCACCCACCTATATATAGATGATTGTATAACAAGAACAGTCTGCATATGCGTACACACATAAATATATAAGTCTTTAAAATAAAGAACAAGAACGAAAATTTAGACACTCAGCAAACTGAGTTAAATAAAGAAAAACAAGAAACATAGAAACATCACCCTGGTTTATACGTACCCAACCATCTGACAGAAAAAAAAACAACCCACCATCACATCCCCCACCCATCCCATCAGACACACAATTACCCCAGGGAATGGAAATATGCTGAACACAGCAAGTTGGTAGTATCAGACAGCAGCGCAAGCAAGCTGCTTAGCTGCTTATTTTCTGATGGTTGTGTTTTGCTGCTACCATCACTGCTACTGGCTTTTCAAAATGCACAAAGAACCCAAAAGTTGTATTCCTTTGGGCACATCTGTGAAGAAGGATCACTCCCTTTACTCATACTTAAAGCTCACCAAAAAGAAAACAAGAATTATTTTCCCAGCCACCCAAGGTTTGAAGGAAAACGCCGGGTAGCATCAGAGTAAAAAAGTTTCTTTCTGTTTTCTTAGTGATTTTTTTTTTTTTTTTGAAAACGTGCTGCCTTCTCGTCGTTGTTCCTTGACTTGAATTCTCATATATCCTTCAGGAGCAAAGCTCACCGTTGTGCATAAATACTCTGGGGCTGGTAAAATGAAACAAAAAATAAAAACACAAAAAATGGAAACTTTCTTCTACGTTGTTTTTTTTTTTCTTCTCTCACTTAAGCCATTTTTAATGAAAACGACGGGGTAACTCGCTTTGGTAACTCAGCTCCTACCAAGCGACGAATTATTGTTGTGACAAATTCTACGCAGCGCGAAAAACTCGCACGAACTTATGTGTATATGAGTGTGTTATATGGTGGAGCTTGGGCAAACAAAAAAAAACACAACTCAACCAAGAGGCAGGACTTACCTGAGAGTTATAAAACACGCGACTCAAGGAGAGTGAATTTATTTTCTATACCCTTGTACCTTGGGGTTGTTATATAGTTACATGATAAAAAAAAAGAAGAAAAAAGAAAAGGTTAACCGTTTTCTTCCCCATATTCAAGCATCTTTCTCTTGGACTGTTATTATTTTTTTTTTTTTTTCCAAGAATAAAGAATATAAATCTTTTTTCTCTTCTCCAAAATCCTATTAAAAAATATAAATCCCAAAAAAAAAAAAGTAAAAAAAATAAGTTTTCATCTGTTTGCGATTTTTGTTTGATAAATAAATAATTCCAGTGACGTCTGGTATATTTATTATGGGGATGGGTTAGTGAATTTGTATGCGGGAACTTAAGTATCGCAGACAAGAAAAAAAAGCTTTCATTTTAGGCATCTTAGGTCTAAGGTTGTTTTGCTGCAATAGAGCTTCTTTTTAACGTAAGGGAGAAAGAGGGTGCGGGTGCGATCCACAATGGCAACTTTCCATTCCCTTGAGGAACTAATGTAGACCCATTGTTATTTCTTTAATCCTTTTAAAATCAAGTTTTTGGAAGATCGATATCGAATGTTATTTTGTTTTAGAAAAATCTCCAATTCATATCTTCAAACATCTTATCAGGTGTTGAAAATAAGAGGAAATGACGGAGAGGGTATGTACTTGCAATACCACGCTACCAAAATATTTTTTTCTGTAGGAGCCCTTTATTTCCTCCCCTTCTGGAAAACGTCTTTTTGACTCCTATGAGAGAAACCCTAAATTGGGGCGTTTGTTCTCAAGATATTCAAGGCGACCAAAAATGTTGAACAATTTTTCGAAGTTTCCTGTAATTTTCTGGTTTAAAAACAAATGCTCCTATATTTTTATTGACCTTGACTACGTCACGTTGTTTAATATTGTTAATATTTGTTAATATTTTTGAACAGTTTACTAGTCTCATTAAGTTTTAATGGTTTAAAAAAAATGTCAATTAGATTTTCTGGCATTTTGTTCAGAATAAAACTAGCCCAAACCCGAAATCAATGATTGTTACCGAGATATTCGATATTTTCTGCTGGAAACCAACCTAAAGGTACCAGAAATCGACTACGTAATGATCATTTTGTGAAGGATAAAACGACCCCGCAGTCGAAATTACTTCTTTTGTTCTCGAGATATTAAAAAAGAAAATTATTCTTAAATTATTTTTGAAGCTTTCTTGCTTTAAACAAATTTTTATATTTTTACAAACCTTATCACTGTCTTTATTATTTTGTGTAGAATTTGATTATGTACTTGGAATTGATATCAGTGTTTGTTTTCAAGATATTCGAGGTGAAAAATATTTTTCAATTCTTAGTATTTTGTCTGAGTGTCCTTGCTCAAAAAAACTGTCAATTTGATTTTCTAACAAACTCTATCTATTACCAATTACCAATAATGGCATTTTTTATAGAGAATTAAAATAGCCCAAAGCCAAAATCAGTGTTTGCTCTCGAGATATTCGAGACAAAATATGTTTGAACATTTTTTTGTAGTTTCTTGCAGTGGTTAAGCAAAAAAACTGTGAATTATTGTTTGCTTACAATTTTTTTATCAATTACCAATCATCGATTACTATAGCATTGTAGACTCAAAATAGCCCGGAGACGAAATTAGTGTTAATTTGCGAGATATTCAAGAGCAAACAAATTGTTAACAATTTTAAGTAGATTTCTTGCAGCTTTTTTGATTGAAAAAAATGTGTATTTCTACAAATCTTTAAAAATAAACTCTATATTTACACCAACCTTAGGTATCAGTTATCAACTGCGTCATTTTGTCTCGAGATATTCGAGAAGACAAATATTTTCGAACAATTTTCAGTAGTTTCTCACAGATTTTCCTGCTTAAAACAATGTGTATTTCTATAAACTTTATCAGTTATTCATCACGTCATTATATTATAATGGCGTATATTGAATATCTGATAAATATTGTTTGAATCAAAATAAGTGTTTTCTCTTAGGATATTCGGACGAAATTTTCATATTCTCATTTACTTCTTGTAGTTCTTTTTTTAATTTTTAATCACGCATAAAGATAATGGCATTTTGTTTAGAATAAAACTATCCTAAAGCCGAATTAAGTATTTGTTCTCGAGATATTCGAGACTAAAAAATTATTTATCAACTTTGTTTAGGAGTTTCTTATAGTTTTTTTCTCAAAAAAAAAAATATTAATTGTATTAATTGTATTTTCTTATCAACTATCAATCATCATTAATGGAATTTTGTGTAGAATAAAACTAGATCGGATACGAAATCAGTACTTATTTGCGAGATATTCAAAAGCAAAAATATTTTTCAACAATTTTTCAAATTTTTCATAGTCTTAAGAATGTATGAATAGAATTTTCTAGTAAATTTTATCAATTATAAATCATCAATTATGGCTATTTGTGATGAATAAAACTGGCCCGAAGTCAATATCTCAAGATATTCGAGTAGAAATTTCTTTTTCCAACTATTTTCTGGAGTTTTTTTGTTTTGTTTGTTTTTTGTTTGAGTGTTTTATTGGAAAATATTAAAGCTATAGTGCAGAAAAATTTTCCTCAGTTAACAACAACAAATTCCTAAAAGCCAGAAATAAAGTGTTTTTTTTAAGAGGAATTTAAGAGCCTTAGCTATGCATTTCCCATTAAAACACGGCTGTTATCTATTTTTCTAAACTTCGTTTCAACTACAAAGCTTGCAACAGATCATTAACCCTGATAAAAAACCCATTTTCACAAAAAAAATCCCATAATGCTACTGTATGAATCTGCTACACACTATAGGAGTATGCCAAAGGCTTAAAGTTGAATTATTAACTGACACAAAAATAAAACTCTTTTTAAAAAGAAAACAAAAAAAAATCTACCCGACAACTAATTGCATATGGCCAGCAATAATGCGCGACGTTCAATGACTTAAAAAAAGATGTGTAGAAAGAAAAAACAAAGAAAAAAAATATCATCTCTAAATATTGCAATCATCCTTTCGATCATCGACCAGGAGACTACAAGAAAAAAAAACCCTTCATAAGGAAATCAAAAAGCCGAACGAAACCGTGATGACCGACGACGACAACGACAACGAGGATGTCGAAAAACTCTCTAAGAAGACAAATTTTCTCCTGAACCTCTTGTTATTCGCCTTGAATAATTTATATTCTACATAATATGGAGCAAGAACTTTTATAAAAACAAAAGAAAAAAAAAAAACTTTCAGAGACCAGCAACATCCAGCATGCTGGCTGGACTTGAAACAAAACTCTTTTTCTTATATGATAATGCCCACCATCACTATACTTGAACCGTGGTCACCATCACATTGCCATGCCTCTTCAAATAGCGTTTGTTCCAGCATCTCTTTCTGGCTGTGTCTGTTGTCGTTGTCCCCGTCCGCTAAAAAAATCCCACTAACAGGAGTCTAGCGGGAGAAAAAAAAAACTTTCTGAAACATCCTGACGCACATATGTATGTATAGATGGTCGCATGGTTAAGGTTCTGCTGATGGTACTCGAAGTTGTTAGCTATGTTAGCTGATGATGATGATGGTCAAGAACCTTTTTGGCTTCACTGATGGCCATCTCTTTTGCTTCTTCTCTGCAGCAGCGTGTCGTTCAAACTATGTAGTATGTACCGACCATTATAGAAGGACTCCTTCGTTAGTTCACCACCGTCGTCGTCGCAAAGTTTTATAAAAGAAACCTGTTGGAATTTTCAAAATAATAAGAGAAAAAAAAACGATATCAAGTACTATAAGCGAGGAAAACATGCTGATACTTGGTACCCCCATCGTTTCAAACCTCTTCGACTTCTACTCTGGCACACAGCATCACCTAATATTGAGGACTTACTTACTCCTTACGGATAATACCCCCATCGTGTGGCAGTAGAGAATCACATGAAAGGAACTCGTCCACCCAATTATTTTCGATTTTTCTTTTCGATGTTAAATAAAACAAAAAGAACACAAAAAAAAAAACTAAAAGGAAACAACGTAACCGACAGCATAGTACCGACCTAAACATTTTCTCTCCTCCTATCACGTGGTACCATGTAGGGTGTATAGGGACCAAAGGGAGTTTAATACTGGATGCAACAAAGTGGTGTCCTTTTTTTTTGGGGTAAAAATGTTTCTCTCCCGAAAATCAAAAAAATAAAAAAATTATTCATGACCATATCAAGAGGTTATGCTGCTTGCTGGCTTCTAGTGGAGGCTGCTTCTGATGCTGTTGCAAGTACTTGATCGAAGCACCATCGCAAGTATCCGTAAATCTATACAAGAAGGTTTTTTGACTGCACACACGAGGTATAAAGGTAATTCTTCTTAACTTTGGCAAGAACCAAATCAAAAAAAAAAAATTACCAAACGAACACCCTTTTCGTCCTCCGAATTCCTGAATTGATGATGGTTTTTTCTCCTGGTCAGTTGGAAGCATCGTTGATGCTACATTACAGCGCAGCACTCACCTGTTTGGCTGGTTTGTGTTGCTGGAATTCATGCATCATATTATTGCCTCCAGGCTGTTGCAATAATCGCTTTCTGTATTGTATGTCTGGGGGAAAGGGGGTATTGTTGTATAGGTATAACTATATAAGAGGTGCGAGCTTGCTTTTATGCTCGAGCTTGAGGATTCGTTATTTTTTCGCGTGGAAAATGCCGATTTGATTGGCTACCGCGATAATGAATTGCCAGCGCGGCATATGAAAAAGTTTTTTCTTGTTTTTTTTTTTTTTTGTTTAATCAGGAAAAAATAAAAGAAAAATCATAAAATACTTTATGTCGGGACTTTTGGTGTATCGGATGGGTTTTGTGAGTGTATATCTTGATGGAAATAAATTCTTCAAATAGGTAAACAAACGATTTGATTGTGCGGTGTTATGGAGTTTTATTATAAATGTACCTATATGTTCGCTATCCGATGGTAAATTTAATAGTGTATATTATTAGTTTGATTAATTAGCTGCTAATACAGGTTTTATAAAGAAGAATTAACTTTTAGTATGACAGTTAATAGTAGTAGATTTTTTCTAGCAATATAGAAATAATCTTGACTGAACCGTAATGACTTTGATTCATTTTTTGACGTACGTCAACAACCCAGCAAACTCAACTAAAATTATAAAATCAACCGTTTTGTTCATGTTTTAGACTTTTTAAGCCTTAAGGAGCGTGACGAAATTACAGCCACAAAATAAATTTAAAACTCTTGTGACGCAGGATTAAGGTTCTATATTTAAATGCTTATTTAGTGCAACAATATCAATTCAAGTGATCTGCGTCCAAGAATGTGGAACTTGTGGCAGTGCTTTCTTGACTTGATAACACCACCACAAGCTTGAGGGGAAAGGGGATTAAGTGCTTCATTAGAATTACTGAACTTATTTTGCTACAAACACATGCATCATTAGATTTTTGAGTTTCCGCTAGATCCGTCAAGGTGGCATTGAATTTTGACGGACATAAAACAGTAGGCTATGAAGTGAATAAAACTTCTTGGTTGGCTTTAAAAAAAAAAAAGAAAATTATATTTCCATAAGCTCAAAGTATCAAATGTTTGCCATTTTTTGTATCTTCTATTTTCTTTGTCTTTAATTTTGTATTCATTTTAATTAATTAAATTAAAAATTTAACAAATAACTAACTTGTATTTTTTGTTTCATTCTTCTCATTGATAGGTACAAATGGCCTCCGAAGACGTGGTAGACAAACCTATACCCGCTATCAAACCCTCGAATTAGAGAAAGAATTCCACACAAATCACTATCTAACCCGACGACGAAGAATCGAAATGGCCCATGCCCTCTGCCTAACAGAACGACAAATTAAAATTTGGTTCCAAAATCGACGAATGAAATTGAAAAAAGAAATCCAAGCAATCAAAGAATTAAACGAACAAGAAAAACAAGCGCAGGCACAAAAAGCAGCGGCAGCTGCAGCAGCAGCGGCGCAAGCGCAGATATCGGATCATAACTAGGAAAAAATCTTTGTTTTTAATTATAAGCATAATAATAGTTATTACGATAAACAATAAATTAAAAAAGAAAAATGTTTAGTATTTAATTTAGTGTTTTTTTTTTTAATTGTTTGTTAATTAAATTGAAAAAAAAATATATAAATATTTTTTTTTTTTATTTTTATTTAGTGGTTAATTATGTTTTGGAAATTCTTTAATTAATTTTAATTTAATTTTGAATTATAAATAAGCTACCTATATATTAAATTCTGTTGATATGAATTTGAAATGTAAAAAAAATAATTTAACAAAGAAATAAATTTAATTTACAAAAAAAAAATAAAAATTTAAAAATTAGTTTAGATGAAAAGAATTTATTAAAAATTAAATTAAAAAAAAAAAAACAGTTTTGTTGACAAAATCCTTTAAGAAAAAAGAAAACAGATTTTATGGTTACATCTTTGCGCTATATATTTGATGATGATCTCTAAAGTATTTAAATTAACAAAAAAATATATTTGTTTTTTAGTTGACAAAATTTAGGCCTTTAGCTATGAAGCAGCAGTGGCAAGTTAGTGAGAATGAGATTATTTTTAAATTTTGTTTATTGATTGCTATTTTCATTAAAAATTGGACTTGTTAAATATAATTAATTGAGTGGTTGGATAAGAATATTGCCCAAGGAACGAAATTGAAATTCTCCATTCTCACTTTAAAACAAAAATCCTATTCTGCCTGCTTTAAAAAATAAACGAATTTTCTTTAAATTTTAAAAATGTTTTTTTTTTGTTTAGAACAATTTAATTTAAGTTTAACAATTTTGTTTTTAATAAATTTTGTGCAATAATTTTATTTGTATATTTTCCTGTTGTATAGAAAAGCAACAGTCTTTGTTTTTTTGTATAAATAATTTTTTTTAAAAGACATTAATTGTTAACGTTGAATTTTAAAAAGAAAAACTTTTTTATGAACTGAATTTTCAAAATGTTATTTTAATTTTGTTTTATTTCGAATAATTTTTCTTTCTTTTAATTTTTTTTTTATTGAAAATCCATTTTCTAACAAAAGTTCAATAAAAAACAACTAAGTAAACGTCCTTAATAAATTAAAAAAAAAAACAAACAATAAGAATTACCTAACAATATTTTGTAAAAATAAAGAACATAATAACATTACTATGCATATATATTAAAAATAAAGATCGGTTGTTGAGATAATTAAAAAAAAAAACTTATTTGCAATGTACTTACATAATTTTTTGTTTTAAATTAAAAACTGTGAAGACTTTATTTTTTAATTATAATAAGGGTATTCATACAACAGCGTAAAGTCGTCGTAAACGTTGCAAAGTTTAAAACTTCGTAATTATGTCACAATTTGTATGGGAAATTTGACAGATTTACGAAGTTTAAAACTTTACTATGTTTACGACGACTTTACGCTGTTGAATGAATACCCTTAATATCTTTATGATAATAAAAAAAAAAATACATGACTATTTTCGACAAAAGAATAAAATCTACTAAAAAAAGTCTATAAGAATCTACAACTTTAAAGTATAGAACTCCAGTGAAATATTTTTCAAAAAAAAAAAAAAAATATAAGTGAATATAAATATATTTAAAACTATTACTTATCTCTCTATTACTATTCCTAGAATTTAATTTCATACAAACAAAACTTCTACCTTTTGTTAAAAAAAAACACATACATACACAGAAAGTGAAACAAATATACGTAAATGAAAAAAAGTGAATAATTATTTTCCTAAAGTCTGTAAAATAATGGAATACATTACATGTATACTTAAAAATATTATATTAGTATTGAAGAAAAAACTTAACAAAAAAAAAATAATACTCTATTCAGGATGTAAATTAGTAAGGTTAATCTTCATTGGACAGTTATTTTTTTGTAAAAATAAATATTAAAAAAAAAAAACAAAGTAACTATTTAAATTTAAAACAAATTAAATTATTAATTTATTATATAAAAATTTAAACATAAAAACTTGAAAGGAAACTCTAAGCTAAATGGAATCCTTTACTATGATGTATACGTAACTAGACTCTAAGTTGATATTTTAATTTAAAAACAAACAAAAAAATCTACAAAATATATACGTAAAAATGAAAAGAAACTTTTTAGGTAAGTTAAATTAAAGTTAAAAAAAAAAAATAGAAAGTAAAAACAAAATAATAAAATCTAAAAAATAAACAACTGCAACAAATATACGTAAAAATACAGTGTTTTATAAATACCTTAAGTATAAGATAATTTATTTATCTAGAGCAAGCAAGAAGTAAAAACAAAAACAAAAAAACAAGCAAACAAAATTATATAAAAACAAAAATGACTCTATTTAAGTTTGTAATTTTATTTTTATTTTTGTTTGATTTTCGTAGAGGAACGTTTAGCCAAAAACGTTTAAAAAAAATATAACAAAATACAAATAAAAAGAAAGCCCAGTTCAATGCCGCTATATACAATACCATGTACTATTATACAAATGTTTTTTTTTTTAATATATAATTTATTATTTAAATTTTAATAAACTGATGCGCGATTGCAATTTTGGTGGCATTGTTAGCAGTGGTCATTGTAGTGATTTTATGTTTTTAAGTTTTTATTATGGCAAAGAAATAAAAATAACAAAACAAAAAAAAATAAATTAGAGTGAAAAGAAAAACAAAATACATAAAAGAAGTTATTACTGGTAAAACAAAAAATATGAATAGTTTAATTTTGTTTAGATTTAAGTTGTAAATGATATTATTATAAAAATTTAATTTAATTTAAAAAATTATGAAATTAAAAACAAAAATGAGAATTATTAAATTAAAAGACTAATGTTTTATTTAAAAAAAAAGGCTTCTCAACGTTGGTTGATTTTTTTTCTGTATACCCTTTTTGTTTCCTGGAATGACCCTATACCCCTATGACACGTTACCGAACAGAGGAACTGGTAGAAAATCTCACTGTGAGATGATTCATAGGTTCACTGAGGAAAAAAATGTATAAGTTAGGTTAGGCTTGAAAGGGTACAACTAGATGAGAAGCACTTATTCATGACAAGAACCTATACTCTTGGAAGATTTGTCAGTTAGTCGCAAGAGGCAGTTTCTCGGATAAAACATATCTGTTTTTAGGTGCCTCTACTGGGAATCGAACCCAACCTTTGGCATGACAGTCCAACGCACTTACCATTATACCACGAGATACTACAGGGTTAAAGGGGTGATGATACAGCAAGCCGAACCATATCTAACTTCGATCTCGATAGATCCTTCCCCTTAGGATTAAGGTAGGGTAGGTACGGGGAAAAAGAGAAGGTTTATTGGGTGGATTTTAGGTATGGGATGCCTCCCTAAACCATCCTGAAATCTGGATGAATTTAAGGATGTTTCTTGGTGGCAAGTAAGAGACATTTCGCCCAGTTTGTTGAAAACGTATTCTCCGAGGATTAGGCTGGGGCATTCACAAAGAAAGTTATATGAGTCCTCCTCCACCTCTACATCCTGACACCCTTTACACAAGTTCGACGAGTTATTGCCCATCCTGTGCATGTGGCTTCCCGTAGAGTTGTGACCCGTTAGGATTTCAATAAGGATTGATAGTTAAGGCCTGCTTATCTTAAGTAAATATTCTGTCTTTTTCCTCGAAATATTAGGCCATATAGATTCCTCAAAACCTTACAAGTGTCGATGGTTGACCATCTGACGTCTGCAGCCTCGATCGAGCTCTGGTAAATTCAACTTTTTTCTTGCTCTAAGGGCATAAGTGCAGAGTGATTGGTTTGGCTGGTATCAAGAGATTACCCGTTTTTAGCCAGTTCATCTGCCATTTAATTTTCGTATATATCACGGTGTCCTGCGGACCCATTAGAGGTTGACTGTGTTTGTTGCGCTGAGAATCCTCAGCACATTTTGGCAACTATCTACCGAAGAATTAAGAATTTTTTCTCCTTTTCTGATCTGGCTGTTATCTATAAAGCCTTCATTCGTGCAAAGCTTGAGTACAAGTACAACTCCCATATCTGGGCAGGTTCTCCTAAATCCAATTTAAGTCACTTCGAAAGAATGCAAAATAGAGCAAAATGATAGGTGATAGAACAATAACGGAAAAATTTGCATCTCTCGAGCACCGCCGCGCCACAATGTTTCGTGCCTTTTATTATTTTATCGGTATTTTTACAAGCATTGTTCTAGTGAAATAGCCAGTTGCATTCCTGCCCTTAAGCAGTTCCACCGTAACACTCGTACTTCTAGGAATGCACATCAGTTTACCCTTGAGCCCAATAAATTTCGGACGTACTGTCAAGTATAGAGATTCTTTTCTTAGTCGTACTACCTGATTGTGGATTGCTTTGCCTGGCTCTGTTTTTCCTTCTCATTTTGATATTCAGAACTACAAAACCAATGTGCATCGGTATCTTCTCTCGAATCCTTCCCTATTTTCCTAACGCTCGCACTGCACTGTGTTAAATCATTTAAAGGGTAGTCACAACCCCTTTAGTGCGCGTTAAATATAAAAAAAAAGTTGAGACTTTGCAGTGATTAAGGAAATGGCTTTTACTGCCACCTTAATATGAAGATATCGATATGTCTATTAACTACTTCACGTGAGGCAAGATGTTTTGCGGCTTCGCAGACTGCAAGTACTACCGCTTGGAATACACTACAGTAACTTGGGAGCTTTATTGATCTGTTAATAGGTGGGTTAACTGAGTTAATACCTAATCCTACCCCCTTATATGTCTTGGAACCGTCCGTAAACACCAAAACATGATTAGCGTTCATGACAGGATTCCCTTGTTGGGATATCTGTTATGGTCACTGGGTTAAAATCTATGAACGGTATGATGAACCCAGTTTGAACGTCCATGCCAGCGAAATTCATAATATTTCTATGACCCCCCTCCCTTACTTTTTTTTAAACTGTTTAAGGCTTATAGCATTGTATATATAAACTATAGTATTCTCATGAAGAAAAAAAGCTCGTGGCCATCTATGCGTCCAAATGTAGTACTTATTTTTGTTAAGGGATCTCGGTAAGGTGATCACAGCGAACCTATCGACCAAATGTCTACCTACAAAATCGTGTTTCATGAGAAGACTATAGATTGGATATACAATGCTTATAGCACTTTTGGCCGCTAAATCTTTATTAAGCAGATCGAAAGAGGCTAGTGAATGGGAAGTGTCAAGGGCTGCCGTTGGTGGGGTTCTAATAGCACTGGTTGTGCCAATACTCTGAATTTTTGTCATGGTCTTTAGATTAGCCATTTTCGAAAACGTCATCTGCGTCAAAAATGCATTTGCAGAATGTTCTTTAACGCAAACTACTGAAGTCACATGTTTGAAAACATCATCTGCGGTGCAGCTGCGCAGTACAAAAATCGAATTGACGATACAAAAATTGAGAAACCACACAGCGTGTTCGTAAATATAAAATGTGCTTGCGAGTAAATTGAGAAACGTTCATTAGACCAATTTTGTGCAAGACAGGACGATTGCAATACGAAATACGATTTGAGATTGACTTTTCTTTATCATTGTATTGGTGAATAATTTGCGTCTGTGAACCTGTAGCGATCAAAACTTGTCAAACTGATTTTATGTCTATTGTTGTTATATGGTGTTAGTAAAAATTCAAATCTGCAAAATTGATTTATAGGCGAACAGACGGGTACTCTTTTTCTGCAATTTATTTTTGAACTGATTTTCTTGATGGCGAATGTTCAGGCGAATGTAAATCCAAGTTGGAGGAAAAGAAGGGTGCGAGCGTCAGCCACCATCTTGGAAAACGCGTTTTACTAAATATCTCATGAATCATGCACCGTAAGAAGATAATAGTAATTTATTTTGAAAGTTTCCATTTTTATAATTGTTTTTTAAAACAAGTTGTTTGCATGAAAGGTTTTTGAAAAATTAATTTTTTAAAACAATCAACTTGGAAAAGATTCATATTTTTTTTTTTTCAAAATATTGAATTTAAAATCGAATTTCTAAAAAAAATTTCACAATAATATAACTTGATTAAAAAAAAAAATATATAAGAATTGATTATTATATAAATATAAATAAATTGGGTGGCGCAACAGCTCGTGGAGAACCAGGGCCTAGTGACTTACAACTCTCAACCATTCCTGTGTGCGTGTTGTTAGCAGGAATGGAGGGGACCTACAGTTTTTTGCCGAGTCCGAACGGCTAAGTGAGCAGCACTTATTCATGACAAGTATACTCTTGGAGGATTTGTCAGTTCCTCGCAAGAGGCAGTACCTCGGATAAAACATTTCTGTTTTTAGGTGGCACGACGGGGAATTGAACCCACACCTTCGGCATGACGGTCCTACGCACTAACCATCATGCCACGAGGTACTACTAGAATTGAATATTAGCATGATTATAAAAAAAAAATTATTAAAGAATTGAACAGTAGCAAAAAATGTACTATTTTTGTCGTATGATGTACGGTTCACCAGTTTTTTGATAAAACACGTTGGTGATGGCGGCTTATGCTCTCACCCCTTAAATATATTCCTTCAAGAAAATCAGTTCAGTAATAAATTGCTTTATGAACCGGGTACTTTTTTTGCTCTGACTCTTGGACAAACAAAATTGATTTTTGTTGCTCACTTCACTGAAGGATGGGAGATACAAAATATTGAAAAATCTTCCTTCCTTTATAATTTAAAAATGAAAGTGGTGTAAGCCAAAAATGTACACTAAAATTTACAAAAAAAAAAAACAGTTTTTGTTCTTAAAAAAATGTCCCGCCTTGGCTTCCAAAAAATCTGGTCACTATAGTCATATTGGCTGATTACACAAAATGAATTGGTTCTGGGGCTGGAACCTCATCTTTTATAAAAGATTCTACTGCAAGTGCAGAATGCAATTTAGGCTTTTTTATCTCTTTCTTTGGTATTTTCTTTCCAGTATAGTTTACGGTCAAGCACAATGCCAAGATACTTGGCAGTTCCGGAAACCTGTAACGGAATTCCGTTAATGGTTGGAGGGTCGATGTTGGGAACTTTACTCTTGCTTGAAAACAACACCAGTTCTGTCTTAAGTGGGTTAACGTTAAGACCACAGCTACTGGCCCACTTAATACATACAGAGCTTGTCAATGGCTGTTTGTAGGAGTTCGCCCTGCGTAGAGAAAAATTTTCTCGAGGCCATTAACACGATGTCATCGGTATATGCAACGATTTCGACACCACTCGGACTTCCTAGACTAAGATCTGGTTAACCACGAGAAGCCAGAGCAGAGGTGATAAGACTCCATCTTTTGGAGTACCTCTATACACGTCACCTTATTCTGCATTTTGTCCCCTGATTTCAAGAACTATAGGCAACTCAATTTAATATTTTAATAATACCTATACCAGCAAAACCGGTAAAATTTTGTACAGTTTTAAAGATTGTTGTTTAATCTTTTTCTATCATAGGCAAATATAAAATATTTGTGATGTTTCACCAACATACAAATTATAAACTTTCCATCGTTCTCCAGTAGCTATGTTTCTATAAAGGCTGCTATCTCCAAAATTTATGAAATTGAGCTACCTAGTTTTTACTAAGGTGACGATTTATAAGTCTTTTTTGAAGCATACAGTCTATTCAGTTTATCAATATCGGATCAATGTTGATGGAGTTTAGGGATTGCTGAATTGAATCGTTTTTAAAATTATTGAAGGCCCCTTCTATATCCAGGAATGCTACTAGAGTAAATTCTTTAAGCTGAATCGAAAGAGAATTCTGAACTGAAAAATAAAGCTGCTCAGTGACCAATTTTTCAAAAAGCTTTGGCACGGCAGACAGCCTTGAAATCGGTCTATAATTTTTAACTAAATGCTTTAAACCACTTTTATAGATAGGATCAATAAAAGATATCTTCCATTCACTAACAAAATAACCAGATACAATTGATTTATTGAATAGCAGTGTTAAGGCTGTGCAAAGTGAAAAGGAGCACTTCTTCAAAAAAAATAGGAGGTACAGAATCATAACCAGCTTTCTTAGATATATCTAACTCATTCAAGCCTTTTAATATATCATCCTCAGAAAATTGAGTAAGGTCAAAATCGGTTATTGATAATAATGTTAATAAACACTAAAAAGCTTGAAATAATTGTATTTGCTATATATAATAAGTAACAAATGAACACATAAAACACAACAAATTTTTATGTTTAACGAGTGGGGGTCACAGGATTCGCCAGTTTCCGCTGATTTTGATGGATGCGCAGAACTGAACAAAAATGAAAACGCTAATGATATTACCTTCAATATGTGTACTGTGTGACTCTAGCACTCCCAGATGTATTAACATACCAGCCAAACGCAGTGCCAGATACCTACGCATCAACTTGAACGAGCTGCTGAGATTCAACCCACATTCACAGACTGTTCTCAAAAAAAGCCAAAAGTTCTAATCTAGAAGCAACTCCTGAAAACTGCAAATATTCGAGAGGAAAGTCCTGAGAATATGCACTGGGCTTTACTGCGATCGTCAGCGCCGTAAGAATTTCAAGAACGAGCAAATCTCATAGCAAACGAGCAAAATCATAGCCTCCCTGGACAAGTTCCTATGCTATCCGCAGATAAGCTGGTTAGAAACATCGCCAACCACCCCAATCAAGTGATGAGAAGGATGATAAGCCAACATCGACATCCGGAACCATGAACCAAGGTACATACCTAAGCGCTATGGAAATCCTGGATATATGTACAATGTACATAGCTCCAAAAACCAACGATGTCAGCTTTGACATCTGTCACTTTGACAGCTGTCAGGTTGACATCTGACAGCTTGCAAGGTGACAGATGTTAAACTGACAGCTCTCCAAGTGAAAGATGTCAAACTGACAGCTGTCAAAGTGACAGATGTCAAACTGACAGCTGTGACAATTGTCAAAATGACAGCTGTCAAAGTGACAGATGTCAAACTGACAGCTGTCAAAGTGACAGATGTCAAACTGACAGCTGTGGCAGTTGTCAAACTGACAGATGTCAAACTGACAGCTGTCAAAGTGACAGATGTCAAAATGACAGCTGTCAAAGTGACAGATGTCAAAATGACAGCTGTCAAAGTGACAGATGTCAAACTGACAGCTGTCAAAGTGACAGCTGTCAAAGTGACAGATGTCAAACTGACAGCTGTCAAAGTGATAGATGTCAAACTGACAGCTGTCAAAGTGACAGATGTCAAACTGACAGCTCTCAAAGTGACAGATGTCAAACTGACAGCTGTCAAAGTGACAGATGTCAAACTGACAGCTGTCAAAGTGACAGATGTCAAACTGACAGCTGTCAAAGTGACAGATGTCAAACTGACAGCTGTCAAAGTGACAGATGTCAAACTGACAGCTGTCAAAGTGACAGATGTCAAACTGACAGCTGTGGCAGTTGTCAAACTGACAGATGTCAAACTGACAGCTGTCAAAGTGACAGATGTCAAAATGACAGCTGTCAAAGTGACAGATGTCAAAATGACAGCTGTCAAAGTGACAGATGTCAAACTGACAGCTGTCAAAGTGACAGCTGTCAAAGTGACAGATGTCAAACTGACAGCTGTCAAAGTGATAGATGTCAAACTGACAGCTGTCAAAGTGACAGATGTCAAACTGACAGCTCTCAAAGTGACAGATGTCAAACTGACAGCTGTCAAAGTGACAGATGTCAAACTGACAGCTGTGAAAGTGACAGATGTCAAACTGACAGCTGTGACAGTTGTCAAACTGACAGCTGTCAAAGTGACAGATGTCAAACTGACAGCTGTCAAAGTGACAGATGTCAAATTGACAGCTGTCAAAGTGACAGATGTCAAACTGACAGCTGTCAAAGTGACAGATGTCAAACTGACAGCTGTCAAAGTAACAGATGTCAAACTGACAGCTGTCAAAGTGACATATGTCAAACTGACAGCTGTCAAAGTGACAGATGTCAAAGTGACAGATGTCAAACTGACAGCTGTCAGAGTGACAGATGTCAAACTGACAGCTGTCAAAGTGACAGATGTCAAACTGACAGCTCTCAAAGTGACAGATGTCAAACTGACAGCTGTCAAAGTGACAGATGTCAAAATGACAGCTGTCAAAGTGACAGATGTCTAACTGACAGCTGTCAAAACTGACAGATGTCAAACGGACAGCTATCAAAGTTACAGATATCAAACTGACAGCTGTCAAAGTGACAGCTGTCAAAGTGACAGATGTCAAACTGACCGCTGTCAAATTGACAGATTTCAAACTGACAGCTGTCAAAGTGACAGATGTGAAAGCTGACATCGTTGGTTTTTGGAGCTATATCCAGGATTTCTATAGCGCTTAGGTACCTTGGTTCCGGATGTCGTTGTTATGGTTTATCATCCTTCTCACCACTTTAGGTTTGTTCGTTGAAGTTTACCCAGGGTTGACCCAGGTTTCCTTGACAACCCCAAGAATTGTCAAAAAAACCTGGGTTTTTCGGTTCTCAAAAAACACCAAAGGGTTGAGATAAGAAAGAGATAAAATTTCTTTTAAAGTAAAATTGTGTATTCCGTGAATTTATATTTCAAAAACAATAGAATTATCTGCAGCATGTGAATCCACAACAAAAAAATGCTTCAGAGCTCATGTCACTTTGGCAGTTTATTCTTTACCTCAACTCGCCCCAGCGAAAAACCTAGTTCTACTTCAGGGCGAGTTCAGGGCGACCCTAGGTCTCAAAAAACACAGAATTTGCTGGCCAGGGTGAGTTCAGGGTTTTCAAAAAACACTTTGGGGCGACCCCATGGTGACTTCAGGGCTCAACGAACAAACCTTTTATTAGGGTGGTTGGCGATGTTTCTAACCAGCTTATCTGCGGATAGCAATAGGTACTTGTCCAGGAGGGCTATCTTTGCCACAGAGTAGATTTGCTCGTTCTTGAAATGCAGATCCTCAGGACTTTCCTCTCAAATATTTGCAGTTCTCAGGAGTTGCTTATAAATGAGAACTTTTGGCTTTTTTGAGGATAGTCTGTGAATGTGGGTTGAGTCTCAGCAGCTCGTTGAAGTTGATGCGTAGGTATCTGGCACTTCGCTTGGCTGGCAATATGGTTCCGTCTGGGAGTGTTAGGGTGATACTCCTGCAGCTTCCAGCTGAGCGACCGCGTCTGGCCCCTGGTCATCTGAAGCAGACAAGCTCCGATTTGGATGAGTTGAACCCCATTTGGTGTAAGATTGCAATAGTTTGCGGATGTGTGCCTCGACTTCTTGGACAGCTATCAATGGAGAAAATGATGAGTAGTATGTAAATGAGTCATCAGTGAAGAGAAGGTTCTCACATTCTCTTGAAATTGGTTAGTCAGAGGTCATGATATTGTATAGAAGTGGTCCAAGCTTCGACCCTTGGGCGACTCCAGCCCTGATGCTCTTCACTGTCGGAAGAAAGAAAGAAAATATAATTTTGATTGATTCTAAAGGAAAGCCCAGTATGTGGAGTTTATGGATAAGGGCTTCAATCTATAGATACACTGTCGAATGATTTCTCGACATCCAGGTAGCATCCGACAGTAATTTGATTGTTGTTTAAAACTGTGGCGATGTCATGATGAAACTTCAGAGCGGATGCAGGGTGGAATGTTTTATGACGGAAACCGAACTGCATGTATGGGAAGATGTTGTTTTCGCTGCAGAATTTCTTGAGCTTCCTGAGTATCAGCTCTTCCAAGAGTTTACTCAGATTGTTGAGGAGGGATATCGGCCTGTAGTTGGTGACCGTTTTCCTTTCACCTTTCTTGGGAATCGCCACGATTTTGGCAGTTTCCACTTCTGGGGAAAGTAATTGCTATTGATGCAGTTGTTGAAGATGGTGGCTAATAACACCATCACCGTTTGTAGAAGCCTTTTTAGAACAATGTTGGATACCCCATCCGGTCCAGCTGACTTCTTTGGTTTGAAGTTGTTGGAGTTGCCAATTATTATCTCAGCTATATGATCCTCTGTGGTGCTCAAGTTTGGGTTGTCAACTGGATCGCTTGCAGGATTGGTGTCGCTAAACATCGCCCTATCCAAGTTGGGTATCAGTGTTTGCTGGATGGATGCCTCAATTTCATCAAGGAAAACTGGATCATCAGATGGACTTGGCATGAAGTTTTCCTCGAAATGGGAAGCGAAGGCTTCAACTTTTTAACTGTTTTGGATTTGAGAAAGAAAGAAAAAAAAGGAAATTTCTTATAATACCAATTTTGAAACCTTTAATCTCGTCTGGCAGAAACTTTTGGCCGTCCAACTCGTCTTTTATGTTTACTTATAAAAAGATGGCGTAAGCTTACATAGGTATAAATATGTGCGAAAACTTAATTTATGTGTATGGTAGGTGTTTTAGTTTCGTCAATTTTATAAAAATTTGTAAAAATATGTGACAGCCCTGGGTCTGCAGTAAAAGAAACATATCATAATTTGCTGACTTTATTTAATATGTTTTAGGATTATACGCAGTTAACGTGTTATATTTAATACATTTCCCTGGGTTATCAATGTCACTTTTTAATACCTACATAGTCTAGTGGGTTAGTCAAAGTGGCTGGTAGCTCTCCGACTGTAAGTTTTTCCAGAACTCCGTTGGGAATTTCAATCACCACCCAGCTATTTGGCGAATATTATCAGATTCTGCTTGGCTAAATTCCGGAAAGTAGTGTTTGAATTCGGCTTTGAGTGTATTAAGATGACCAAAATGTTTTGTTGAACGTTTGATGCAATGATTTTTTTTGTATATGTGACAAATTTTTTCGAAAGTTGAAGAACATATGTATAATTTTCATTTTCTTCCTTTTATTTTGATGGCATTTTTGCTTAGTTAGTAACTAGCTTTCAAATTGGCCTATTTTTCGAAATTCTTATTTCAATAAATTATGTAAACAAAATTAAGGACCCTAACAAAAAACCCAAGAGGTAATGGTTTCAGTGAAATTCAATAACTTGAAAGTTCTTAGTCTCCTATTTACCTGAATAATTCCAGTAGCAGATACCTATATTCATAGAACTTGTATTATAAAAACCTTCTAAAAAAATAAATTTAATGTTTCATCAAGAAGTCGACTGAAGAAATAAAGCCATTTATAGAAGTGCAATTCTGAGCTAACGCACCTCGAGTATCTTTAATAGACCTTCATTATACAGCAGCAGCAGGAACTTAAACTTTTAAACACAGTAAAATATTTACAAATCTATACGTTTATATAGCTGTAGAGCCTTAACTGTGAGTTGCATTAGGCAAAAGCTCTGTCCCGTCGTTCGGTCTTCGAGAAGTTATGACCTTATCTTGACGTTTTCACAAATGATTGCTCTCTCCGATTTGCCAATTAGGAAAAGCATCTAGTGAACTCACTGGGCGGTAAGTTTTATTAAGTTCATTGATTTAATAGTTTCTGCAAGGATTTAAATGCAAACCTAATACTTCGTATCTATATTTATACAGTTGTGTTTATAATCATATTGTTCGATATTCAACGGTTTGGTTCGGTACAATGTAGAATTGTACTGCTTTGATGTTGAAGTCCCTGCGAGTTCTGAGAAGTAGGTATACAGGAATGTATGTATGTACAATGCTGCACAAAGTCTATGGTAGCTTCCCTCTTTTTTTTTGTGTGTGTTGGTATACTAACTTTTTTCTTGTACTCATCCTTGAATGGAAAATTCAATTTCTCTCGTTTATTTTATTGCAATGGAATTCATTAATGCACATTCACATTATCCGGGTGGGAGGCGCGGCGGGCACAGCACAATTGCAAGCACAACTTGGCCGGTACTTATCTGGGATTCTAATGAAATATTCAATGAATTTCAAATAAGGAACTGTGGGTAAGATTTAAGAAATTTGTTATTAAAATTGAGCCAGGTAGAATTTATTGATGCATTTTTATTTTTGTTTTATTAAAAAACTTAAGTAGTTAAAAGTAGCATTTAAAATAATTAGCTACTCTTTATTTACAAAATTTGGAAAATTATGAATAGTTATAATACCTACACGATTGCACGATTGCAAATTTAAAGGCATTGAGAATATTTAATTATACGTACAGTAAATTTTGGATTCAAACGCAACTAAACAATGATCCTACAAGATTAAAACACCAAGAGCCGACAGCAATTTTTGATTATGATTATAATAATATCTACATAATTAAAGATTTTTGTTTTTCTAAAATTAATTTTTTCGAACACACTAATATTCTTTTTAATAAAAAAGAATAATAATAATTAAAAGTAGTCAGTCCTTTTAGATAATTGATAACAATGGTTATCTTTCAAAATTCAAAAATAAAAAAGGATAATAAAAATAACCAAACAAAAAATTGAGATACAAATTTCAAAAATCAAAATGGAAAATATTTTGTAGGTGTGATAAAAAAATTTAAAGAGTAGCTAGTCAGTTATGTTCAATCATTAATCAAATTTGAAAAAAAAAATCGATCTTTTGGGGGCAGTGGTCTTTTGACTTTCGATTTTTCCAAAAAAAACATACCCATACTTGCTCTTATGTTCAAGAGGAAAGCCATGGAAATTATGAGGAAAAATGTTTAAAAGCATGAAATTCAATATTCAAATTCGCTTAAACAACTCTTTTACTATACTGTTCCAGATAAAAGAAATTGAATTCCATCTCCATTCCTGATCAAATATGAATGTATGAAAAAAAAAGTTTACAATAATTGTTGGAGTGTGTTTTCTTAAAAAGAGAATTTTTTATATCTGTATCAAATTCCTAAACATTTTTTAAGGATTTTTTTTGAAAATCTTAAGTAGGTTATTATTAATGTGCATATATAAATAAAATAAAAAAAAATGTCAACCCATATTTGAGATATGGAACTTTCAAAAACAAAATTTGAAACTTTTTTTATAAACTCAAAAATTTCTATTTTTCGGCCATTCCAAAGTAACGGAGAAGACAATCGGACGCTTGTAGTAAGGTTTTTCTAGTTAAGAAATTAATATTTTTTTATGAAACTCAGTGGCTTTTAAGAATTCATCACAAAGTACACGACACAGAAATTTCACCAAAAAATTATGAAATTTAGTAAGTTTATTAAAAAAAATAGACGCTAACGGAGAAGACACGTACGATTTAGAGATTTCCGACCATTGCCTTGAAGTTTAAAATTCTGCGCCGTCCATTAAGATTATGAAGTTGATTTTTTTTGCACACTTTCATAAACCAACATTTATCAAAAACCATCCTTGGTTTAATGCCAAGTTTCATTTTACGAACAGAAAAAAATATGAAAGATGGTAACGGAGAAGACAGCTAATGGTAACGGAGAAAACACGTACGGTTAAAGATTTCTTTTTTGTTCAGTTATATTGTAATTCGTATTTTTAAATTATTTTCATCAATAATAAAAATGATTCAAGTAATTGAAAAAATGTGTGTAAGATTTCATTGAAATCGGTTAACGTTAACACGTCCTCGCGAGCACTTGAAATTTTTCATTCAAAACACATGGGGTTTTCACAGTTTTTACTCAAAATATCAGCAAAATTGTAAAAGTTGATGAATAATCTTTAAACTTGGCACAAAAATTGACTACCGTAAGGAGTATCAAAAAAAAATATTTGTAATAGTTTTGTATAATATATTAGCCCCATAAAAAAATTTTTTATAAATATCGTTTTTTTGTTGTTGCATTTGTTGCTATTTTAAATGGAGTAACTGTTGTTTACAAAAATAAAAAAAATATATTTGAATACTCCTTATGGTATTTAGTATATGTGCCAAGTTTAAAGTTTTTCCATCAACGTTTACACTTTATCGGGCCCTTTGAGTAAAAGACTGTCAAAACACCATGTTTTGTATATGAAAAAATTCAAGTGCTCGCTAGCACGTGTAAACGTCAACCGATTTCAATAAAATTTAACACATATTTTTGTTTAGTTACCTTGATCCATTTTAAGCAAGGGGATCAAAGAAATTCAGACTTTTAAAAAAAAGTGCCTGTGAGTCATTGAAATTTGGATGAGAAAGTGCAATTTTGTCTTCTCCGTTACCCTGTTTTAGACAGTAAGACATGATTTAAAAATCTATAAAAAATCCACCATAATCCTTTTTCAAGTTTTGCTTTGTATACGGAATAATTTTACAATCACTAATATAGTTCACCATTTATACCAACTTTTGTCATTTTTCGGTAACGGAGACGACATGAAATGTTCAGTCATTTTGAGGCGTAATACTATTTTTACAGCACTCCTATCAGAAAAATTGTTCCGAATTTAAGTAGTGTATTGAAAACACTTATAAAAACCTAACTGCACATCGCCATTTGCATCACAATTTATTAAGAACTGATAGCGGAAAAAATGCCGAAAAATGCCCAGATACGAAAGATAAAGTATGAGCTTTTTTGATCACTTGCCTATTTTAAAACAACAAGTAAAATTTAATATTTACCATTTTTTTGGTAAATCTAATATATGCTGTAAATATTGGCATATTAAAATATATTTTTTTCCTTAATTTGAAATTGAGTTGCTTGGTTTCGAAATTTTTGGAATGGCCGTTTTACTTGTGATGATAGATACATACCTATATCTACTTTAAGGCAAGTTTTGGATTCGTGCAAGAAAAAAAATAATTGAGATAAAAATCAAACATGATATTACGATGATAAAGAACACCAAAAAAGTGGATGGCACAATTCTGTCTGTCTGTCTGTCTGTTCGTCTACAGCCTAAACGGCTCGATCGATTTTCTTTAAACTTGGTAGATACATAGTGGTTTTTGGTGATAATGCCCACACGTTTTTTTCACTTTTTCTTAGAACCAAAAATAACGGTACCTGCCATACAATTTTTTGGGTGGAAAACCATTTTCCAAAAATGGTTATGTATGGTACCTACCAAAGAACCATTTTTTTAATTTTTGATTTTCTTCAAAACGGTATGACCGATTTCAATTATTTATTTTATACAAAAGCTTCCCAAAAATATAAATAGTTTTGTGTACCAAAATTTTTGAAAAAAATATCTTTTGGATTTAAAAAAAGACATTTCAATTTTTTTTTTAGAAAATCAAATATTTCGAAAACGACATGATCGATTTTTCTGAAACTCGATATTTAAGAGTTTTTTAGTATCTACTCTCTAAAATATTTTAAGAAAAAAATTACATTTATGAATTTTCCATACAAAAGTTAAAAAACCAAAAAGGAAAATATTTGTTTGCTTTAGAACAACTCCTACGATTTTAATTAAACTTTGTTCATATAATAAAATTAGTAAAGTGTAAAGTTTTATAATTTTTGGTAGTAAATACCAAAAATTATAAAATTTTAAACTTAGCAACCATTAATAGTAGGTAGGTACCTGTCATAGAAAGTATTTTTTTATTTTGAATTTTCTCGTTATCAGCTAAATGGAATTTAGCACAAATTTCAGATAAGATTAAATAATATTGCATATCAAAGTTTTCAACAAAAAAATTTTTGGATTTTTAAACAAAGCTTCAATTTTATTTTTTTTAACTTCGATATCTCAAAAACGGGTTGACAATATTTTTTCAAATTTTGTTTTTAAATAAATATATATTTAAGATTTGCATACCAAAATGTGTTCTTAAAAATGTTTAAGGAATGTAAAAAGTTAATTTAAAAAAAAACCGCTCCAACGATTTTGAATTTTTGTTTCCCATACAATCATATTCAATCAAGAATTAAGTTGGCATTCTTTTTTTTCACCTACTGTCAAAAGAGTTGTTTTAGCCAATTTAAATGGCGTATTTCATGCTTCTCTAAATTTGTCTTTCATAACTTCCATGTTTTTATATACAATTTTCTTTAACCCGCAGTGTCTTGAACGTAAGAGCAAGTACGTGTGAATAAGTGGAAAAATTAGTACTTTACCGTTCTAGTCTAAGAGCCAGTGGTCGGTAGACTTACGGTATTTCAGTACGATTCATATTAAGTGGAGGTATTGTCCTAGACCTCCTGAGCATGGAATGGGCATTCCTAATCCAAAGTCATAGTACCTCTGGGAACAGTGGGGTCACAAAATTCGAAAAAATCGACCTCGAAAACGTGATAGCAGTACGTCTACCTCTTTGATATGTTAGACTACATAGTTTTTGCTATTCAAAAATAGTAAAGGACGACATAGGGCATAGTACCTTTAGGAGTAACGGAATTTTTAAAAATGGTCTAGAAAAACTCCTTAAAAAAATAAGTTTTTTCTTAAAGGAATACGTTCAAGTCTTTTATATTTTAATACTTATAATCCATTTAACTAAAAACAATAGTTTTTAGACACCTGCTGTAGTACCTGGATTTTTAACGGAATTTCGAAGTACAAATATTAGGGAAAAATCTCCATACATATTTCACTGTTTCTTTTCAAATACAACAAAATGTATTTCCTGTTGAGCAATACGTCTGCCTATTTGACATAATAAGTAGTATAGTTTTTATTAATTATAAAAAATATTAGCAGCTATATGGTGACGTTAATTGTTTTTTAACGAGATTTTGAAAAAAAGCCTTAAAAATCTCTATAAAAATTCTGCTGTATTAAGAAACTTAAAAGAAAAAAGTTTTAACTGAAGGAATATGTTTGTCTCTTTGATATAATAATTCGTATAGTTTTATTTATTAAAAATAAAAATATAAGCAGATACTTGGTGCATTACCCAAATCTGTAACGGAATTTAAAAAAATAAGTTTTGAAAAATTCCATAAAAATTCCTATGCATTTCAAAAGCAAGAAAAAAATATTTTAACTAAAGCAATACGACTGCCTCTCTGATATATTAATTTGTATACTCTCTTTTATTAGACAAAAATAATAACAGGTCCCTAATGCAGTACCTGTATATATAACGGAATTTAAAAAAAAGCTTTGGAAAACTCCATACAAACTCCGCTGTATTTCAAAAGCAATAAAAATGTTTTAATTAAAGCAATATGTCTGCTTCACTGATATGCTAATACTAATACTGTCTTTTGTTAGAAAAAAAGTATTGCAGACACCTGGTATAGAATCTACATTTATAACGGAATTTTGAAAAAAAGGCCTTTGGAAAACTCCACAAGTTCCGCTGTATTTTAAAGGCAAAAACAAAATGTTTTAACTTAAGCAATATGTCACTGCAATGAAATGCACGACACTGGATCGCACGTACTTGCTCTTATGTTCAAGTTGTGTGGAACTTAAGAACTTTAAAAAATATTCAAGCAATTATAGAAAAAGTAAAAAAAAAGCATTTAAATCGTTCTTTTAATTGTATAAACGGCCTGATAAATAACTCAGAGCTCAAAAAAAAGTATTCAATTTGATTACTTGAAAAAATATGAATATATGCAAAAGAAAAAAATTTAAATCGTTGGAGCCGTTTTCTTAAAAATTAATTTTTTATATATAAAATGTTTGTAACATTTTTCAAAGAAAAAAAAAATTGGTATGCCAATTTTAAGTATATATTAATATACATTTAAAACTAAAATTTCAAAACAATTCATTAACCAATTTTTGAAATATTGAATCTTCAAAAAAAAATTTTGAATCGTTTTTTAAAAATCCAAAATTTATTTTTTCAAAAATTTTGGTGTGCAGTATTATTTATATTTTAACAAAGCTTTTGTGCAAAAAATTAGCGGTTATTGAGAAAACCAAAAATAAAAAACCGTTATATGGCAGGTACCGTTAATAAATGCTTTTGGTGATTTTTTTCTTACTAAAAGGTATACCATATCTACAATAATACACTGATTTTTTTATCAAAATCGTTGGAGCCGTTTTTGAGATAAATAAGATTTTCCTTAACGGTTGTATGGCAAGTACCGTTATTTTTTGAGCTAAAAAAAAATTTCAATTTCCCCTCTGGAGAGTCACAAAAAAACCTCAAGTTCAAAATTTGAAGAAAATCGCTTCAGTGGTTTAGGCTGTAGGTGGAGGTACGGACAGACAGACAGACAGACAGAATTGTGCCACCCACTTTTTTCGTGTTCTCTATCATCGTAATGTCATGTTTGATTGTTATCTCGAAATTTTTTTTTGCACGAATCCAAAACTTGCCCTATAGTACCTACATACATATATCGCTGCAACGAAAAAATTCAAAATAAATAGAAATCGTTATAGGTACCAAGTAACCTAACCCTTAAACCACTGACATCAAAATACAAGGTATTTTCTTATTAGATTTTTTGTTCTTATAAGATTTTATGTTGTAGAAAATGAATATGAAGTTTGTGTGTCGAAAAAATGTTTTCTGAAAGCCCCAGGTGAAAAAAAGGGTAGACCGTCTGTAGACGGTCTTGGGGGTTAGCTGGAAAAAATATAACAAGTAACACCTATGATTCAAATCCAAAAAAAAACACTTTTATTCATTATTAAATGCTGAATGTTAATAGTTATTGATAATGCATTATAAAAATAATTATTGTTCCGTGTGATATATTTTAAAACAATTTTTACTTTTAAAAAACACAAGTGGATATTGCATTTAGTACAAAAAAAGTGTGTATCGGACTTCTTACATAATTTGCATGACAGATCAACAACCAACAGATCTTTTTTCCGCAGCAGCACAGAGTTCTTTCGTCAATCTCATTATACGTTTTTTCTTTCCTGTTATAGTGAGCAATTTTTGATGGCTGGCTAACTATATTAGTTTTCAGAAAAGGCTTTGTACCAACATATGTTGAGCAAAGTTTGAGATTTGTTTGAGTTGCAACTTTTCTCATTCGAAAAATGGGATCATATCCTTCATCACCTTTTTTTATGCGTTGAGACTCGTCGTTGAACGATAAATATTTTTTAATTTGTTCAAATCTATTTTTTGACATGCTGTCAGGTATGTGTCGGAACCCGTATTCGCTCCAGTGAGTTTCAATATTTGGATAGCGGAAAATCGACATAAACATCAAAACTCCTATATACCGTCGAATTCCTTGTTTGTCAACCTTGAACAGAGAGTTGACACTTTCTGTGAAAGCAGTCCTCTGAAAGCAACTTCGTTCATATGCAGCTGCATGCATATTTTCCGCCACAAAATGTCTTTGAAATCTGACGAATCTTTTTTGATATCCACTAAATCTAAAAGATATATTATGAGTGCAATGGCTCGTTATATTTGGTTAAGATAATTTTTTTTTTGTCAAAATACTAACCACGTCCATTGAACCCACCAGCAGATGGTATAATTCTAGCGCCTGAGTCTTCTTCAGTAGGTAACGCACTGAGGGAAAAATGTATGCACTCAGCACATCATTTTATTTACTCATCCTATATTTTTCTGCACACATACTTTTCTGTACTCATTACCTAATGAAATATATACTGACAACATAAACCTATTAGCAGTGAAGCAGCTACTAAATAGTTCTGTTGGCTCATTACACGAATATGTACCACGCCAGCTTACGATTATGTAGTGAGAATAGATTCTATGCACTATTTTTTGGTATCATTGCGTAAATATAAACTTTCCATGGACTCAGTAAATAATTATGTGTAGGTTGTCGCATGATGATGTACTGAGTATAGCTCATATGCACTTATTAAATAAATGTAAATAAATCTATATAGGCATTTTTTGAAAAAAACTGTTAGTTTTCTGCGATTAGTACAGTGTCTATGCACTCAATAAATAAATATAAATATTTTATGTATGCATTTACTAAAAACAAACCGGTTATCTGTGATAAGTACAGATTCTTTGTAGTGAGGACAGATCAATTTGTATGTAATGAGTACATATTTATGTAATGAGTCCATATGTTTATGTACTCCATGTGTGTATGTCCTCACTACATATGTTTGTATCGAGTCTATGTACTCAAATCATATTTATGTAATGAGTCCATATGTCCATGTACTCCACATATTTCTGAAATGAGTCCATATGTCATACACATTTATGTTATGAGTCCATACATTTAAGAGAATCCTCTGTAACGTTTCACCTTATTCTGAAAGTTTATTTTCTAGATATTTATTTTATTTTAAAAATACTTTGTGATACTTACTCGGATTTGAACTGGGAACCTTTCACACACGAAGATAGCACGCATCCACCAGGCCACTTGGGGGCACAAAAAACTGGTGCCAAAACTGAATAAGTTGAAACTCATTGCTTGGATGGCTGAAGTGCTCAATATACACATAGAGTCAGTACAAGTTGCGTGGACTCAGCACTGTAGCTAGTCAATAGATACATTTGTTGTGTAGGTATTGAGTATATACCGTCTGTATTGAATAAATGTCGAAATGGCACACGTCGTATTTACTCAACACATAACTTAATGTAACCTATAACAGTTTCAGTTGCATGGGTTGCGCTTGATATGTGTTGAGTATATACCGTCTGTATTGAACAAATGTCACCATAGACTCTGTGCAGGTTGTATATACTCAGTACATAACTTTATGTAATAAATGTTTTCTATACTTTGATGGCTGGTGCTTGATATGAACTGAGTAAATACCATCTGCATTGAATAAATCTCGACATAGACTCAGTACACGTCATATTTACTCAGTACATAACTTCATGTAATAAATGTTTTTTATTGGTGGATGGCTGGCGCTTGAGTATAAACTGTTTGCATTGAATAAATGTCACTATAGACTCAGTGCACGTTGCATATACTCAGTATATAACTTTATGTATCAAATGTTTTTTATTGTTGGATGGCTGGCGCTTCATATGCGCTGATTATATACCGTCTGCATTCTATAAATGTAGACATAGACTCAGTACACGTCGTATTTACACAGCACATAACTTAATGTAGTTAATAATTTTTTATTTAGATGGCTGGCACTTGATATGTGTTGGGTATTTAACGTCTCTATTGAATAGATATCGAGATAGACTTAGTACACATTGCTTATACTCAGCACTTAAGCTTAATTTTTAAATTTAAATTTTATTAAATCGAAACATATTTGACTTTAGCTGGTCCATAGTTTTGTAATGAGTATATTACGTCTGTATCCAATACACAAATTGGTACTTTAGATTGTTAGTTTTATTCGATACATAACTTGAATTATAACTAGTACACATTAACTTTACTTAGTGAATAGACCTTCGATGGCAATCCTTTGCAAACATCGGTACATACAATTTACATTTATGGTTCTGTACGGAGTGCATTGATTTTTCCCTCAGTGCGGTGATCGAGCTCTATTTCTTTGGCCTAACTGGTGTTGTGACTCCTGTTTGTGGCTCTTGTTGTGTTCTTGTCAAAACGGGTAGCTCCATTGCAACTTCATCGTTTGCAACTTTTGCTGACGCTACTTGTTGTGATGCATCCGTTATATTCAAACTTAGATTGCTAACGTTCAGGGACAAGTTAACTGCATTGACAAACGATGAAGTGTCCATGAGCTGCGAGATCACTTATCATTGTGCTATCTTCAGGTTGGAGCTCATCACAACAATAGTCTGAATCTGCAATATCATCATCTGACTCGTATGAATTCATCAGAACGGCAATTTCTTCGTCATTCAACGCAGAAAGATTGATTTTTTGGGCCGTCTAGAGACGGTCTTCAAAAAACACACGATTTTCACAAAACTTTTTTTTCACGGATCAAACAAGAAACAAAATATCAAAATATAACATCTTATTACTTACCAAAAAAATTCCCGTGTCGATTTAACTTTTGGATAATATTTTTTTTTATAATATAGTTTGCACAAAAATCACAAGTAATTTTTTCGTCTGTTTGCTCCAAGGTCTAGAGAGAAATGTCTTTATCTGTAGAGCTAATCTACTCAGAGCTTTCAAACCGGCACAGTTGGAAAGGTAAAAAAAACGTCAACAAACTTCTTTGGCGGGGGGAGCGGAAAAATTATTCATTTTGAAGAGAATTGAATTTATGCGAAGACCGTCTATAGACGGCCTTAGGGGTTTAAGGGCTAATATTAATAGCTGTTAAGTGTAAATTTTGACAATATTTTCTTGTAGATCGCCCTTATTTTGGCATAGGTATCTATTGAAAAATTCTTATCAGCATCGTTGGAGCCATTTTTGGGTAAAATGAAATTTTCCTTAACGGTTTCTTAACATTTTTGTATGGATGGTTATTATCCTCAACAAACTGATACTTTTGTGAGTGCAAAATTTGCGAACAAAAAATGTTAGATTTCTCAAACGTTTTTGATGCCATAATAATGTCATAACTTTGAAAAGGTACGTTTAAGAAAGTTTTAGTTGTTATTTTCGTATTAAGCGAGTCCAATTTTATGAAAAGTTGCAGTTTTTGAAAAATATTACTAAAAAAATGTATAATTTAGTTCATTTTTCTAAATCATGGAGAAATCTTGATTACTTACATAAGCTTTAATTTTAATTTGTTTCTGCTACTCTCAGTTGTGCCAGCGCCGTAAAAAATATTATAGTATTGATGTTTCGAAATGATCTTTTTATTCTTGTGCGGATAACAGTTTTGCGGGAATATTTACTACTTAAATGTCATTTTTGTTTTAGTTTTATTCACTTTGATATCATTTTATAAAAAAAAAAAACAAGTTAAGAAATATACCCAAATCTACTCTGAAATAACAGGACTTAAAAAAAAAAAAATTATGTAACATTTTGATGTACTCTGTTCTTAGCAGTTTAATTTATTTGTTTGTTTGTTTGTCTCTTTCTAACCTGTAAAAGCATTGACGTAGCTTTTATTCAATAATTGTATTATTTTACTTAAAAATTGAACTTGTCTTGAATTTCATTTTATCTTTTATTTTTTGGTACAGATAACTTGAAATATTTCTTTTTTGTGAAAAAATGTAAAAAGGTTTTGAGAGTCTTTAATAATAAGGATGAAAAAATAATGCTCTAGGTATCTCTTATTTTACTAGAGTCAGATAAATCCAATCTCTACTTCGCATATTTTTAAAAAATGACCATTGGTTGGTATACAGGTGTGGTCAAGGGGGCCCCCTAAATCAAGGGGTCTTGACCCCCCGGCCCCATGCCTAAAGACATCATTGGTAGTGACATTTTCATACTTAAAACCAAATTTTTTTTTTTTTTTTGAATTTGAAAATGTTTGATTCAAAGAAATGTTTCCTTATAAATAGACCAACATAAGATTTAGAGACTTTTTACAAATCTAAAATGTTTATAAAGGGTGGTTAAATTTTAAGGGCCGATGTTGAATGTGAACCACACTAAACGTCAAGTTTTTTTTTGCATTTCATTTGACATTTCTCAATTTCAGACTTACTCAATTTGAACCATGGAAAGATACATAATCTACCAAATTTTTTGTATTCACTCACATTCCATCTATTCATTTTTTTTTTCTTTGGGAACTCCATTATGTATAGCTACGCATATCTCAGAAAGACCAAATAAACATTTGTCGTTATAGTGAAACCTAAAAAAGAAATCGGCAAAATAAGCATTGGCTAAACCACTTTGAACATATAAATATTCTGACTTTATAATTACTGATACAACACTGATAACTTGCTTTGAATTATGTCGTTTTTCATTGTTGAAAAGATTTGATCTTTTTCGGAAAATATTTGCAATATTTCTATTTTTGCATGTTTTATTTAAATAAAATGCACGACTTGATCGCACGTACTTGCTCTTGTGTTCAAGTTGTGTGGGACTTAAGAACTTTAAAAAAATATTCAAATAATTATAGAAAATGTATAAAAAGCATTTAAACCGTTCTGTTAATTGTATAAACAGTCCATAATAAATAACTCTCAAAAAATAGCTCAAAAAAAAGTATGCCATTTGAATACTTGAAAAAATATGAATATATGCAAAAAGAAAATTTTAAATCGCTGGAGCCGTTTTCTTAAAAATTAATTTTTTAGGGTAAAGTCGGGTGATATGGCACCCATTTTCAGTTTTCTTTATAACTCACAAAGTAAAAATGGTTTTTATTTTAAACTTTTATATATGTGTTCTGTAGTTAATCTTAAAACAAAAAAAATAGGTTGATTACGAAAGCTTTTATAAAAACACATATTTTTTAAAGAAATAAAATTACCTTAAGAAAAAGACATGTGAAAAAATGGCGGGTGATATGGCACCTGCTAGAGGGTGATATGGAACTTTACTTTTTGTATGGATTTTTGCCACACTCAATGCAGTTTAATGTCAAATGCAATGAGAAAAGTCAAATAATGCACTTTTTGGCTCAAATGTAATAAAAAAAACGGTCCTAGACAGTCAATGAAAACTTACCAAAATGGAGTAGTGGGTGAAATGGCACCATTGCAATTTGTACTAAACTTAAGGGGTGCCATATCTCCCTTTTGATATAACCACTATTTTTTCAAATTACTCAGACAAAACAAGTATGCTTACAGATTGCGACACGGCCGTAGCCAGGATCAAACCTATGGGTGAGCTGACGGTTGTTTTGGGTGAGCTCACATTTTTTTAGGGAAAACCATAATGATGTCTACAAAAAAATAACTCTTTTACTAAAACAATAGGTAGGAATAAGGTACCTATAAAAAGTATGTGTATTTCCCGGTAATAAGAAAAATAAGAAATTTTCATTTAGTGATTGCCTGTGGTCCATTACTTTTCTCTAAAATGTAAACAATTGTTAGCTCTGACCGTTCCTAAATTCTCAAAATGTAACACTGTGTAACACTATGACGTCATAAAATCGATCCTAAACTAAATGTTGAAGTGTCAGAATGTTACTTTTTGTAACAATTTCCTACTCATCTCCTCAGCCCCGGATCTACGATTTTTCCGAACCTGGGCAAAACTTGATTTTGGCACCCCTGCCATTTTTGATAAGAAAAAAAATACATATCCGCTTGTTTGGATTCTTTGTCACTGGGGGAATAAAACTTTTTAGTGGATGTGCAGCCCATACCTATTCAGCAACTTATTATTATAGATAAGAAAATTTACAGTGCCTAAACAATACACATCAATACACAACCAAGGTTCGTAGAATGATAAAGTAGGATTAGTTCTCTCATGAACAATTCAAAAGAATTTTATTTTTGATTTGATTATGAATCTAATTTTTTGGATCCTAATAAAATTCGTTTTCATTTGAATCAAATCTGCAAGGATCTGTAAAGTATAGTTCGTTCCCGAATTTATCATGGGAGAACTATTGAAGATCCATTCACAAACTGTTGAAATAAGAAAGAAAAATGTTGTTTTACCACAAGACACAATTAAAACACAAGATAAAGTATCGAATCACAAAGTTCCAAAAAAAAGTTTTTAAATCCTTCGATTTTCAATGAAATTGACAGAGTTAAAGCAAAAAAAATATCTTCAAAATAGGATGTTTCTAAAATATGTCAACATTTTGCGACTCCATTCTTTCTTAAGAGATTGCAATTAAATATAGGTACTCAGGTGATAGCTGATACAGATTTGTAACAGAAAAAAATATTTCACAACAAGATTTTTCAAAAAAATGCGAACATAGTTATTATAACTTCGTTGTTCCTTGAACGATTTCAATGAAATTGACACACACAATTTCAAACCTTAATGGTACGAAAGCTAGCTAAGCAACGTCAAAACAGAAGTGATTTTAGATTGGTTGGTTCCGTCATTTTTAAAAAGGGTGCTGAAAAAGGTAAATCCAATTTTCTCGGAAACTAAAATTTCTTATTCGATTTTGTAGGCTAGAATATCTTTTCAATTTTTGTTTCCAAAAATTATAAAAATCATGAAAATTGTTGTAGAAAACTGTAAAAATGGTTTTTAGCGTTTATCTCACTTTTTGTTCATCTGAACGAAATTTTTTTTACCAAATAGTTTTTTTTAGAGCACCTGATTTCCTACATTTTGTTTGTATTTAGGTGTTTTGTGAACTAAAAAAAATCTAAAATACAGTGCAATGAAGTTGCCAGTTTCCAGCAAATAATTCTTCCAGCAAGACTACGATTTGTAAGGCGCAGCGGTGCGGCAGTGTGGTGTGAGGTGGAGAAATAATAAAAGAAAAACTGCTCAAGGTTGACGGAGAAATGAATTTGATATTCCATTGCCGCATCTTAATTCATTTAACTTTATTAAGCGTCGCAATTCTCAATTTTTCAGTCAAATGGATTTGGTGCCTCTGTAAGCTGCCGCTCGGAGCACAGGCCCAGGTTTGTCCCCCCATAGATCCAGGGCTGCATCTCCTCCACATGAATATAAAGTGTTGATCTGTCAAAAACAGCTGAATCTGCAATGTTTTTATTTTGTGCTTATCTTTTGTTTACTTTTCGTTGTTTGGAATTATAGTTGTTTGCATTTTTGTAAATATGTATTTTCAATTTAATTTATTTTAATGTTGTTTTTGAGTTTTGAATTGTATTATAATAAATTTACTTTTTTTTGACATTGCATTCTATCAATTCCGTGTTTTGTCTTAAAGAAATTTGTGCTCATAGTTAGTTCAAGTTTATAGAAACTTAATTTTCAAATTATATGTATTTATTTTCAATGAATTAAATGCAATACATAGTTTTTTCTTGATTATTCATTCTAAACGAATTTTGATTTTTTTCCGACTTTGCCTTTTGACAGATCAACAATATTTTCAACATTAATCGTTCCTAAATGAAATGTTACAAAGTGCAACATTCTTAACAATGACATTTCAACATTTTTTTTTTGACACATCAACAATTGTTAACATTTTAGAGAAAAGGAACGTACCACAGGTGCTGCTACTGAAAAGAGCGTTAAAGCCTTTCTGAAAATACTCAATAGAATTATTTGACAAATAGCAATATACTGTCCTTTTTTCATTCACAAGCATCAAAATCCTCAGTTTTTGGAAACAGCGAAATTTTTTGAAAGCTAAATTAAAAATTTAATATCAAAATTTAACTTAAACTTCATTGAACGGCCTTTCCTATTGATGCCACAATGACAGTTCTTGCCCTGAAAAGAAGAAAAAATGCTTTTGGATCTGATTTCTTTTATGTGTTTCGTGTATTCCATAATTTTCTATAATTGCAGCACACTTTCGATAGAAAAATAATAGATCAAGTGACTGACAACATGAGCACACAATAACACAAATAAAGAATGAACCGGGGAGTCCCCGGTTTACTGACGAAAAAATCAAATTGTGTGGTATAAAACGGGAAGGTTGGAATGTTTGCACATTTTAAATTTTATTTCAAAGAAAACAAATATTTTGGCTCAAAATGAAAGCTTTGGAAATCTTAACATTTCTCGGAATTTTTTGGGTGAGCTCAAAATATTTTTGGGTGAGCTGAGCTCACCCTAGCGTAGGCCTGGATACGGCCGTGGATTGCGATAATTAAAAACAAATAAACACGCATCACTCTTCTTATTTTCGTTGAAGCGAGCACCTAGTGCCAAATAATTCCGTTGCTACACTTTGTTATGTTATGCACAAAAAAAAATTGACTTAAAAATAGTCACTATTATTTTACTTTCGGTTGTGGTTTTAAGGTTAAAAAAGCTACTTCAGTTTTAACAGCATCAATTGAGATCTAAAGTTAAACTTGATGATATTCTGATGTTTTTGATTTAAAAATAATTAATAAAGTAGGAAATATTTAAAGGGTGCCATATCTCCCATCGTGCCATATCACCCAACTTTACCCTATATATAGGGTTTTTGTAACATTTTTCAAAAAAAAATTTCGTATGCCAATTTTGAGTATATATTAATAGGTATACATTCAAAACTGAAATTTCAAAACAATTCATTAACCCGTTTTTGAAATATTGAATTTTCCAAAAAAAATTTGAATTTTTTTTTAAAAATCCAAAATTTATTTTTTCAAAAATTTTGGTATGCAATATTATTTATATTCTAACAAAGCTTTTTCGCAAAAAAATTATTGAAATCGGATGAGCGGTTAATGAGAAAACCAAAAATCAAAAAAACCGTTATATGGCAGATACCGTTAATAAATGTTTTTGGTGATTTTTTTTCTTACTAAAGGGTACATCATATCTACAATAATACACTGATTTTTTTTTATCAAAATCGTTCGAGCCGTTTTTGAGATAAATAAGCTTTTCCTTAACGGTTGTATGGCAAGTACCGTTATTTTTCGAGCTAAGAAAAAAATTCAATTTCTCCTCTGGAGAGTTACAAAAAAACCTTAAGTTCAAAATTTGAAGAAAATCGCTTCAGTGGTTTAGGCTGTAGGTTGAGGTACGGACAGACAGAATTTTGCCACCCACTTTTTTCGTGTTCTCTATCATCGTAATGTCATGTTCGATTGTTATCTCGAAATTTTTTTTTCACGAATCCAAAATTTGCCCTATAGTACCTATATCGCAAGTAAAAAAGATATCTGAAGATAAGATCTTTCTAGTTTGAGAGATTTGATCTGCACTCACTCCATACATGCAAACATTGATCTGTCAAACGACAAATCGAAATAGAGTAATTTCTTTGTTTGGTATTTTTTGTGACGACTCCATACGACATTTTTATGTGTATGCGTGTATGTATGCTATGTGTGTAAACTGAATCCTTCAAAATATGCCCAGATGTTTTATTCAAGACAGAAATTCTAGATTTTAAAATCAAATCTTTCACGTTTCAATAAAAAAAAATGACATTAGTTTCTGATCAAAATTAAATTAAAACGCAAACTTCTATAGAAAGTATAGGTACTGCATCTGCATATTTCTTGATCTAAAAATAAAATAAATTCAGTAAGTTTATTTTGACCGCCACATTAACATCGATTGGTCTCCTTACAAACATCACTTCCACCTTATTTTAATTTAGAACCCACCCAGATATAATAATTTTTAATTACTTTTTCAAAAAAAAACATCATTTTGGGGAAATTTAAGAAGCTCAGACGAACCCCATCAAAGTTTCATAACCTTTTTCAAATAGGTACATGTAAACTAAAATAAAGGCTTAGGTATAAAATCCAAAATAAATTAAAAAACACATTAAATACATACAAAGGTAGGTACGGATTGTAAAATCGAATGAAATCAAATAAAAATTAAAACTTTAAGAACATCATAAATAACATTTAAAACTATTTTATTTTCCAAAAAAAACTTTGTTCACAGGTTATCATTTTAAATCTATAAATTATTGCAATTCATGACTCAGGAAAAATTAGAATTAATGAATCTATTGTTTGTGTTTTTAACCATTGAAATTACTAATTAGATACCCGAAACCCGCAAATTCACATTACAAATTTAACGCACTGGCTGTGAATTCACTGGCCCTTAGTCCCTTGGTATTAGGTATAAAAATGTATGGAAAATACATTAATACATTTTTCAAATTTAATTACGTAATCTTTCGATATAGGAAGGACACTAAAAAGTTATTGGATAATTCACTTCAATGTCATCTGAGGATCTATGCTTGCATTCCTCCATAATCGTTTTATTTATTTATTTAGATCTTTTTTAGTTCACAGGATTTTTTTCCACTTTCCAGGTTGTCTAAATAATATCTTTTTATTTTTTGTTAATTGATTTTAAATATACAAACCTGCCTCAATACTTAAAATAACTAAGATTACTCTCTAAATCTAACTAAAGTAAGTAAATATCTTAGTTAATAAGATCCAATAAATATGTACATAAATCAAAAACAAAACCATTTTAAATTGGTTTCCACATGCATTGTTTAATGGAATAAAATAAAAAACCTTTGGATATCAAAAACAAAAGAAACATAAATATAATTCATTTCATTATCAAACACAAAAAACTTTTAACTTATTGTATGAAAGATTAAGAAAAAATCAATTAAATTAATTTATTATCTATAAAAAGAGAAACTTAAAACTCCATAACTGCACGGAAAAAAGTTTACTCTGTTTACTGCATCCTTATTGCCGATGGTAGATAGTAATTCTGGAGATGAATATTGTAGACAATGCGATGGGCTCTGCAATAATTTTATTCAACTTTTCATTGATGGAGGGGATGCATGTAATTTCACCACAGGAGAAATGTGTTTATTTTTCCTGAAGTTTTTTCCCCAATCTAGATTCAATGCACAAACCCTGAATGGTGAATATGTTGCAGCTAGTTAAGCATAGATGGCATTAAGGAACACAAGGTGATACTGAAGCACTGTTGAAAAAAAAAAATATTTAATTTGTATTTTAAAAGTTATTTAAATGTTTAAATTTCTTAAAAATCAATTTAACGTTTCTAAAAGATTATTTTAATTATTTTTTTCGTAATAAATGAATCACTAGATACTTATTTCACACTTTCATTTTTTAATAACCAGGTTTTTAAGGTTATTTATTGTTTTAGAAGTTTAAGAAGTTTCGAAAAACTTTTACTCAAAAGCTTTCATAAGTTACCTTTTTTTTAGTTTTATTTCAAAAACAAAATAAATAAAGCGTAGGTATGTTATAATCAACGATCTTATCTAATATATATAAAAATATTTTCTTCCATAATTTATATTTAACTATCACCCTGTTCAAGAATAGTTTTTTTTATTTCGATTTACTCACCACACATAAAGCCATCTATCGGTCGATAGATGAACATGCTAAGAAGAATAAAAACAAACAACAGGTTTTATGGGCGGTTCTAGGCAGCCATTAAAATTTGATGAATGCCCACATTTGGGAATGAGTGGGAGTCGGTATTTGCGCACTGCCCCTTATAATCCACATTCCACCATGTGTGTTTGCGAAGCACGTGGTAGGAATGTCTACTGTGGGTGGTTAATTCCTACATCGTATCGGTGGTGTTGACATCCAGTTTATGAATATGAAGTTCGGAATATAAATGAATGCAATTTTTACTTATAATGCAGTTAGATAACTACCTAGGTACTGATATTATTATAGATTATAAAGAAAATATAATTTATGCACCTGATTCTAATTTTTTTTTATATTAGTTAGGTAGGTAGCTATTTATGTAGATTCGAATAACAAAAAAAATTGATTAAGATATTTTAGGTGCAGTCTTAAATGCAATGTAAAAATATATTGATTTGAAAAAACGGTAATGCAAGCTCGAAAATGTTAATGCATTTCGAAATTTCTTGCATTAAATAAAAAAATGTTAGGTTGCTTCGTACCTCCTCTTGCAATGTAAACATTTTAAAGTTACCAAAAAATTGTAATATCGTCGCCCGAGAATTTTTTTGTTGTATACGCCAATTTTACGATTTTGGGAAATCGCATTTTAAGGTTTGCGTTCATATAAAAAAAATCTGAACGATAAAATTTTTTTTTTTTAATAATATTGTGTGGAATATCTTCTTTTGATTAATGTATTAAAAACTGTCCTACCTGTTTTAGTTTTCAAATTATAAAGGTTTTTACCCAAAATGAGCATTTGTTTCCATCCCATACACGTACGACAAAGTGAACGCACGTACGACACTCCAATATTCAAGCACCAATACAAATTGGTATGAGAACCAAATAAAAAGAAAAAAATTCATAGTTAACAGTATTTTTTTTATTAATAAACATTAAAATACATAAAAAACAGTTTTTTTGTACTACCTAAGGCAGTCTTGGTAGCATACAAAACATTAATTATAAAAATATAAATGGTCAAGTCATCGACTATAAAGTTTACAAGTTAGTAAATATAAGATCAATATAACATTTTTTTTATAAAAAATGACACAAAAGTCATACTATGACTATCAAAAATAAAAAATGTATAAATCTATTAAATAACATTTTGTTTAATACAATATATAAAGTTATTCTATCACCATCAACTAAAATAACTGCAGCAGTTCAGTTCAAATCACTGTGTGAAAAAAGTTATTCGAAAGCTAACGAATTATTGTGGTTCATTTTAGTGTGAAAAAATGTTTTTTTTTTTGGTATGGGCAAAAAGGATTGGGTACGATATGTCGACTTTTAAAATATCGACTCCATAAGATCGACTTTTAAAATCTCGACAGAGAAAATCTCGACTGGTTAAAAGACCGACAGTTCAAAATATATAGGCACTAATCTGACCGACTTTTTAAAATGTCGATTTTTCAAAATTTCGATTTTCAAAATGTCGACAGTGATCGAGATTTAATGAATCGAGATTTCAACAGTCTATATTTTAAAAGTTGACATTTTGAAAGTCGACATTTTTATCAGATCATAGTTTATCTAATATCGCATTGTCATAGTTCTATAAATCGCATTTTTTGCAATTTAATTTTTGTTGCTTACATATTTTGACGTCTTAATTGCCTATTATTCAGGGTCTGTAATGTGTTTTAATATTACTACAATAATAAAACATCCAGAAAATGAGGCAGTTAAAAGTTCGAAATATTAGCAACAAAAATGCGTTTTATTGAACTTTATTGAAGCTAAACAATATAATATAAAATTAATAACTACCTAAATAAGTTAATTATGTATTATAAGACACAAATAAGAACTTGTGTCTTAAACAAAGTCTTAAATTTTCCACAGCATCAAAAAACTGTAAAGTTCCTGTTAAGAAATCAGACAAGAATTTATGATTCTTGAGTTTATAGTTATTCCGTGCAAACATTTAAGGCAGAGCGTTGTTCTTTGGATTACTTTCAAATGACGAACAGACAAAATATCGACAAGCCAAATATCGACTGGTTAAAATGTCGATTTATATTTTATATCGACTTCTGTATGGGAAAAATTCCGACAAGTCGATATTTTTCTCGACTTCTATCAGGGAAGTCGACTTTTTGTCAAATCGACATTTCAAACTGTCGATATAAGTCGGTTAAAATAAAGTCGGTATTTTAACTTTCAAAAACGTCGATAAAAGTCGACATTTTAACCAGTCGACATTTTTTTTGTCGGTCATTCGTATGTAACCCGGGAAAAAAGTGTGAACACAAGTTCAACCAATAACAACGGGACGTATGTCGTTGGAAAGGAAATTTTATGTACTACAATAGCTAGTTAATGAAGCAGCTAATTTCAAACCACTGTGTGAAAAAAGTTATTCGCTACTTGTTACCCATGCTTAATAAATTTTATCTGTACCAAAATTCCCTAAAGCAGCGAATAACTTTTTCCACACAGTGATTTTAAATAAGTTGTTATGGAAAATATTATTGTTCATAAAAATACCTTTTCAACGACATACATATTAATGGTATTGGTAAGATCAGTTTGTATAAATTTGTTCCACACTGAAATGTACCAAAACATAAATAATTTTTTTCACACAGTTATTTGAAATGAACTGTCATAGTGACTATTGTAGCGCAAAAAATACATTTCCAACGACATACGACTCGTTTTTATTGGTTCCTAGACCACCTTCCATACAGTTTTGCCGATTGTCCTTTAAAAAGTTCAATCAAACTCGTAATATTCACTTTTAAGCAAAAAAAAATATTTTCCTTTGCGGTTTTTTAACTTTTGTATGGAAGGTACCGTTATTTTTTCATAAATGTAAAATTTTTTCTAAAGTTTCTTAAGTTTCTTATAAAAACTCTTAAGTATCAAGTTTCAATCGATCATATTGTTTTCGAAATATTTGATTTTCCAAAAAAAAATTTAAAACATTTTTTAAAAATTCAAAAAAAAATTTTTAAAATTTTGGTACACAAAACTATTTATATTTTTTTGGAAGTTCTGTTTTTGCACGAATCCAAAACTTGCCTTATAGTACCTACATACATATCGCAAGTAAAAATTGAAATGAAAAATTGTTTTATTTTTGTATTTAAAAAGCAATGTTTGTGTTTGTGATATACTTTATACAGGACAAAATGCTAGAGCGTATGGGTATGGCAGAGATAAGAAACAAATTCTATGAAATATGTATGGGGATCTATTTACATACATAATTTTCAAATTATTTCTTTTTTTTTCAAAATTGTTGGTTGGTAGGTATACGTTCATTTTTATTTTTTTGTTTTTAATATTCAATGATGTATGTATGCTTAAATGTCTTGTAGTTTTTGAGAAAATAAAAATACCAATAGCTACTTTAGTTTGGTACACGGTTAAAAATTCTGGGGTCTTGTTTAATACAGTCTTTGTATTACAGTAGACGCTCGATTTAGTGGATCTCGAAATAGTGAATTATCCACTATAGTGAACACACAAAATTTTATAAAAAAAACGTATTTTGTATACAAATTTTGTGCAAGCATTTTACATAGTTTGAGAGCTCTGAGGAATTGTTTCTGTTTTTTGTTTAAACCTGAGAGAAAGCCTTGTTTAATGCTTAGTTAAAATTAAAAACATTCACATCGAATGAAATGTGCATTTTGGATCAAATTCGCCTTTATAAAGCCGTAGAAAGCTCCCGCTCGAAAAAGTGAACAATCTCAAAACAATAAACAGGCCTGGTTTATATTACTTCACTATATCGATCGTCTACTGTACAAACAAAATTTTCTTATAACTTTATACTAAATTCTAATAGATGTGTATTAAAATTGTTATTTGTAATACCAAAAAGATTAAAAAATAATATGACAAAATAATATAATCTTTTGGTATTAAAGTTTGATAACGTATATACACTAGACTGATTCAAAAAAATGAAAATGTCTTCGATTTTCGATGCCACTAGCTTTTTAGTTAAAGTTTAATGAAATACTAATCCTGGCAAAATTTCAGCCCTTTAGGTCAATATTTAGAGGTCGCTCATCGATACTTTCTGTTTTCCATACAAATCGTATGGGAACTTTTTTTTGATTCCTTCTTTATTTTATAACTTTAGAAACGGTTATCATACAGAAATGATCAAGGTAGAATCTGAAAGAAGATTTGATGTTCTTTAAAAAAGGTCTTAACTTCTTATCTAATTAATGTACTCCTTCCAAAGTTATTCAAGGTCAGAGTGGTATTCGTGGTAAATTAAAAAGTTTTTTGGATTCCGTGATGAAAAAATCTGCTATAATACAAGATGTTTTGCAAAAAATGTAACAAAAAGCAAGTGCGTGTAAGTTGCACTCAGACAAGAAAAAAATCGTTTTAAGGTGGGGGTCTTTTTCCCCGCATTTAGGCGGGAGGGGCAATTTCCTAAAAAATTGGTTTAAAAAAGAAAAAAAATTTTAAAAATCAACGGCAATACTTATGGTGTCATGCTATTAATTTTTTAAAGACAACAATCCATTATTTAATTAACTTTTAAGAAAAGTTGGTTTTGTAAATATTTTTTGAAAAAATTAATTTCAAACTTAGATTTAAAAAATGAAAAAGTGACTTTAGTTTTTAAATATGTTTTTGAAAAATTTTTCGTTATCAAGTACAATTTTTGTTTATGGATTTCAATACCTTAATTAATTGTTAATCAGATGCTGAAAACCGCAGGCTAAAATGTTTTGTAGTTTCTGAGAAAATTGAAAATAACAAAAACCTAGTTTCTTGTTATTTGACGCCCTGGAATTTAAATTGTTCCTTCCTACAAACACCCAATTTCCATTAGTAGAAGTAGGTATTTTAATTTTCAATTTTCTCAGAAACTACAAAACATTTTAGCCTGCGGTTTTCAGCATCTGATTAACAATTAATTAAGGTATTGAAATCCATAAACAAAAATTGTACTTGATAACGAAAAATTTTTCAAAAACATATTTAAAAACTAAAGTCACTTTTTCATTTTTTAAATCTAAGTTTGAAATTAATTTTTTCAAAAAATATTTACAAAACCAACTTTTCTTAAAAAGTTAATTAAATAATGGATTGTTGTCTTTAAAAAATTAATAGCATGACACCATAAGTATTGCCGTTGATTTTTAAAATTTTTTTTCTTTTTTAAACCAATTTTTTAGGAAATTGCCCCTCCCGCCTAAATGCGGGGAAAAAGACCCCCACCTTAAAACGATTTTTTTCTTGTCTGAGTGCAACTTACACGCACTTGCTTTTTGTTACATTTTTTGCAAAACATCTTGTATTATAGCAGATTTTTTCATCACGGAATCCAAAAAACTTTTTAATTTACCACGAATACCACTCTGACCTTGAATAACTTTGGAAGGAGTACATTAATTAGATAAGAAGTTAAGACCTTTTTTAAAGAACATCAAATCTTCTTTCAGATTCTACCTTGATCATTTCTGTATGATAACCGTTTCTAAAGTTATAAAATAAAGAAGGAATCAAAAAAAAGTTCCCATACGATTTGTATGGAAAACAGAAAGTATCGATGAGCGACCTCTAAATATTGACCTAAAGGGCTGAAATTTTGCCAGGATTAGTATTTCATTAAACTTTAACTAAAAAGCTAGTGGCATCGAAAATCGAAGACATTTTCATTTTTTTGAATCAGTCTAATATACACGCGTATATTTTTAAAACCAAAAATATTAAAATCTAATAGGTACAAATTGTATTAAAAATATCGGGAAGCAGACAAAAAGTATTAACATTTAATATAAATTCTATTTAAAAGATTACGACGTGTGTACTTTGCATACAAAAAGTATATTAACATTTAATAAAAATTGTATTTAAATATCAAGATGCGTATACCTACTTTTAATACAAGAGTATTAAAATCAGAAACAATTTGTATATTAAAACAGGAAGCCATTACTAGCAAAAATCAGCCATATTTAAAAATGAATATGAAACATTATGTTTTCAATACCATAGTATTAAAATTTAATACAGATTGTATTAAAACAGCAACAAAACAAAAGTGGAAATAATGCAAAAATATTTTTACTTTTACAAAATATTTTGAGTTCGGTTGACTTTTCATTTTAATGCAAACTATTTTTGAATTGCCAATGACCTTTTTTTTGATGCAAGAAAATGGTTGAGCTGCATTTTTGTGTACCTATGCGACAAATTTGCATTGGCTTTAGTATGGCATGTTAAAAAAGTAATCTTTTTTTCAAAATTGACAGACCCATTCAAACTTAACCATTCGTTAAAATTTTTTGCAGTTTTGCAGTACTTTATGGCAAATTTCACATTCGTAAAAATATTCGAACTCAAGATTTTGATGAAATATGACATTTCGATTATTGAGAATATTAAAAAAAAAGTAGGTAAGCCCATATTTTTGTTTTCATGCTGTTTTTAAATGCTTCTAGACCTACAAGCAGAATGGTTGGACCGATTACAATAAGACTTGGTACTAGGCACAAGGATAGTATAATTTGTCATGTCGTATCGTATCAAAGACGGGCTTTCTGGAGAACCTGAGAAAAATGATAGAAATGATACCTACAGTTTTGAAAACTTAAATCTTTGTCAATTTTTAATAAAAACTACATTTTTAACATGCCATATAAAAAATTTAAGCTTTTAACTTCTTTTTTGTTGAAGTATGCCTTGAGTAGATCTTTGCCTCGAAAAAAGTTATGCGAAATGAAGGAAAAAATTTTAAAGGCATCGAAAAAAACCTCTGGTCCAGTTATTTATTTATGTATTTAAAAAAATAAAAAGATTTGGAACGGAATTTTCAACTCAAAATGCTTCGAAAAATCTGTTTACTACAACAAAATATCCAAATAAATAACTGAATAAGAGGTATTTTAAAAATTTAATTTAAATTTTTTAAAATGTCGCTTAATACATTCTTACGGGAAGGTATCGATATAAAGATCTTTAATTTTTCGATTTTTTTTATGTTAGTTTTGGATAAATTTTCGTGCTTAAATTTTTGTATACAAATTTCCAAAATATACATTCAATTAAAAATATTTAATTTTGAACAAAAATTGTTTCCAAGTTAATCCAGAAATATTGAAAAGTAGATAGTGTGAAGATCAAAGATAACAATTATTAGTTGATTGAGAGGACTATTTGCACCATAGTTTGATCATAGTTTCTTTAAATCTAGATTCTTTAAATGCAAAAGCAACTTTGCATAGGTACACCCAACTTCGCACTTACCTATCCTATAGCCTAGAAAAACTGAATCAATTAATATAAGAAAAGTCACACAATTTAATAATATCCTATAGTGCCTGGTGACACGAGTGTAATAAAGAATTAATTCACGAAAGAGAACGGATGATTTTTAGAAAGAAGGAAAGGGATGGCAAAAACTGCCAAGTTTCGTCTTTTTCCTCATTTTGAGATATGAGTTTTGCGTTGAGAATCATGTTTCTTTCTTAAAACGTTCTCAAATTGCTTTGTTTTCCTCGTACTATTTCCATTTCGTTTAACTTCTGATAGGCTCTATTGTCAAATTCTCTTGCATGCCCACTTGGTTTTCAAAAAAATGAAGCTTTTTTTTTAAATCCAAAAACTTTTTTTTTTGAAAATTTTGATATGCAATATTATTTAATCTTATCTGAAATTTGTATAAAAAAATTCATCTAACTCTGTTAAGCCAATAACGAGAAAATTCAAAATACGTTCTATGACAAGTACCAACTATTAATAGTTGCTAAGTGTAAAATTTTATAATTTTTGGAAGTAGATCGTACTAATTTTAGCATAAGAAAAAGTTTAATCAAAATCTTAGGAGTCATTTTTAAGCAAACAAATATTTTCCTTTGCGGTTTTTTTTACTTTTGAATGGAAGGTACCGTTATTTTTTCATAAACTTAAATTCTTTTCTAAATTTTTTTTAGAGAGTACTAAAAACCCTTAAATATCGAGTTTCAAAAAAATCTATCATGTCGTTTTCGAAAAATTTGATTTTCCAAAAAAAATTTGAAACATTTTTTAAAAATGAAAACAATATTTTTTCAAAAATGTTGGTACACAAATCTATTAATCTTTTTTGGAAGCTTCTGTATTAAAAAGATAATTGAAATCGGTTTGAAGAGAATCGAAAATTAAAAATGGTTCTTTAGTAGGTACCATTCATAACCATTTTTGAAAAATGGTTTTCCATGTTAAGGAAGCCTTTACTAAAATAAATTTATCGAATTTTTTTTAAGAAAAGTTGTTGAGCCGTTTTTGAGAAAAATACGATTATGTAAAATTGCTAAAAAAAATTGTAGGTATGGCAGGAACCGTTATTTTTGGTTCTAAAAAAAATTAAAAAAATGCTTGTACTAACTTTTCGACAAAAAACATTTATTATGTTCTGGTCGCCTAAGTTATCGTAGGTAGGTAGGTACTCTTGCCAAATAATTTGAAACTTTTTTTTTTATTTAAAAAATTTCTTTTTTGAAAATTTTGATACGCAATATTATTTAATCTTATCTGAAATTTGTATATAAAAATTAATCAAAATCCGTTCAGCTTATAATGAGAAAATTCAAATAAAAGAAAACATTCTATGAGAGGTGCTACTAATAGTTGCTTAGTGTAAAATTTTATAATTTTTGATATTAGATCGTACTAATTTTTAGCATAATGAAAAAGTTTAATCAAAATCGTAGGAGTCCTTTCTGAGAAAAAAAATATTTTCCAGAACGGTTTCTTAACTTTTGTATGGAAGGTATACTTATACCGTTATAAAGGTAAAATTTTTTCTTAAAATGTTTTATAGAGTTCTAAAAAAACTATATAGTATGGAGTTTCAAAAAAACCTATCATGTCACCCTCGATATATTTTATTTAAAAAAAAAAAACTTTGCAACATTTTTTAAAAATCCCAACAAATTTTTTGTTTTATATTGGTACGCAATACTATTAATATTTTTTTGGAAGCTTCTGTATAAAAAATTATTGAAATTAGTCATACCGTTTTAAAGAAAATTGAAAATTAAAAAATGGTTCTTTGGTAAGTAGCTAATAACAATTTTTTTGAAAATGGTTTCCTACCCAAAAGTAGCCTTTACTAAAAGTAATTTATTGAATTTTCTTAAGAAAAGTTGTGGGCCGTTATTTTTGGTTAAACAAAATGAAAAAAACGTGGTGACCAATAAACCATAACCACTTTTCAAAAAAAATTTCTCATCCCAATGTAACCTTTACTAAAAAAAATGTGAGTAGGTATGTACCTACTGATTTTTTTTTTTTGAAAAATATGTGGAGCTACTTTTGGGAATTTTGTGGATTTGATAAAAAGAAATTTTATAGCATGCAATTAATACAAAATTGTAAGGGAAATGACCACTTTCAGGAATGCACATCGGTTCACCCTAGGGTGTCCATCGTATTTCTATTAAAGTGAAACATGTTTTTATTTTGTTCCGAACTTTTTTACACTCTTTTTTTCTTCAAGGATCTTTTTGTTCTCTTTTTTCTTTGAAGTTCAGCTTCCTTTTATTTCGAAAATCTTCAAATTTAATCTTTTTTCATATAAATATCAAAGCGATTGCTTCAAATAATATCTAAAACAGCAACAACGGCAAGCTTGTGTGTGCTTATAAAAATGCTAGTCGCTGTTGCAATTATTGATAAACAACGAAACCTGCATTGGGATAGAGCTAAGCGTGTGTTTTCAGTGGCGCGGTGAGTAGTTAATCGGCCTCTGAATCGCAAGATTCATGGTTCGCTCTCATCAGATGTCAGCAAAGATTTTTTCTATTAATACGAGCATAACCAGACTAATAGCCTATTGAATAGACCGGAAAATGAGGGGTATAAAGGAACAATTACGTGCAAGGGTTTTTATTATTGAATATGTTTGTTTGGCCCATAAACATGCTTAAAACCGAAAATGCTACTAAATTCACCCATGCGTTTCTGAGAGAATGGTCACACTGGCCACTTTTCAGTATTTTTGGTATAACTCGAAAACTACGCCGAATTTGATAGTTTTAAATATAATACTTTTTGTTCAAAATAAAATTTTCTATTGAAATAGATAGTTCAAAAAATTTTACGAAAAAATTTAAGCAGTAAATGTTAACAAAAACCAACCTAAGAAAAATCAAGGATATCTAAATTTTTTCAATAAATTGTGCTTAACTTTTTTTGAAGCAAAGATAGGGTCAATATATGCACGGAAAAAATAAAGCCTTAATATGGCATGTTCAAAAATAAAAATTTGTTCAAAATTGACAGAGATATTCCCGTTCAAACCTTATCATTTCTTATAATTTTTTGCAGTTTTGGCCCGAAAGTCCCTTTTTCGGTACAATATGGCAAATTTCATTTTCGTAAATATGTTCGAAATACAAATTTCGATATAATATGACATTAGAACTATAGAGAGAATTTATATAAAGGATATAAGTTCGCAATTTCATTTTTCGGCTGTTTTTTAATGCTTTCAGACCTACAGACCGAACGGCTGGTCCGATTAACATAAGATTTGGTATTAGTTGCTAGGAACTTTAAATTTGTCATAAAGTACCAAAAAATAGGCTTTCGGGCAAAAAAATGATAAGAAATGGTCAAGTTTGAATGGATATATCTCTGTCAATTTTCAAATAATATGGCTTTTTAACATGTCATATTAAAGCCCTACAACTCCGGTTTACTTTGTTTGTGCATGTTTTGAGCGTATCTTTGCTCCGAAAAAAGTTATGCGCAATTTAGAAAAAAATTTTAAAATCTTTGATTTTTCGATTTTTTTTATGTTGGTTTTTTGTTTACTTTTGCTGCTTAAATTTTTTTAGGAAATTTTCCAAACTATCCATTTCGATAGAAAATTTAATTTTGAACAAAAAGTATTTCACGTAAAATTGTCAAATTCGGCTTAGTTTTCGAGTTATACCAAAAATACTGAAAAGTGGCCAGTGTGACCATTCTCTCAAAAACGCATGGGTGAATTTAGTAGCATTTTCGGTTTTAAGCTTGCTTATGGGCCAAACAAACATATTCAATAATAAAAACCCTTGCACGTAATTGTTCCTTTTTAAAAGGTCTATTCAATAGGCTATAAGCACTACTAAAGGAGTCTGATGATCGAGGTTTATCTCGTGAAATAGCTATAGCTCCTAGCCTATATCATTGGTGGTAACACACACAAGTTGTTGTTGTTCATTCAAAATTATTCAATATTGATGTACCTATAATTCACAGTATGCACTGAAAAAACTGTTGAGTATCTTGAACTATAGACGAGCTTGGCTTGAGAAGATAGGTATCGGTTTTTTTCTTGGATGAAACTTAAAAATAAATAAAAAGTTGAAAATCGAAAATTGTTGATATGGATTTTTCAAAGTTTTAAAAACGTATGAAATTTATGAAATTTTCAAAATTTAATTACATATCTACTGAAAGAATGTTAACCCCGATTGGTGGTAAATGGGCATAACCTAAAATTTTTATTATAATTTTGTTTCTCTGTGTATTTTTATAATACAAACAAAAATAAATATAGATATTTTTGATGTGTAAACATCTTAGCGCTCGGTATGGGTAAAATTGAAAATCGACTGTAACGGATATGGGCTCACGGTTCCGTTTGGAACCATTTTGTTTGTTATAGGTAAGTAGAACTCCGTAAACTCGAATAGGTAAGGTAGTTTTCATTTTAAACCTAATGGTTTTGGTATTTGCTAAGTGGAGTGAATTCCTTACACCCCGACTCCACAGTAGATAATTTCTCTCAGAATGTTCGTCTTGACATTAACAGCCGTATTTATTAAGAAAACTTAAAGGCATCTTAACTTTAAGGTGCATTTAAATTGCTCTTAAGTGCGAAATTGGTATCTATAATCAATTTTCACATTTAAGCAACGTTACTTAAATGCATCTCAACTTAAACGCCATCCATCGCGTTTAAAGGCAACTCAAAGCCATCTTAAACATATTTTGACATTCGAGAAGAATTATTTTTATTACAAAAATATAGATATGCCTATGTACCTATATGTATGTATGTATGTAGAGTTTCCTTATTGAATGTTGTAGGTATCTAATTGAAGTTTTAAGATTTGTGATTTCCTTTAGTAAATCAAGTTAAAACTAAATTGTTTCATTGATTTATGAACATATTTTTTCATCAAAAGACCAAAGTTTGAATTAATAAATTAAATAAAAGAATTTCTGGACACAAAATTAAAATTATCACAAACCAATATGGAGTCATGTTTAATTTTTTTCGCATTGCACTATGCCAAGATGCTACATCCAGTTGCTTCTCTTTCTGTCTTATAAGTATGCGCTCGTTTTTGTTTGCAAACTGTGAAAAAACAGCTGAAATGTACATGTATTTGTGAGTTTTCTCACGTTACATGTAATCGTTTTGTTAAGAAGCAATAGAAAATTGATTATAGATGAGAATTTAAGTAACGTAATTTAAAGGCAACTTAAATATTTCAGCAAACCTAACTAAATGACCTCTAAGAGCCATCTTAAGAAAATCTAATAAATTCGGCTGTAAATATCTAATGGAGTCACTCCGTTTCATATCTTGATTGGATGTCAAGATCCAACCATATCTTGACAGAGATATTTGACATACATTTTGCCAGGTGAAGATTTTGTTGCTTTTTTTTCTAGAAATTTAATTTTTATTTCATTATTTTGTATCCATATGCTGCTATTGATGTTAATCTCTGCAATCGCGGATAGCAATTTTGGTTTGTGATATTAAGTGTTATTTGCAATTTCTTGATTTGAAATGTCATAACATGATATGTCAAGTGGCGCATTCTTTTATGTTTCTCTAGTTGGCTGTGATTAATAGCTGTGTTTTTTTGCATGTCCAAATAAAATTGTGTGAAAAAAACGACAACAAAACAATTCACATATGTTAAATACAACAACAACTATGTCCATATAGAGTTAGCTAAGTCCAGATAATTAACTGGAGCTAACTTTTGTCCCGATAAAAACGGTATTGCCAGACTACCATTGTCGTTGTGTTATCGATAATTTGTATAGAAATGTCAAATGTTTGTTGGTAAGATAGTTCAGAACAAAATGGCAGACCAAGGCAAATGTTGGAATGTCCCGATGTCGTTTTTTTCGCCAAACTCCATATGGACATACAAAAAACGCAGCTAATGTGTCAGAAAGAAGTGTTGTAATGTCATATTTAAAAAAGTTATTTTTAGTTCCTTTTCAGGAACGACAAAAGCTAAAAATATGGCTGATCTTTCAAACAAATTGGGTGAAAGAAAGTCGAAATAGATTTGGAATTAAAAATCAAGAAGAAATTGTGATTTCATTATTGAAAAGAACTTTTATCAGCACTTCGATAATGCATACATTTTTCAAATTAAATTTCATTTGACTTCATTCCAGCACAAAATTGAGTATTTAAGCAAAAATATTTCCAATTTTTTTTTATCATACATTACTTGCACAAATTTCTTTACTACAAATCCATCAAATCAGATAAAAAATGTCGCAAAACCTGGAAAAAATTTCCAAACTCACTATCGACGGTAAAATCAATAAAAATTAAAATATATTAGCTTTATATTTTCCCCCAGATCTGATCTGGATTGTATATGCATACATGTATTACAAATACAACACAAAATCCGTCCTTGCTTTTGGATTTCGATTTGCAAATTAATTCTGACCATACACCCTTTGTACTTTATTGCAAAAATGAGTTTTTTCTCTCACAGGTAGATGGTTTTTTGTGTTGAAGATAGGGAGAAAATAGAGAATAGAGTAGAGAGAAAATACAGAAACAAAAGGATAAACGGGGATCGGATAGGTATATAACACTCTTGTCGCACTGGGATTCTGTTTGTTTTATTATTATAATCTAATCCGGATCAGATCTGGGGGATAATAAAATTATACTATTACATATTACCAAAATGAGATCAATTCCAAACCGAACGATCGAGAAGCAAACAAAAGATAACTCAAAATGAAAACATCGTGATTTCAGCTGCTTTTGACGGATTAACCATTTTACTCAGTATCAAAGAGATGAGTTGGAAAAATGTACTCAAAGTTACTTTTTGACACCTAGGCCACAGTTATAGCTATCATTGAAACCAATGATAGATTTTGAGAAGTTAAGGAAGTAAAATCATTTATTATTTTGATGGGAAAATAAAGGTTAAGACTTAATTAATATTTCTAGCCAAAAAAAAAAATTAAATAGGCCCAACTTTCCAAATAAAAAGACTTTTCTTATTTCAATGACTGAACTACCTTACCAATGATCATTGAAAAATCAAAAGTCAATTATTGTGGAAATTGGGCCTATTTGAAATTTGTTTTTGGCTAGAAATATTTTTGAAGTCTGGAGCTTTAATCGTCCATCAAAATAATGAATGATTTTGCTTTCTAAACTTCTCAAAATCAATCATTAAAGTTTTCAATGATGAGTTTCAATGATAGCTATAACTGGCACCTTAAACTTTGAATGCAGGAACAACTTAGTGACGTCATAAAGTTAATTGAAGTAGCTTAATTTGTGATGGTTTATTTTCGGAGGAGTTTTCTCGTAAGGATTTTTTAATGGGTAAATGCATAATAATTTGTGTCGTGCTACCATTTTGTTTTAGTGCTTGTATTATCTACAGATTCCTATTTTTGCCATACGTGGTAATGACCCGATCCCTTACCTTCAGGTGAAAACGAATGTTTACACATCTTCCACGTGAGTCCCGGTACTCACACATTTTTTTTTAAATTAAAACAGAAGAAAGAAGAAAAGAATTGTACAGATTTCTGAAAGTACTAATCTTAATCTTCAAAATTCAGCATTAATCGTTCCAATATCTCTTTACCTTTTTGAGAGATATTAAATTAGTTCTTAGTTCAGGGTGAAAAATTACCTTTAGAACGACTCTTACTTTCACGTGTTGAAAACCTTTAGAACGATTCTTACTTTCACGTGTCGAAAAGTTAACCGATATTTGTAAACCTGTGTAAATATAGAAAAAGTATAAAAAGCATTTAAATCGTTCTTTTAATTGTATAAACAGTCTGATAAATAACTTAAAGCTCAAAAAAAGTATGCCATTTGATTACTTGAAAAAAATATGAATATATGCCCAAAAAAAATTTTAAATCGTTGGAGCCGATTTCTTAAAAATTATTTTTCTTTATATATAAAATTTTTGTAATATTTTTCAAAAAATACCGTTTTTTTTTTAGCTAAAAAAAATTTCAATTTCCCCTCTGGGGAGTTATAAAAAAACCTTAAGTTCAAAATTTGAAGAAAATCGCTTCAGGGCCATTTGCTGATACGATACTTAAGTATTTATGTTCTACTTTTTCCTCTGCTTAAACTGTCACATAAGTGCTTATGTTCTACTTAAATATTCAAGTTTAAGTTACCTATATCGTAAGTAAATACGCTTTGAACTAAGCTTACAGAAAATCAATCCAACTGTTAAAACTGGCCAAACAGACAAAATGACTGAAGTTTGCGACTAAAATTTCATGATGCTATAAAGAAAAAAATTTATTTAGTTTTTCACATAGCTATGACTCGAAAACTATCAATTATTCGTAAATTGCATCACAGGACAATTGAAAGTAGGTATAAACACTTTCCAACAAATCTCCGTTCAAGGTTTTTTTTCTTCGATAACCCATTTGGACTCCAGCGCAAGTTGAAAATTGAAGTATTTTTACAATTTCCGAAAATCCACTTCATGATAACACTAATTAATTTATTTGTGTGAAAAAATTTTAATTTTTGACTTAAACATGAACTTTTCTGATGGTTCTTGATTTGCTGAAATATAAATTTGGCCCCAGAATTGGTGTCACGAAAAGATGGAGCGTGAAAAGGCAATTTTCTTAAAAATTTACTGAAAATAGAAAACAACTAGATACTTAAAAACAACGGTAACACTAAAAACGACTTGTTATATTTATTCCCTTCCTTGGCCTTCTTGTATTTTCTTTTTGAATAAGTGGAAAGTTTTTGAAAAATGAAATTAATTATTTTTGTATTTTTAAAATTAAATAAGAAAATGTTTTAAACTAACTTTTGTTTCAAAATTTTACGTTATTTAGTATTTTTTTTTCTTTTAATTCAATGCTCTTTTCAATTCTTAGTCAAATGCCGGAAACTGGATGGTTCTAGGACATTAACTTTTCAATAATTCACAAATAAATTTACAAACTTTCTTATAAAACTAAAAAGAATCCATGAAATGATCATTTCAGCAACCGGTTGATTCATCAGCTTCGTTTTTGTCTTGTTTTTACTAAGTTATAAGTTGTCCTGAAACAAAATCGCTTCCTATTTTAAAACTATTGGAAAATTATAGGAACTATCACACCAGTAAGTATGCAATGCTTCATTTTCTAAAAAAAATAAATCATAACGCCAAAGTATATGCAATTAAAAATTTGAGTCTAAGTTAGATTGCATACTTTTTGGCATTTATTACATCCGATACAAGAATCATGCGCATGTTTCTCGTAGTCACCGCATTGAAACAAACTGGCGTCGTGAGTCATTTTGTTATACAAGCACCTTTGTATATCTAAACCATTTAGATTTAGATATACAAAGCAAGAACCCTCTGGATCTTATGATGGTACCATTGTATATCCAATCTATAGTATTCTCATGAAACATGATTTTTTAGGTAGACATTTGGTCGATAGGTTCGCTGTGATCGCCTTACGGAGATCCCTTAACAAAAATTAGTATGATATTTGGACGCATAGATGGCCACGAGCTTTTTTTCTTCATGAGAATACTATAGAATTTATATACAATGATGGTACTTCTGCTATTGACCGCATGGCTTGCAACTTGGAACCCACTCATAATTCAACGAATTCTTTGAAAAAGATTCGTTAATTAACGAGTTTTGTTTAACTACTCTATAAAAAGTCCTATGAACAACAATAGCAATTCGTCAAGAGCTAGTTGAACTATAGAGATGTTGTGATGTAAGAGCTCAGTTAATCCTTAAGGCTCTTACAAGCTCAACAAGAGTCATCGTGGACTCCTTTTTATTATGTGTTATTGTATTCTATAAACCTAAAGCAGAAGCTAAATGACAAATGACTCCCAAATAGCAAAGTAAAACCAATGAAGAAAAATAATAGTCACCATGAGAGACTGCTCTAAGCCGAGAGAGACTTCCAATTTGCATCCCTATAGTCGACAAACCGTAAATCTAGTTTTGAAAATCGCAATCATATTTCAAAGCGCGACAAATTCTTCCTGATGGACTGCAAAAAAATTTCACTCTTTCATCCCTCTTTTTTCTGTAAGTCCTATATTGCTCGTCTTTTATGTCAAATTAATGGTCCACCAATATGTTTGTAGCGCGGGGATGTCATGTCCATATTACCATGCAACTGAAAATAAAAAAGGCAAAACTTCAACCGGATGCAGAGGTTAGTAAAGGATTAGTAAAATTTTCAAACGCAATTCAGGAAAAATAAAAAAAATAATCACTGATTCTAAATGTAAGCAGCAAACTGCGGTGCGGTCGGTGAGTGGACCAACGAGTCCTTCCCATTTTCCCCATATCATGAGTGTAAATTTGAGATTTTTCTTGGAGGCAGCTGGCACTCGACAGTTTCCCAGAATGAACTGTGTCGTTGCCATTGTCACTGCCGACTTTTGCTCTGCCGAGTCTGCATTCGCATGTAAAAGTATGTAAAATACGTATAATTGCATAAATTTGCATGTGGCTGCATAAAATATGGACTGGCACTGTATTTATGTTGGCATTGTAAATCATAAACGCATATTTCGCACCAATGCACAGGTTTTCACCATTCACCATTTACAGTTATTAAATTTATTAAGCTTTTACGCGCCGCACAGCCTGCCACTTCCCGTTTGGATATGGTTGCGTTTGTCGTCGTGTCGGTCGACGGGTTGGTCATGGTCATAGTCCACACATCCACACATATCGGTCGAGGCGTATAGTATATAGAGTGAGCCTTTGGGTTGATTATTTATACGGGAACGTGGTTTTTATGTGTCGAATGATGGAGGATTATCTTTGTTTTCTTTGTTTATTTTTGGTATTTTGCGAGTTCCAATTACAACTTAAAACGGAGACGGAAATGTGTAAAAACTACGGATATGCCAGTTAATTTCAATGATTTTCCAAGCACTTGGTTAGCATCCGTTTTGATATTTTTTTAAACATATATTATTTAAAACAAAAATATGCTTTTTCTCCACTGCGTGACTGCGTAATGGAGTAGTAATAATAAGGATTATCCGCAATTGGTTGTTGAGAATGAATACCGATACAAAATCGTATAAGCTATAAGTTATAAGCTTACGCATCGCGTTGGCCATCACAGACATAAAATATGATCAAATTATTTTAAATATAGTAACTTTGTGCTAGCTATGAACTTTCAAGAAAAATGTATTTTACTTATACTTCAAGAGCTGGCGGCATAGGCGCCCGCAGGATTTTGTCCAGGGGGGGGCAGACACCAAACCAATTTTGAGATATCAAATTTTCGAAAAAAATGGGTATTCAAACATTTTTTTTTTTTAATTTTAATATGCAGTATAATTTGACCTTTTTGGAAGTTTTATAAATAATTTCATTTTAATCCTTCAGTCAATAATGAAAAAATCCAAAATAACGTTCTATTTGAGGTACTGTTAATAGTTATCCAGCATACAATTATTTTGTATTTAATAGTAGACCGTACTTATTTAACCACACAGGCATTTTTTAAAGTTTTTGTTTAAAATGCAAGGTTCATAGAACAATAAAATATTATTCGTTCACTCGTGAAAAAAATCCAAAGGGTTGTTATTTTTGATTCGATTAAAACAAAATTCATTTTCAAGATCGAACAGAAAATGCTAGGATATAGATCTATAAAATATGGTTTGTTCCGATTTAGTTATGCGAGAACTATTGAAGATCCATTCACGAACCTTTGAAATAAGAAATAAAAATGTAATTTTACAAAAGGAAAAATGACAGTTTCAAAATAAAAGTTTCGAAATCCTTTGACCTTGATAGATTTCAATGAAATCGAATTGAGTGATTTCAATAAAATTGCCACAGGTCATGGTGATGGTGGTGCCATATTTTGAAACACCGTTTTGAAAATATTCGTTTCTGTTATAATTCTGTCTCAGTCTCAGCTATCCTGTCAATTTTATTGAAATCACTCAAGGAACAACGAAGTTGACATTTTTTTAAAGCACCCTGTTTTGAAAATAGTTTTTCCTTTTTAACTCTGTACAAGCCATCACCTGTGTCAATTTCATTGAAATCTTTAAAGGAATAACAAAGTTGCAAAATGTTGACATGTTTCTGAAAGACACTGTTTTGAAAATATCCAAATGTCAACGAATTTCCCTAATGGCCTTTTCGATCGGCAATCCGGAAGACCGATTCGATACGTGTGAACGATTCTGAAATCAAATCCGGAACAATTTTCTCTCCTTTTCAGAGCAAGAACTGTCATTCTATCCCCATTCGAAAAGGCCATAAAATCACATTTTTGTAAAAAATTTGAAAATTTCTGATTTTTTTAGAAGTTTTCTTAAAGCATCGACATCGTAGCCATTCTTCAACAGACTTTGAAAATGAATGGCTTGACTGATGGGGACCATTTTTTTTTTAATAAATAGCTTCACAGCCGCAGTGAATGGATTTATTTAAAGGACCTTTCCAGATCCTTATTTAAATCCGTTCATCCAATGACAAAATCCAAAACAACTTTAGATGTTTTGTTTACAAATTGTTCAGCGTTAAATTATTTTCTATAAATATTGTATAAAACGACCTCCGGATAATAAACTGTATGTATGTATATTATAATTTTTTTTATTTTAGTTTTTCAGATCAAAATTTGATAATTATTGATTCATTTTCAAACACAATTGATTTATTATTTTGTATGTATAAAACAGGTGCCCTAAGTGCATATAATTTTTTCCGTGAATTTTTCCGATATTTTATTAATTATTCTATACTATTCGAGACGATTCCAACAAATCAGATATCATTTAAATAGGTCCAGCCGTTCTTGAGTTGTAATTGGCGTAACTAACTCGACTTTGTTTTATATATTAAAAAAATAAGAAAAAATAAGATTTGAAAATTCAAACCAAAAATTTCGAATTTAGCCCAGTCAAATTAGGAAATCAAACCGCATTTTCGATGGACAATTTTTTTATGGAATCTGTTTGGGTACGCCTTCTTATCATAAAAACGAGTTTTTGGGATTTTTGAGGTTAGGGAAAAGCCGCTATCTTGAAAAAGAGATTGGTTTTGTTTTTATGCAATAGCTCGCTTGCATTTCATTTTACGGCAAAACGTCCACTTTCACCTTTGAAGAGAATAAAATTGCCTATAAAATTAGCTATCAATGACTTCTCAAGGTTGTTTAATCTTTCAGTTATAACGGGCCAATGTTCCTCTATGGGTTGTGGTTTGGGGATGGTATGACTTTTCTTGAGTTATTTCGGTTACCTTTGAATTTTTTGGATGATGTTCTAAGAATAATTTTTAGTTCTTATAACGACCTATAAAATGAGCCTTTAATCGATATCATCAGCCACGAATTATGTGAATCATCCAATTCATAAGTTCTCACTTTATGAGTCAAGAGAAAAAATAAGTATAATATTTTTTTTCGTAAAATGTTTATCCGATGAAACGTACAAAAAAGATGTTACTTAAAATTTTGTCCATAGTAATGATATAAATTTAACATACATATATCATACGTGGAGTTGCATACGACATAGAAGGTCGTGGGGCAGCCGGGAAGGTCAGGGCACCGACGACGTTACTTGTTGTTGAAAACTGAGTTATGTATATATTTTCACTCCAAGTGTAAACCGAAGGTTTTGCATTCTGAACTTTAATGCTGCTACAGTTCCAACAACAGCCCAAGAACTATTCCTAGCCAATGAGCAGAACAGAAATAAGTTTATCCAACTCCTTAAACATAAACTGCTAGACACAGGTTACACGGTTTTTCAGGACAAAGGTGATGCTGATATGCTTATTTTCACTACAGCCATTAAGGAGCCTTTTCTGCATGACTATGTTACAATCGTTTTCGAGGATATTGATATTCTTGTTTTGTTAACGGAACATGGGAAACACCATGCGAATGTCTTTCTTCGGAAACCGAAAAAATCACACGCACCAGAGAAATGGTACTCGACAAAAAGTATAAAATATGACCGAATAGTATCAGACAGCATTTTATTTTTACACGCTTTATCCGGCTGTGATACAACCTTACAAAGTTGAAGTTGGATGTTTTGCTGTGAAATGAAATGCGAGCGAGCTATTGCAAAAAAACAAAACCAAACCAAATCATAAACCTTGACAAAAAAAAGACAAATAGGTAGTTGTTAAAATTAATAGTAAAAAATGCATGCGAAAATGTGGTAATGCCAGGGGGGGGCAAACCATGAACTCAATAAAGAAGCTGTAAAGAAAATATCCATATTTTCCAATAATATCGAAAGTAAGGATATTTTCAGATACATTTGGTATGATCCAGAGCCAGGGGGGGGGCAAATCACGGAGAGAAGGCAAATTTTTTGTTAAAATTCAAAGAGAAAAAATGAAAAATTCCTTAGTTGTGTGGTCCGGGCGCCTATGGCTGGCGGCTATAGTTTTGTGGGTGAAAGCATAACCAAAATATAAGTATGAGGACATATATTATGATGCATGCATCTTGATATCGAATTCAAAAGTCTGGCAGGAATTTTTCGATGCACGGTGTTTGGGAAAAGGGTTGAAATTTTGTGTCAATAGTAGGTAAGTACTTCAATTCATTTATTTAAAATAAAAATGATGCTTTGTTATTTTTGCTTTAAGTCCAAAGACTTTAATTTAAACTATCTGATTAATAGAACTGAAAATATGAGCATTTCTTATAGCCTTATCGGCTTTATTGTGGCGACTTTTTTATTTTTGATTTTTAAATATCTCTCTAAAATGGTTTTGGCTGATTTTGATCGTTTTTTTATGTATGTAGGTTCCAGGAAGTTGAAATATGTAGTTGAATGAATCTTGCTGTCAGTAAAAGCCAGAAAACGTTAATTAGTTAGTAAAACAAAAGTTAGTTGTATACATTAGGGTGGTCCTTATATATATTTTTTTTTTAATTCCAACTTGGATATGCCTCACATGACTCTAAATAGAGAAAAAAAATGCTCCTAATTTTTTCAGATTTTTATTTCACCCCCTGGTCTCCCTTTTTTCACTTCAAAAGGTACAAATAATGAAGTTAAGGTGATTCTTATAACACGCGAAAAAAAATCAGAACATATAAATTAGATTCAGACGAAAAAAAATCGTACTGGAGGGGGGGTCTATTTCCCTCCGTTCAGGTGGGAGGGGTAATTTTCTAAATATTTGACCCAAAATAGAAAAAAATTATTGAAAAACAACGGGACCACTTAAAATGGCATATGCTATAGCTTTTTTCAAAGCCATGAATCCAGTCTCTAATATGTTTTTTAAATCAAGCTTTTATTGTAAATAGTTTCTGAAAAAAATAATTTTCAAACGTAAAAAAAATATTATTTTTGTTTTTATTTTTAAGTTTTGAAAATTATTTTTTCAAAATCTATTTAGAATAAAAACTTGATTTAAGAAACATATAAGAGACCGGATTCATGGCTTTAAAAAAAGCTATAGCATGCCAATTTCAATTCAATTTGTTTAGTTGAACATTGAAAAATTTACATTTGTTGGTACATAGGGGGCCTAACTTTATACTATGTCTTAGGTTTAAAATTTTATTATTTATCCATATAAAATACATGTCAAAATTAATTTAAGCGTCGGTTGACTTTTTCATTCTCGGGGTGTTCCATCCCGGTTGTCTAGTGGTGATTTTGGTGTGGATTGTTAGGAGGTTAAGAATTTAGCCGCGGTAGTAGGCTGACCCTGTGTCACCCTAGAAGGAAACAGTTTGCTTGTTGTCTATGGGGATGATGTTGTCATCCAGGGTTTCCATCACACTGCGGTACCTCGGATCGGGTTGTCGTTGCTCGGTTGGACATACTTCTTATCAGCTGATTTGGATGACTGTGGATGTTTTCTATTAGCTTCTTTGTAGAGAGCACTGGGTACCTGTCCAGAGGAATTATGTTCGCTTCTGTGTAGAGGTGTTCATTCCTGTAGTATTTCCGTCACTGGCGGTGCTATAGCATGCCATTGTAAGTGGTACCGTTATTTTTTAATAATTGTTTTCTATTTTGGGTCAAATTTTTAGAAAATTACCCCTCCTGCCTGAACGGAGGGAAATTGAACCCCCTCCAAAACGTTTTTTTTTCATCTGAATCTAATCTATGATATAAGTTCTGATTTTTGTTCCCGTGTTATAAGAATCACCATTATATTTGTACCTTGAAGTGAAAAAAGGGAGACCAGGGGGATGAAATAAAAATCTGAAAAAATTAGGGAAATTGTTTTTCAATGTTTTGAATCGAATGAAGGCTATCCAAGACAATGTCCAATTTAAGGACCACTCTAATATACATATATGTACCTTTTACCTAACAAATTCCTAGCATCCAAAAATAAATTAAATTAACACAAAAAAATAGAAAAAATAAAGAAGCCATTCTCAACTCAAAAACAATAATTGAAAAAAATGGCGGGTAACATGGAACACTAAGTACATATAGGTATGTAGACTATAAGACTTTCTTATAAACCTCAAAAACAAAAAAAATAGTTCTGCTACCTTCACGTCTAGACAAAATAAAAACCGTTTGTAGAATGTTACTGTTCTACAAAAAACCGTTATTATTTCTTGGCGCCTAAGTTATCGTACTCTTGCCGAAATTTGTATATAAAAATTCATCTAAATCCGTGCAACGATAACGAGAAAATTTAAAAGAAAAAAATACGTTCTATGACAGGCACCATTAATAGTTGCTAAGTGTAAAATATTATAATTTTTGGTAGTAGATCGTAATTATTTTAGTATATGAAAAAGTTTAATCAGAATCGTAGGAGTTGTTTTTGAGAAAAAAATATTTTCCTTTGCGGTTTTTTTACTTTTGTATGAAAGGTACCGTTATTTTCTCATAAATGTTAATTTTTTTCAAAAAATATTTTAGAGAGTACTAAAAAACTCTTAAATATCGAGTTTCGACAAAATCGATAATATCATTTTCGAAATATTTGATTTTACAAAAAAATTGTAAACATTTTTTTAAAAATCCAAAAAATATTTTTTCAAAAATTTTGATAAACAAAACTATTTATATTTTTTGGAAGCTTCCGTATAGAAAAAGTAATTGAAATCGGTATAACCATTTTGAAGAAAATCAAAAATTTAAAAAATGGTTCTTTGGGAGGTACCATTAATAACCATTTTTGAAAAATGGTTTTCCACCCAAAGGAAGCCTTCACTAAAATAAATAAATTTATTGAATTTTTTTTAAGAAAAGTTGTCAAGCCGTTTTTGAGAAAACTACTATTACATAATTATTATGTAAAATTGCTGAAAAAATTGTATGGAATGTAGTTTGAGCTAGAAACTGTATTCATCAACAAGTTTTTGCTTCATTTCATACTTTTAGGACAATGATGAGGATAAGATAAACATTTAAGATTGGAAGCGAAATTAACGAAAAAACCGTTGTTTTGAAAACTTTTGAGCAATTTACAAAGAAGAATTGACAGTAATGGATTACACATTACATATAAGTACATATGTATGTATGTAAAACCAAAAAAATCAAAAGGGGTAATTCAAGTATCAAGAGTCAATTTGAGATGAAACAGATAGACAAAATTGCAAAAAATATGCTGGATTCCATGCCGTAAAGAAAAAACTGCTATCAAAGCAAAAAGGAAGGTATTTTTCTATTATGTAATATTATTTTAAAAAAAACTTGCTTGTAACCCAAAAAAAAACAATTATTTCAATTTAACAATATTTAAACAATAAAACTATAGGATCATATTAATTCAATACTGTACTTGATTTCAAAGAATTAGGCTGTGGGTGAAGTAAGCACCGCCATTTTCGAAAAAAAAAGTTGTGCTGTATTCTGCTCAACTTGTGCTGCCTTGTGCCGTAATTTTTAAAAAAATCGAGAATTTTCAAATTTTGTTGTTGTTTTTTGGCCGTAAAAGTTTCAAATGTGCGAATTTTTGTATCTCCATATGGCAGCACAAACTGAGCACGAAATAGCACAATTAAGTTTTTTTTATAAAAATGTGAAACTTATACAAAAAGGCATATATGTATGTATGTATTAGTTTTTGGCCAAAAAGTTGAAATTTTGCAATTTTTGTTTATCTTTTCGGCTCATGACAGCTCAAACAGAGGGCAAAACAGCAAACCTTTCACTTTTAAGAAATTGCGAAATTTCGAAAAAAATCACTCATAAAATTTGCATGTTTGCAATTTTTTTTAATTAACGGCCCAAGTTGATCACAATGCAGCAAAGCGAAAATGGCGGTGCCAACTTCAAGTTACAGCCTTTTATTCTTGTCCATTAAAGTTGCAATTTTGCGAATTTTATTTTTATCTCTTTGGCGCATAGCAGCATAATATGAGCACAAAATAACACAACTTTTTTTTTTTAAGAAATATTGAAATAAAAAAAAAATGAATTCGCAAAATTTGCAAATTTGCGATTTTTTTAATATTTACGGCACAAGGCAGCACAAAATCAGCGCAATACAGCACAATTTTGTCCTCGAAAATCAAAAATAGCGGTGCTTACTTCACGCACAAGCACATTAAGAAACGAAGACATCCATAAGTTATATTTTTAGAAAATTTAAAATAAGCAACTCTCATAGATCTTCTGCTATAAAATTTGCAAAAAAAAAATTGCTACCTTTTTTGATCGGTGCATCCGCAACAAAATGTCTGTGACGACCAAGACTATTTTTTTTTTCAATTGAAAATAAAACAGAGTTGAGTAAAACAAAAATGCTATGATAACTTGTTATCAAAACTACTATACAGGGTATCACACAGTTACAACCGCAGATGAAAACCATGGGTTACTGAAAAACTTAAGAGGCATTTTTCTCATTTTCGCTTTGCTTTCGAGTTATAACGGATTTTATGATTAAGGGTCTCGTTTGCTTTAAATAGCTTAATCTTTGTCAAACTACGGCAGAGTCTTATTTTTTGCGATGATGGTGACTGTGGGGAACCGTTATCATTTAAGAGAGTCCGCAGAATTTTAAGTCGGATGGATATCTAAGACAATTTAGTGTATGCTCGAGGGCTAGTAGTCATTTTTGATCAATATTTCTTTGATGTCCATTTCATTAAGAAGCTTGGCTTTGTTAAGAAAATAGAAGCTAACCATTAATAGGTCATGTTTTTCGTATAAATAGTAGATTACTAACAAATATGGAATAACCCAAAAAGTTTTTCTCTGTCCTCTAATTTTTTGAATAATCAGTAAAGATTGTTCGTGTTTGTTGTTTTCGCTGGAGCTCTGGGGGAGGGGGGGGGGGTCATGACCCCCATGACCTCCCCCCTGGATCCGCCACTGGTCTTTATATACAATTTTCTTAAACGCTTTGCCTCTTGAACATAAGAGCAAGGACGTGCAACCCAGTTGTGCATTTTATTTTAAACCGCTTCAATGGTTTCAATTTTTACTTGCGATATAGGAACTAACTATAGGGCATGTTCTGGGTTCGTGCAGAAAATTTTTGTTCAAACATGACATTGCGATGATGGAAAGCACAAAAAAAAAATGGGTGGCACAATTCTCTCTGTCTGTCGGTTTGTACCTCGACCTACAGCCTAAGTCACTGAAACGATTTTCTTCTAGAGGGAAAATTGAATTTTATTTTTACTTGCCATACAACCGTTAATGAATCTCAAAAACGGTTCTAAAGTTTTTGATCCAAAAATTAAGTGGATTAATATATAGGTATACTAAGCTCTGTGCTAAAAAAAATTACTAAAACCTGTTATTAACGGTACCTGTCATAACGGTTTTCTTTATTTTCAATTTTCGCATTAACGGTTCAACCGATGTCAATAAAAAAAATGCACGTAAAAGTTCTATTAAAATGTCAATAATGTTGTATATCAAAGTTTTAAAAAATTAATTAATATTTATACAAATATTTTTGTTTTTCAAAATTCAATATATCAAAAGGGGTTGATGAATTTCTTTTAAGCTAGGTTTATAAATGTATTTTAATATGTTCTCAAAATTTATTTATTTTTTATTTATTTACATGAGAATGCTTACAACTGTAAGATACAATATCTTATAAGTTAGTCCTAAGCTAATTTTACAAGTGAGCTAAATTTAATTCAAAATATTGATGTTAAAATTTAATTAATGAGGTAACAATTAATTTCCAAATTATAAAGAACAAAGAAAAATACAATTAAATTACAATTTATAAAGATAAATTTAAAATTGTCTGAAAAATTACTTTTGAGGTTATAAACTAAGTAATTCCATTTTCTGAGAAAAGTTTTTTTTTAAATTTCTTCATGCTTTTTGTGTTTTGAATATCTTGTATATTACGCGGTAAGGAATTTTGAATATCTTGTATATTACGCGGTAAGGAATTCCACAGACAAACAGCATGGGACAAAAAATTGTCTTTCTGATGTTAAAAAGGAATACTGAGGATGAATTACTAATTGGCATCCAAATCCGGCATTGCAATCCGAATTATTAATTGTCATCCAAAAATTAAAAAACGGTAACAACATTTTATATATAGTTTTTAAGAAAACCGCTCCAACGATTTAAATTTTTGTAAGTTATAAGATTTTGAGCGCTAAGATATTTAACGGCTTGTTTATACAATTTAAAGAACGATGTAAATGCTTTTTATATCTCTTATATATTTTTTCTATAATGACTTGCATATTTTAATTTTTTTTTTTAAATTAATTTTTTATATAAAAAATTCTTAAAACATTTTTAAGAACAAATTTTGGTATGCAGATTTAAACTATATATTTATGTGTATATAAAAACAAAATTTGAAAAAAAATTGTCAACCCGTTTTTGAGATATCGAATTTTCAAAAAAAAAAAAATTTGAAACTTTTTTTAAAAATCCAAAAACTTTTTTTTTGAAAATTTTGATATTCAATAATATTTAATCTTATCTGAAATTTGTATATAAAAAAATTCATTTAAATCTGTTACGCTGATAACGAGAAAACTCAAAATAAAAAATACGTTCTATAACAGGTACTACTAATAGTTGCTATGTGTAAAATTTTATAATTTTTGATGGTAGATCGTACTAATTTTAGTATATGAAAAAAGTTTACTCAAAATCGTAGGAGTCATTTTCAAGCAAAAAAATATTTTCCTTTGCGGTTTTTTCACTTTTGTATGGAAGGTACCGTTATTTTTTCATTAATGTAAAATTTTTTCTAAAACTATTTTAGAGAGTACTAAAAAAGTCTTAAATATCGAGTTTCAAAAAAATCTATAATGCCGTTTTCGAAATATTTGATTTTCCAAAAAAAATTTGAAATATTTTTTATAAATTGAAAAAATATTTTTTCAAAAATGTTGGTACACAAAACTATTAACATTTTTTGGAAGCTTCTGTATAAAAAAAATAATTGAAATCGGTCATCCCATTTTGAAGAAAATCAAAAATTAAAAAAATGGTTCCTTGGAAGGTACCATTAATAACCATTTTTGAAAAATGGTTTTCCACTTAAAGAAAGCCTTTACTAAAATAAATTTATTGAATTTTTTTTAAGAAAAGTTGTCGAGCCATTTTTGAGAAAAATACGATTATGTAAATTTGCCAAAAAAAAATGTATGGCAGGTACCGTTATTTTTGGTTCTAAAAAAAAATGAAAAAAACGTGTCGGCAGAATCACCAAAAACCACTATGTACCAAGTTTGAAGAAAATCGATTGGGCTGTTTAGGCTGTAGACGAACAGACAGACAGACAGACAGAATTGTGCCACCCACTTTTTTGGTGTTCTCTATCATCGTAATATCATGTTTGATTGTTATCTCAAAAATTTTTTTTTGCACGAATCCAAAACTTGCCTTATAGTACCTTAGCAAGTAAAAATTCTGACTAACAAAAAGGCTGTCGCTGTACTACCTCGTGGCATAATTGTGAGTGCGTTGGACTGTCATGCCGGAGGTCTGGATTCGATTCCCAGCCTCTGCCACTTAAAAACAGAAATTTTTCCGAGGTACTGCTTCTTGCGAAGAACTGACAAATCCTCCAAGAACCAAGAGTATACTTTTCATGAGTAAGTGCTTCTTATCAAGTCGTTCGGACGCGGCAACAAATTGTAGGTCTCCTTCATTCCTGCCAACAACACGTACTCAGGAATGGTTGAGAGTTCACTAGAGTCACTAGGCCTTGATTCTCCACGAGTTGTTGCGCTACTAAATTTATTTATTTAATATTACTGTCGCTTCTGCCGATATTTTTGTTAACATTTTTGTTCCAGATTTAAATGGCTTTTTTTTTTGAAAATTATGCGCCATCCAATTCCAACTCATATAGGACATAGGTACAAACCTTCGCCCAACAGTCTATGCTTTTGAAATAATTTAAGATGTATTGTCTGTACATATGTATATGTACGTAGCTACATTGCTACTCCCTGTTGACAATTATTTTCTAATATGTTTTCGAGTTTATTTTTTCTTGTATTTAAGGCTATATCTCACAACGAAGTTTTTAAATATAATACCTATGGCAAGTTTTCTGACACTTCTGAACATACCAAGTACTTATATACAAAAAAAACTACCATGACTGGACTTCTGAATGGATATACATAGTATACATATATATTTGAAATGCCCTCCTGGACAGAGTGATTTCGCATCTTTTTCGCAGGATACCCATAACGGATTCCTTAAGGTGCTAGAGAAATATGAGAAAATTAAGCGTGCAAAAATGTTTCAACATATTTTTCTCTAACGTCCACACAAATGCCGGCCAAATAATAAACCTCTCTTCTTCTCTTTTCTCATCCCAGGTCATACGACCACCTATCTACTGAAATTCCTTTCATCTCGAGTTGTCTTGCATTTGCAAACACATTTTCCCGCAGGAAACTGCGAAGAGAAAAAAAGCAACTCACTGCGGAAGTAGGTATGCAAATATACGGATGCCAGCTGAGGCAAGCTGTTTCCATTTTTTTTTTCTTACTACAATGCCCTTACCCCAAGTACCTATACCTATCTACACCATTGCTCGCTCTGCCGCAACTCATCACCATTGTATTCGTTTTCTTTTCCTCTAGATTTGCATTTTTCCCATCGCTCCAGCTATACTGCCGTTGGCGCTGCCTGCCACCGCGACTTGAACCTCAGGACTGCTTTTAATTTAGATATATTCTCGAGGAAAGCAGATCAGACCGCAAAAGAAACTTTTGTACAAAACTTTGCGCATTTATTTCTCAACAATATGCACTGCATATCATTTGGATGCTGCTTTTGCTCCCTCTGAGATCCTTTTTCAAAAAAAAAAAAAACACAACAAAAAATGGATATTTTCTTGTTTTTATTTTGTTTCTTTAATATTTTCTAGGGAAGCAGAATGAAATGAATTCCAGTAGCGAATAACATTGGCATATTAATTAACTTAGCTTCAACCTTCCATTTATATAAGATTGTATTCATTTAAATCTTTAGGGAGGGTGTGTAGTAATTCCAATTCTTGGGATGGTGGGAGTATTCTATATAGAAGAACACACAAAAGTATATACACAATCCACAAATGTGTTTATCTTAATTGTGTGTTTTGGTACTGGATTGGGGTCTGAGGTGGTTCCTTTCTGTTTCTTCAACAATAAACCAAAAATACAAAAACATAAAATGAGAACTCCTGCATCGGCTTGATGGGTTGAGCGAGTATTCGTAAGCAAACTTTTGTGTCGGAACTTGAATAAGCATCTCTACCGCCGAAAAATGGCAAATCCAAAACCACAAAGCTTACATAATTTTTGGAAGAAGAATTGATGGTAACAGTTTAGGAAAAAAGGGTTGCAAATTAAAAATACAAAGACAGTTTAGGCACGTCTGGCGGATTTTGGTTCAAAATATTATCTCATACTTTTTATCTAGCTGTTTTGGTTATTTAAAACATAGCCAAATTAAGTAATCCACAAACCCTTAGTATCCTTAAAAATATAGGTAGCTATACGTGTGCTGTGTGCATGTATATAGGGGACCTTTTACGTCCACGGGGTTCCCCTTGCAGGGCATATGCCCTGCACTACTCCTACGTGCAATTGTGTACGGTTTCTGGAGATGTACCTCAGCACTCTCCAACTCTTTTCCAGTTATGCTGATTCCTCTTCGACCGTTCTACGCCAAGTTCTTCTATTTCGGCCCACTCCTCTACCTCGCTGCGTGAGAAATTCCATTGCACCGCTTGACTCGTCATGCACTCTTGAACTTTCCGAAACGTATGTCAATTCCACTGCCAGTTACGTTTTCGTATTATAGAGTCGATGGTTTCCTGACGTGTTGTCGCAAGAAGTTTATCGTTGGAGAAACGGATAGGCCAGAAAATCATCAAGATATTTCGCAGGCATCTATTAACGAACGTTTGCAGCTTTCTTGTGACAGTGGGTGTTACTTTCCAAGTGCTGCACCCATAAAAAAGCACGGATTCAACATTGGAGTGGAACAGTAATAGCTTGGTCTTTAGGCTTATAGAGTCGTTTTTCCATATTTTGGACAGCATCCCGAACGCATCCTTTGCTTTCCCGATTTGGCTGGTTATATCTAGCTCGGTGCCGCCATCAGTAGAGTCAATTCTCCCAAGGTATTGAAAGCTCTCTACCATCTCTACTGGTTGTCCAGAAATATCTATTTGAGTAGATGAGGATTTTCCAAGGCTGATCCTTTTTGTTTTTGCCGTATTGATCTTGAGCCCGACAGTCTCAGCTTCTCTCTCCACCCTTGTTGTCATTTGATGGAGATCTATGATCCTATGAGAGAGTAAGCATACGTCATCAGCGTAGTCCAGATGTTTCAGCTGTGATTGCAGATTGCACTGAATTCCTCCATTTACAGTCGACAAAGCTGCAATCAGCACATCACTTAATAACAACAGGAACAGTATTGGTGAAAGTATACAACCCTGTCTAACCCCACTATAGATTTCAAATTCCTCTGAAATCTTCCTTTATGCAGAACGTGACATATGGATCCTTCATATGTAGCCTTGACAATAGCAATCAATTTATCTGGGATGCCCCTCCTGCGCAAGGCAAGCTAAATAAATTCTCTATTGACACTGTCAAACGCCTTTTCGAAGTCGATGAACAGCAGGTGAAGTAAAGATCGATATTCAACGCACGGTTCGATTATGATCCGCAAGGTGTTGATGTTGTCCACACAGGAAGATCCAGTGCAGAAACCTGCTTGTTTGACGTCCAGCATGTCTTAGAGGTGGTCTTTAATTCGCTTCAGGACAATTTTTGCTATCAGCGCGAAAATTCTTCTCCAGTTTTCGCAATTCGTAAGGTCTCCTTTTTTTGGTAGCTTGACAATCATTCATTTTTTCCACTCCTCAGGAAAACTCCCTGTTTCCCAAGCTCTCTCAATGAGTAGGTGCATCAGGGCCTCCCTCGATGTTATTGGCACTGCTCGTAAGAGCTCTGCGGAAATACCGTCAAATTCAACCACCTTGTTCTTCTTCAATGCTCTGACTGCGGTTAAGATTTCTCTCTACTGGGGGATATACTTTTTCGGCAATTTGTTACTACCGGCAGGTCATTGGGTTGACCTCGTTGGTGAAAACACGATTTAAAACCGCAGAAAAGTACCTTTTTTCACCTTTTGAGCTGGTCCTCATCAAAAACTAGCAATGATCCGCCTATGTCCTTTACCAGGTATTGTTGGGAGCTTTGGACACCTGAAAGCTGTCTTGATGTAATTCTTTTGGCGGTCCCTCTGTTACACCTACTTGCAGCCTCTTCTGCTTTTTTTAACAATGCGTTGATATAAATACGCTTATCACCTACGGTGAACTTCTCTCATCTTCATGCGATAGTCAGACTCTATCTCATTTCTCCCTGCTGCAATGCGACCTTTGAGCTGTTTTCTTTCTTCGATCCTAGCCCAAGTTTCTTCGGAAAGCCAGGCACTGTTTCTTCCTTGCAAACGACAAACTATAATTTCAGCACCTGATATGAAAACATTTTTCATAACACACCAATGGTTTTCGATGGAGGTAGGTTCCGTGCTACTAATTGCTCTAGTCTTTGTGAAAGGTGGTCCCATAGTTGTTGATGGACTATGCGGGTTCCTTAAGTCTATGGGCAATGAACTTGCGTATTGGGATGTTTTCTTTCTTTGAACTGCAGCTGTGCGTAATCTTACAACCATCAGATGGTGGTCCTAGGCCATTCGCACCACTTCTGTTTCGAACGTCCTGGAGACTGCTTCTAAAAAGCCGATTGATTGCCAAGTGATCAATTTGGTTGGAAGCTGGAAGCTTGTCTGTCCGTCAACACCAAACTGATTTTGTGGCACGTCTTGTGCTCAAACATGGTTCCTTCTATTACGGCAGTTGGCGTTACAAAAATAGACAAAACATTCCAACACCATGCTTTCCCATAACATGCCTGAGCCCATTATTGTCAATGCCAACCTTGGTATTCAAGTCTCCCATTACCATTATGATTTCTCCACGTGGTGTACCATCATAAGCAGAGAGAAGAGAGCAGATGATGACGCGACATACTCTGGTCCGAAACCTAGCTTGTCATGATCCTGCGTCATGTAAGAGCTCAAAGGAAATTAAGCTCTTGAGAGCTGTTTCGGAAAGCAGCAATCCAACGCCAGATTCACTTCCAGGTGCCTCTCCGGAGTATATTCATATTAGTACAGTGTAACGAGTTGAGACTTATTCTTATTCTTCCCCAAGCCCAACCATCTAAGTTCACTGATCCATAAGATGATCATCTTATACCGCATAAACTCTTTCGCTAATTGAAGAAACATGGCATTATGAGGACCTTCACTTCCGTGGTCAAGAAGCGTCTCATATTTCAGAAACCAATCTTTTTCCAAGTATACAATAGCCAAAAGTCGTCAAGGTGTTATCATTTCTTATCCTAGGCGTAGTGTAGTTTTCGTTAGCGAAATTGATTTAATTTATGAAGAATGCTAACCTCCGTAACTTATTCTAGAAAGCTAGGCCTTTTGCACTCGCAATTTTATTATTTTTGAGTATATAGGGATACGTAGATAGTTGCCCGAGGACCACCATCACCAGGAGGAAAAGAGGCCCAGACCAAGCTTTGTGCAAGGTGTTTATACGTGAAACTATGCATATACATATATGTGTATGTATACATACATGTATACATCAAATGAGAATCATAATGTACATTATAAAAGGTATTTCATTTTCAATAGGGCCACTCGAAATGTATTTATGTAATTACCATATTAGACTTTTTCATTTCAGCCATCGGCAATAGCTACACTTCTTGTTTTTAACACCAAGAATGCGCTGACGGATATTGTTTCCAACTCCAACTCCCAGACTATAGCACATACACATATTTATCTATTTCTAAATATATTCAAAAACCATCACGAAAAACTCTTGGTTTATTTTTAATGCCAAATAAGTTGTTTCTTTCTGTAGATATGCATAATTCCATCCCGTATTGAAAAAGTTTCTTTCCTTCAATTTTTGACATGAAAAATACAAAAGTTTTTTTGACATTATAAAGTGAATTTGAACAAAAGCCATATTTGTACTAGTACTTTACAGAGGGATATGGCTTTATTAAAAAAAAAAACTTCTATTTATGCAAATGCGGATTGAAACAGCTAGAGAAATAGTGGCGTCAATAAGACGACTGAAGGACACTTTTTCGCAGAGTGTTATTATTATTATTCGTCGATTTTGGTGTAGATAAAAAATGTTTAAAGCATCATAATGGATTCATAACTTCTTTTTGATGTGAAGTTGGTGCTAGGATTATTTTACATCAATTTCATGAATAATGTAAGGTGAGCATTTTAAATGCTTTTTTAAAGATGGGTGATTCCATACTAAACCGTTAGGTGCCAGTTATAGATATCATTGAAACTCATCATTGAAAATTTTAATGATTGATTTCGAGTCGTTTAGAAAGTAAAATCATTTATTATTTTTATGGACAAATAAAGGTTAAGACCTAATTAATATTTCTAGCTAAAAAAATTATTCAAATAGGTCCAACTCTCCAAAAAAAAAAGACTTTTCTTATTTCATTGATTGAACTACCTTACCAATGATCATTGAAAAATTAAAAGTCGATTTTTGTGAAAAGTTGGGCCTATTTGAAATTTCATTTTGACTATAAATATTAATTAAGTTTTGAGCTGTATTCGTCTATCGAAATAATAATAGCTTTAACTGGCACCTTAGACGATCTCAAAAGATTATATTTTTCTTTTTAAAATTGAAAATATCAATAATTTAATTAATTGCTACTTATTTCGCAGTTGGAACCACTTAGATGAAAAGGGCTCTTAAAGTCAATTTTTGTTGGCAGGAGCTCAAAACCAACCGGTGATTAGACAATTTGATTCATTAAGTGGTAATAGTATCACAAAAATAAAAATGCACGCCTGGGTTGCACGTACTTGCTCTTATGTTCAAGAGGCTAAGGGTTTTAGAAAATTGTATATAAAAACATGAAGAGAAGCATGAAATACGACATTTAAATTTTCTAAAACAACTCTTTGACAGTTTGAGGAGAAAAAAAAGAATGCCATCTTAATTTTTGATTGAATATGATTGTATGGGAAAAAAATTTTAAATCGTTGGAACGGTTTTTTTAAAAAATATTTTTTTATATATACAATTCAATATATACAAAAAAAGTTTTTATATGCAATATTATTTAATCTTATCTGAAATTTGTATATAAAAAATTCATCTAAATCCGTTTAGCCGATAACGAAAAAATTCAAAATAAAAAAATACGTTCTATGACAGGTACTATTAAAAGTTGCTAAGTGTAAAATTTTATAATTTTTGATAGTAGATCGTACTTATTTTAGTACATAAAAAGTTTAATCAAAATCGTAGGAGTCGTTTTTGAGCAAAAAAATATTTTCCATTGCTGTTTTTTAACTGTTATATGGAAGGTACCTACCGTTATTTTTTCATAAATGTAATTTTTTTTTTTTAAATATTTTAGAAATATCGAGTTTCAAAAAAATCGACCAAATCGTTTGGAAATATTTGATTTTCCAAAAAAAAAATTTGAAACACTTTTTAAAAATCCAAAAATATTTTTGCAAACATTTTGGTACACAAAACTATTTATATTTTTTGGAAGTTTTTACATAAAAAAATAATTGAAATAATTGAAAATACGTAATTTGAAGAAAACCAGAAATTAAAAAAAAAACGTTTCCTTGGGAGGTACCATTAATAACCATTTTTGATAAATGGGTTTCCACCCAAAGGAAGCCTTAACTAAAATAAATAAAATAAATAAATTTATTGAATTTTTTTAAGAAAAGTTGCCAAACCGTTTTACATGTGTAAAATTGTTAAACAAAATTGTATGGAAGGCACCATTATTGTTGGTTTAAAAAAAAAATTGAAAAAAGCGTGTGGGCATGATCACCAAAAACCACTATGTACCAAGTTTGAAGAAAAACGATCGAGCCATTTAGGCTGTAGACGAACAGACAGACAGAATTGTGCCACCCATTCTTGTTGGTGTTCTCTATCATCGTAATATCATGTTTGATTGTTATCTCAAATTTTTTTTATGCACGAATCCAAAGTTTGGAAGTAAAAATATTTTTAAATCGTTGGAGCATTTTTTTTTTTAATATTTTTTTATAATTATATCAAATTCTTAAAACATTTTCAAGGAAAAATTTTGGTATGCAAATATTCAGTTTTTATTTCTGTGCATATAAAAATAAAATTTCAAAAAAAAATTGTCAGCCTGTTTTTGAGATATCAAAATTAGAAGAAAAATATTTTGAAACTATGTATTTTAAAAAAATACATAGTTTAGTAGTACCTCGTGGCTTGATGGTTAGTGCGTAGGACTATCATGCCGAAGGTGTGGGTTCGATTCCCAGCCGTGCCACCTAAAAACAGAAATGTTTTATTCGAGGTACTGCCTCTTGCGAGGAACTGACAAATCCTCCAAGAGTATACTTGTCATGAAAAAATGCTTCTCATTCAGCCGTTCGGACTCGGCAAAAAACTGTAGGTCCCCTCCATTCCTGCCAACAAACACGCACACAGGAATGGTTGTGAGTTGTAAGTCACTAGGCCCTGGTTCTCCATGAGCTGTTGCGCCACCCAATTTATTTATTTATTTTATTTATTTATATTTTAAAAATTCAAAAATTTATCTAAATCTATTCTATGAGCTGTACTACTAATAGTTGCTAAGTGTAAAATTTTATAACTTTTTTTAGTAGATCGCACTATTTTCAGCATACGGAAAAGGTTTAATTGAAATCGTAGGAGTCCGTTTTGAGAACAAAAAAACTATTTTCCTTTATGGTTTCTTAACTTTTGTATGGAAGGTTTCGTTATTTTTTCATAAAAGTAAAATTTTTTCTTAAAATATTTTAGAAAGTAGTAAGAAACTCTTAAGTATCGAGCTTCAAAATAATCGATCATGTCCTTTTCAAAATATTTGATTTTCAAAAAAAAAAAAATTTGAAACAATTTTTAAAACTCAAAAAAAATATATTTTTGAAAATTTCGGTACACAATTCTATTTATATTTCTAAAAAGCTTCTGTATACAAAAATTATTGAAATCGGTTATACCGTTTTGAAGAAAATCGAAAATAAAAATATGGGAGGTATACCATTAATAACAATTTTTTGAAAAATGGTTTCCAACCCAAAGGTAGCCCCTACTAAAAGTAGTTTATTGAATTTTTTTTGAAGAAAAATTGTGGAACAATTTTTGAAAAAAAAAAATAACATTTTCTTAAATTGCAAAAAATTAAATGACAAGTACCGTTATTTTTGGGTTCTATGAAAATATAAAAAACGTATGGGGGGAATGACCAAAAAACACTCAGCCCAAATCTAAATGACCATACCCGGGGAAATATTTCTATTATATTCTATATATATTTACTGTCAATAAGAGAGAAGGGAATAGAGAAATATTTCCCCGGGAATTGTTATTTAGAATTGGGCTGACTATGTACATTGTACATACCAAGTACGATCTAGCCGTTTAGGCTGTAGCTCAACGGACAGACAGACAGACAGACAAACAGAGAGACAAACAGACAGATAGACGGACAGACAGACATACAGATAGGCAGACAGCAAGACAGACAAATAGACATCAGACAGAATTGTGCAAAACCCACTTTTTTCGTCTTCCCTTTCATCGTAATTACAAGTCTCATCAAAATCTCGAGTTCAATTTTTTGTACGAATGCATAGCTTGCCATTGGTATATTACTTGCATATCACAAGTAAAAATCACCATCCTTGGCACAATCCAGAGAAATGAAAGAGATGTGCCAAAACCTTTGGCAGTGAAGCAGTTTCTTGGTGACCATAATGAGCCCGAAAAAGTCAACAAAAAGAGGCTTCCTTGTAAAAGGGGCAGATGTCACTTTTGCCCAAAAGCAGAACAGAATACAAGAAAGCAGAAACCCCTGCGATTGTTATAGTACAGATATTGTTGCCTTTGCAACACAATTAACTTTGGCGTCAAATGTCTCGCGGAACTGCAAACAACTTCAAGCTAAATAAGTGTTACCTACTTTGTTCTTATTGTAATAAAATAACTAATTATTAGAAAAAATATGATTTTTGTAAAAATTTCAGTAGTGGGGTCTAAAAGAACCCCTTGTCACATGTATGGACTATTTCCAGAAAAAAATCGCAGATAATTCTATAAAATTTCAGTAATCATTAAAACATAACAAAATGAATAGAAAATTGAATTTTGTTCACTGACTCTTAATCCCAAGGCAAAAAAAATGGAAAACAAAAATATTTTGAGTATTTAAACATGCTCATGACGTAAAAGAGGGTTATTGGTTTCGGGAAGAAGTCCATTCCTCTTCTTTGTTTGCGTTGTGATTTAATTTGTGAGAGGACTCTTTCAACGTCCATTTTGTAACTTGTAAAATATAGACCAGAGCAACTTTGATAGGTTCTGAGTAATTTTTTTCGGATTCAAATAATAATATTTGACTAAATATTATAGTCCGGGAGCCGACCGTAAGATTACCTCTCATCGCGGCATCGCAAAAATTGGATGCCACCCGATAGCTTTAGTCCAAACATTTACAAAACTACTGGTCGGACAAGCTATATAGTTGCAATGGTTAGAAAGTGCAATTTTCAGGTTGCATTTTCCGCTAAATGTACCTACAATATAAGCAACTTATATAAATTAATATATAAGTATTATATAAATTTAATTTTAGAAAAGTGGTCAAAATCGTGGCAACATAGCCAAATAAAGTCTGTCCGACCATTGGTATCGTGTAAAGGACAGTCCTAGCTTTCATTTGATACCCCATTTACATAAGTTGCAAATATAATAGGTGCATTTAACGGGTAAATGCAACCTGAAAAGTGGATTTTCTAACCATTGCGACCAGATAAAGTTGTCGGACCAGCAGTTTTGTAAATATTTGAAGTGAAGCTATCGGTTTGCATACAATGTTTGCGTGGCCGCGGTCGGCTCCCAGACTATTATATCAATGGAAAATTTGGGGACAAAACTTGGACAATTTCTTTAAACTATGGAGGAAGGTTGGAGTGAAAAAGTGAATGTTTGGCAGCCCTAACTGTATACGCATATCAAGCTTGATCTCTAACAGGTTAAATGATTTGAAATGGAACATGGTACTTTATGTGGTTCGTGATTATTTTGAAGAGAAATTCGTATCTTTAGTTTAAGCACATATGGTTCCAATGCGGATAGCTGCCATATTACAATTTCAAAACTACAATTCATGCCTGTGATGCTGCAAGTCATGTTAATAAAGTTTAATTTTAGTTTTGTTTTTTAATTTTTAGCTGATTTTAATAAATAGTTCCTTCAAACGTTAGTTCGTTATGTATTTGAGAATTTATATCGCATTTATTTTGCTCAACATAAGATACACATACAAAACATGAATAACTTCTCATCTAACTCAAATTAGACATCATTTTCTCCTTTCACATTTATTTAACAATAATTCCAAAAGTACATCATTCAAACACCTAGTTTATTTCAAATATTAGATAACTCCCCTCTAGCCCTGATTCACAAAACCAAGGAACTGTATTGTGTTAGTTCAACAAGTTGCTTGTCTAACGGGCATAAATTCTCTACTTCATTCTGTTACTGGTTCTCTGTAATTCATTTTAATTGAAGTAAATTCTGTTGTCATCCTGCATTTCACCCCTTTGTTGCAGGAAAATGTCTACAAACCCTAAACTTCATATACTTTCTCAACTCATCCTTGGTATGACTTCAGAGACAGTGAGAGTGCAAAGGAGAAATATTGTGTGTAGTAAACTTCCTGCAATTAATTGAAACAATAACCAGAAACAAATATTCATAGGCATTTATGGAATAGGAACTTCATATAATATAGAGTCAGGGTGTCGAGCACTGCAAGAAGCCATGAAGCTTCTTCTAGAAGCAAAACTTATTCCATTCGACAAACACACAGGAATTTCTCAATAAACATACGAAATAGTTTCCGCATTTTGCACCCACGACCACGATGTCGGCGTCCAAAGTTTGGGCCGGGGGAAACTCTACTATATCCCTCTATCCTTCTCTCTCTGGCTCTATGCTCTTATCCTCTTCCGCCGGAACCTCATCCATCTTCTTTCACACACATAAAGAAACACACAAATAACAGAGCAGGGTGTTGAACGAACGATTCCTTTCCCACAGTTCAGGATTAAAAGCACACACAACAAAAAAATAAAAAAAGGGAAATATTTAAATAAAAAGGGGATTTTTCATTTTGAGCCCGGCAGCATTCATTCACCCGCACCGCGCAAAAAGTGTGGCGCTTCTTGCATCCGCTTTCGGGGCGAAATTGTACAAACAAGCTTTCTTGTTATTGCATCCTGTGGTATCCTTGGCACCAAATCTACAGCCTCCGACCAAGAAAAGGAAAATGGCGCTGCGATGGTGATGGAAGAAAAAACTTCCTTATTCTCTAAGGATATGTACAAACAAAAAAATTACAACTCAAGCAAAAATGCAAACTTTTTCTCGTTGCTTCCTCGTCCTTCTTCGACTGACTGGAATTATACAAACGCAGCACCCCTCCTCCAAACCACCCATTTGGGATTATTTCCAACCTAGTTTTTCTTTTCTCGGCCCTCGGTGCAGTCCTTGTTGTTTCAGCTTGCAACTTTATCCTTCAACTTCTCTGTGAAGCATATAGAAGCTTAGCACAAGCTCAAAACTTAAAAACCCTCATATAGGGTATAGCGAGGCTACCCCACCCCCTAGAGAGTGCGGTGGATCGACGAGTATAGTTTCTCAATCTCCGACAAAACTTTCTCCATCCTGTACCGCAGACATAGAGTCTGGACTATGGCCATAAATCTAGCCAAGTGGTATGTCGTCGTCTTCGTATACACTCGGAGTCATTGTGCATATATAGCCTTAGCTTAGCTTGGCGCTGCGGGCGCACCCGAGATGAATGTATTTGTTAAACTAATACAAAACTTTAGATGAATTCTTTTCAGCAACAAGAAAAATTAATAATATTATCTATTTATCTTCGTTGTGGTCCTGCGTATATTTCTATATATATACAAATATATGTGGGAAAAGTTTCTTTTTTTTTGTTGTTGTGTGTGTCTTCCACTTTTGGTTTATCCTGGGGCTTTGCAGAATGTGGCGTTATTTGTTGCTTTTTTAGTCTAAGTCCGTTTGAATGTATTCGTCCTTTAGAGCGAAGTAACGCTCCATACACATACACCTGCAAAACTGCAAAAATAAGTTAATCTGGCGCTACATCTGCGATGGGTTCTTTTTTAGGAGAGCGGAAGGGGGGAGGGAGAGATACTCAAGACCATCACAACCCATCATCATCCACTACACAGCAGACCAGACACCCTTCGATGGAAACGGAGTGTTTGCATTGAGTAATTAGTTGCTAATATTAATTTAATGAGTTTAACTTAATTTGCATTTAAATGGGATTTTCCTTTTGTTATTTTTATTTTTTTTTTTTAAATTGGGGAAATTCAACATTAAAAGGATTCACGGAGAAGTGTTTTTTAGGCGTTTGTGGTTATTAATGGCACACTTTTATTTGGGTAGCAGATGGGATCTTTTTAGAATGAAAAGGATTTATGAGGTGAATAACAGTGAATGCGAAATTTAAGTTTTTTTTCTGTTTAAATTAAGTAGTTTTTATAAGGATATAGATTTGTTTTTATTTATTTATAAATAATAAAAGGTCAGAGGTAAACCAGACATAAATGCCAGTTAACACAAGCCAGTGACATCGACTTTGGAAAAACGAATGATCCAATTGAAATTCAAGAAAACCAACTGTCAACTATAAATTACACTTAAACTACTGTCCTTTCATAAATGCAAACAAAAGGCCGATTATATTTTTATTAAAATTGTACAATGTGGCGTATGCGTACTATCACTCAAAACTTGAGAAAACAGGCAAATAGTTTCAAAAATAAATTGTTTTTTCATTTCATTAAATAAATGTTTTCATTAAGAAAAGCAATATATTTGAACTGACCGCAATTTTATTGCTTGATTCACTACCTGCACGTTCTATTTTTGGGATTTTCTCCTGGGGATATATTTTTCAAGAAATTTTGTCTTGGGGATGTTGTCTTTATTAGATTTTAACTTCGGGATTTTGTCCTTAGGTATTTTTATTTGAAAATTATAGGTTTTGAGCAAGCATCACTAACCCAGTAGAACAATCGTATGCATGCACAAATTAATTAATACATTTGAAACCAAATCTAATCATTAAAGCTGGCCATATACACGACCGAGCCACGAGGTTAATTTTGCTCGGTTGGATTTAAGACTGCCTGAAAGTCCAACCTACACACGATGGATTTTGGATCCGTATGTTACAATTTGGCTCGCTTTCTCTGTCGCGTATGGTTATTTTAAGAAATTTAGGAATTTTGCTTCTCTTGAGTTTTATATTTATTTAAAAAAAAATAGACTGATAGTGTATTAGGAGCAAGCCCAAGCCCCGGAAACACCCATTAAAAAAAAAAAACGATTTATCAATAAGAAACTACCAATACCTGAAATTTAGTGGCTCTTTTGAAAATGACTACAACCCTAAGTGCTAAAAAGAACATGTCAGCCATGCGCCAATGTTAACAGTTTTCTTGGATGAAATTTTAGTTCTTTACGGGTCCTGTGTATCTCACTCACGCAACTTTGTTGTTCTGCTGACGTAATGTTAGCGCTTAGGAGGTGCTTGTGTCAATAATTTCCCTGTTAGAAACTTTGAGTGGCTGGCTTTAGGTTGTGGCTCTTTTCATATTTAAACATCACGAAAAAAAAATATTTTTCATACTAAACACAATCGATACTAATTCTTTAAAAAAACAAAAATACTTAAGGCCCAACATCTCTACAGCCATCTCAACAAAGACGGTGTGTATGCTATTCGCAAAACTGTGTTTGGGATTTTAGGGATTTTCGGAGACTTGGGGATTTTGCCAGTAAAAAATGTTTATTGGGGATTTTTTCTAGTTGGATTTCATTTTTTTGGGGATATCGTCCGATTGAGATATCGTTTTTTTGGGAAAAATTTTATAATTTTATGAATTGATTCAAAACCTAGGCTAGGAAAGCACTTCAGATTTTATTCAAACAGTTATTAACTCACAACAACTAGAACACATGAATCACAATGTTAATTAACGCAAATACGACCAAGAAATTGTATTGAACTGTGACCGTCACAATAAATTACAAATGCGTTACCAACATAAGACTTTGAATGAATGAATGCAAATGCACGGTGGTTTAGGTTGTATGGAAAGGCGGTCATAAATCTATAAGATCTCAATCAGTTAACCATTTTGAACAAAATTTTCAGCAATGTTTAAAGATAGCATAATGTATCTTCAGAGCAAATTTTTGCCCACTAACACGCCTGCTTTTAAGAAAATGTCTTCTAATTATTGTGAAATTTGATATAAATGAGGGGTTTTTTCTTCTGGAAAGTTATATAGATAACGTAATTTGGTATCATTCTTTTGGATGAATTTTTCTACCACGTCCACTTTTGGGGGCGTTAAAAAAAAATTTGGAATAGTTTCTCAGAAAACGAATCAAGTTGCCTTAAGAACATTCAAAAAAATATTTTGCAAAATATTTCCCACGCACACTTTTAGGGGCGTTTTTGATAAAAGCCTTATTTATTGGATCGTTTCCTATAAGGAAATGTAAAAATATACAACAGATCTTTTTGAGGGAGTATCGGGAAAAATTGTTGAAATATAAGTATTTTTGAAGTTTTCTTTTTGTATAATTCAAAGCTATGTAAATTAAATTTATAATTAAAGTTTTATTTGTTTGCTTAGTTGAAACTTATTCTATTAAAAATAAATAAATAATAAGAAGTATTAATAATAATTGCCCAACTGCTTTTGATGTTTTCCATAATTTGGTCGGCTTCCGTTTACCATTGGTGTATTTCCTTGACTAAGCCTTTAATCAATTAAAAATTTGCTTTTGACTACGCATTGATAACCAGCACCTACCAAAGATAAAACGACTGCTGGTTCAATTGTAAAACCTTATCGATAAATAGCTTAGCGCATGTAGGCCTATTGATTATTATGTATGTTAATATGAATAAATAATTATTGACCTTTTATGACGATTAATAACTCTTTCAAATGGTATTGAGATCCCGGGTATAACAAAATGAAAAATAAAATGCACTACAGGGTTGCACATGCACAGTTCTTCCTCTTACAGTTGAAGAAGCAAGTTATTATAAACAAAATGCATGACTGGGTTCCACGTACTTGCTCTTATGTTCAAGACACCGCGGGCTTAAGAAAATTGTATTTAAAAACATGGAAATTATGGAAGAAAAATGTAGAGAATCGTAAAATACGACATTTTAATTGGCTAAAACAACTCTTTTGACAGTTTGAAGTGGAAAAAAAGAATGCCACCTTAATTCTTGATTGAATATGATTGATCAAAACAAAAATTAAAATCGGAGCGGTTTTTTAAAAAAATAATTTTATTTATATAAATTTCTTACAAATTTTTTAAGAACAAATTTTGATATGCAAATCTAAAGTATATATTTATGTGTATATAAAACCAAAATAAAAAAAAAATTGTCAACCCGTTTTTGAGAAATCGAATTTTCAATAAATAATTTTGAAACTTTTTTTAAAAACCCAAAACCTTTTTTTTTGAAAATTTTGATATGCAATATTATTTAATCTTATCTGAAATTTGTATATAAAAAATTCATCTAAAGCCGATAACTAAAAAACTCAAAATAAAAAAATACGTTCCATTACAGGTACTATTAATAGTTGCTTAGTGTAAAATTTTATAATTTTTGGTAGTAGATCGTACTAATTTTAGTATATGAACAAAGTTTAATCAAAATAATTGTAGGAGTCGTTTTTAAGCAAACAAATATTTTCCTCTGCGGTTTTTCAACTTTTGAATGGAAGGTACCGTTATTTTTTCGTAAATGTAAAATTTTTTCTAAAATTTTTTTTAAAGAATACTAAAAAACTCTTAAATATCGTGTTTCAAAAAAATCGATCATGTCGTTTTCGAAATACATATTTGCTTTTCCAAAAAAAATTTTGAAACATTTTAAGAATCCTAAGAGTATTTTTTCAAAAATGTTGGTACACAAAACTATTTATATTTTATGGAGCTCCTGCATAAAAAAATAATTGAAAAAATTGGTTCTTTGGTAGGTCCCATTAATAACCATTTTTGAAAAATGGTTTTCCACCCAAATAAAAGGAAGACTTTACTAAAATAAATATATTGAATTTTTTTAAAGAAAAGTTGTAGAGCCGTTTTTGAGAAAAAAGCGATTATGTAAAATTGATAAAAAAAATTTATGGCAGGTACCGTTAGTTTTGGTTCTAAGAAAAGAATGAAAAAACATGTGGGCATAATCACCAAAAACCTCTATGTAGGTACCAAGTTTGAAAAAAATCGATCCAGCCGTTTAGGCTGTAGACGAACAGACAGACAGAATTGTGCCCACTTTTTGGTGTTCTCTATCATCGTAATATAACTAAAAATGTCATCAGATTACATGAGAAAACAATGCAAACAAAATTATAGCCTTTGGAGCGGTTTTCTTAAAAAAATATTTTTTTTTTAAGAACAAAATATGTAATGTATTTTATTATACCTAAAAAATCCAAGTTTAAAGAAAAGGGTTTATTCGTCGGTTCAAAGGCTCACTAAGTGCAGAAAAACTAGTTCAAGAAAATGAGAATCAAGTGCATTTTTTGAATGCAAAACGCCTCATTTTGAACGTTTTTTTATAATGAGATTGAAAGGTATACCCGGGAACTTTATTTAAAAATTTTTTTATATATATTACCATTGAAGAACATGTTTTGAAAATCGAAAATTTTAGTTTGAAAATGGTATAAAATGCTAAAATACCTTTTATTATAATTTGCTACCAACTGTTTTCATTAAATTATTTTTTCATTTTCTAATAAGCAATGCTCATGGGGCGGTCGTTATAATTATGGTTTTTTTTTTTGCTAAGTTTTTATATTTTGAAGGGCCTAAATCAGCTCCAATCTACAAATGAAAAACAAAAAATTCCCTATTTTTTTCAGATCTTTACATATTTTCATCCGTTATAGTCGCTGTAGGGGTTGGTTAAATTCCCTATTTTTTTTTTTTGCATACCCAATAGTAGTACAGTAAAATTAGAATTGTAAATGGAAAAAAAAAAGCGGCAGGCTGAAATTTTGCAGGTCGTTTTGGGGGTAGGTATACAACTTAAATCTAAGTTGGCGACCTCCTACCCCTTGCAGGGGCGGTGCCACGCCCACTTTTCTTAAATCCTGGTTTCTGAAGAAGCGATTGCACCGATACAGACGAAATTTTCACAATTTAATAATATGGTCATACCTATAAAAATTGAAAAAATTGTTAAAGCAAACTCCGCCCACTACCACGCCCACTTTTCTTCTTTCTTTGTTTCTCGGAAATGGCTCAAACAATATGCATGAAATTTTCAGAGTTTATTCTTATAAACGAGAAAAAAGTTTAAAACAAAATTTAATTTAAGTCCACCCACTACCACGCCCACTTTTTTAAATCTTGATTTCTCATAAACTGATTTGGATAAAACTTTGAGAGTTTTTCATGCTAGTGATATAAAGATTTACGAAGGACATTTGGTTTTGTGAAGCCCACAGGTAGTCACGCTCCTCTTTCATGTATATTTATTAATTTCTACGAATTGTCCAAGAGAGTGACGATTTAGTTTTCAAATAAAAAATAAAGCCCAAATCAGACCTTGAAGTCTTATACATATCAGATTGATGAAAATCATTTATTTGAGTTCTTTCATAGCGTAAGGGTTTTTTTTAATTTTTGCTAAATGGGCATTCATTGTACATTATTATATTTTAATTAAAAAAACACTTTTAGTAAGATCCGCCCACTAGCACTCCGACTTTTCTTCAATATTATCTCTATAAGACGTCTATTTGGAGTGTTAAAATTTTCAAATCCTGTTTTTTCAAGCGAGACTTAATATTATTCATCAGTGTTCATAGGGGGTGGGAAATCCAATTGTGTTGATTAAGTAGGTACATCACTCGTTTCCAAACCATCCTGGAGGTAGAGTTAATGGCACAGTGTTGCCCACTGTAGGCCTAATCAACATAATATCTTATTAATATTTTTATATTTTCTTCGTTTTTGAGAAGGACCTGGTAGTTCATTCTCATTCTCAATCAAAGGCCCAGCGTCACGTTTAGTAGAGGAATCTCACGACTATTGTCGCAGGTTTCCACACTGTTCTGGCCGCTGATGTTCACTTGCTTTTTTTTCGCTTTTCTTCTTCTCCAGTTTTCCTTATTATTTTTACCGATTTTTTGTTTTCTTTTACTTTATTTTCGTTTTCTTTATTTTACTTTTAGTTCAAGGTATAATTATGATATTCAGTATATCTCAAATTTAATTAAAAACTTTTGTTAATGAGAGCTAATGGTGATGATGGTGGTGAGGTGTGGTTTACAGAACATTAATAGGAAAAACCTCCGAGGAAGTTACTCGAGTAGAATTAGGACCGGGAGGAATCGAAACACGAAACTGGAAAGGGATGTGTTCACAGACTTAGTATCTTATTTTCGCAATAAGATATCTTAAGCCGCGAACACAAACCTCTCATTAGTTTTCAATCCTCCCGGCAAATATTTCGCTCATGAAATTGACCTGAACACCCACTGTAATTCTTGCAAATTGGTGTACATTTGAGATCAGCTTTTTGGTAGCGACAAGCATGCCAACAATTTTGTGAACCTTTTTATGCTATTAGTCTAAGACGGGGATTTAAAAAAAAACAACTTTTTTAAATTTTTTTCTCGTACATAAGAATTAACTCTCAGAATTTCATACAAATCGTAGGAGGTGTTTCCGTGAAATAAAGAAATGAGAAAAGTGGGCGTGACAGTGGGCGTGACAGTGACGGATTTTACTAAAACCAATTTGACAAATTTTTCTCATCCATAAGAACAAACACTTAAAATTTCATGGAAATTCTTGGAGCAGTTTCTGAGGAACAAATAAATAATAAAAGTGAGCGTGGCAGTGGGCGGATTATACTTTGACAATTTTCTCAATTTTTTGTTTGATTATATTAACAAATTATGAAAATTCCATCCATATCGGTTGAGCCGTTTCTTCATAAACCATGATTGCAGAAAAGTGGGTGTGGCACCGCCCCTGCAAGGGGTAGGAGGTCGCCAACTTAGATTTAAGTTGTATACCTAACCCGAAACGACCTGCAAAATTTCAGCCTGCCGCTATTTTTTTCCATTTGGTCAGTAGAAAAATTTCTCTATTTACTGGACTATAGGTGATTCGCGTAAAATCTGACAAAAAACTCGGAGCATGTACATAGGTTGGAAGAAAAAAAAAAATCCCTAATATTTCCCCCGCTTGGTTAGGAGGGGCAATTTTATAAAAAAAAAAACTAAATTAAAATTTTGAGAAAAAATAAAATTTTTCCTTAAAATATTGAGTTTGAAAGAATTTTTTGCTTAAATTGTTCATCCGACCTACATACTCTGAAATTGTTGAAAGATTTATGCCAAAAAAATAGAATGCACGTAAAATGAGTCGCACGTACTTGCTCTTACCTTCAAGAGGCTGAGGGTTTAAGAAAATGGAAATTATGAGAGAAAAATGTTTAAAACCATTTAATACGATATGTATTTAAATAAGCTAAAATAACTCTTTTGATAGTTTGAGGTGAAAAACATAACGCCATCTTAATTCTTGATTGAATATGATTGTATGGAAAAAAAATTGTAATCGTTGGAGCGTTTTTTTTAAAGTATTATTTTATCAAATTTTTAAAAACAATTAATGGAAACATTTTGGTATGCAAATCTTAAGTATTTATTATTAATTAATTATTTAATTAAAATTTAAAAGAGAATTGTCGAGCTGTTTTTTCACATATCGAATTTTCAAAAAAAGAAATTTGACACTTTTTAAAAAATTCAAAAATTTCTTTTTCAAAATTTTCATATGTAATTTAATTTGAACTTATTGGAATTTGATAATGCTGATAATGAGAGAGTTAAAAAAAAATCCTTTTACTACAGGTAAGTGTAAAATTGTAGATCGTACTATTTTTAGCATTCGGAAAAAGTTTTATCAAAATCGGAGGAGCTGTTTTTGAGATTAAAAAATATTAACCTTAAAGATTTTTTACCTTTTGTATGGAAGGTACCATTATTTTTGTCATGAAGATAAAATTTTTTCATAAAATGTTTTAGAAAGTCTTATTTATCGACTTTCAAAACAATACAAAAATACGATTATGTAAAATTGTTAAGGAAATTGTATGACAGGTACCTTTATTTTAGGTTCTTAAAAAAAAATTAAAATAAAACGTGTTATGTATCGAGTTTAAAGGAAATCAACGGACACAGACGTACCTACTTTTTTTGTCTTCCCTATTATCGTAAAGACAAGTCTGATCAAAATCTCGAGTTCGATTTTTTGTACGTTGAGCATAACTTGCCATATATAGTGAAACCTCTCTTCGGCGGACAGCGAAGGTCTCAACACTTTCGTTCGTCTAAGGGAGTTGTCCCGTCCAAGAGAAAAATATCAAATAAAAACAATGTTCAAAATCAAATTTGTATAAAGAAAATGGCGCAAAATTTTAAACATTTAAAACCAACTCTAAATCACTCTTAACATGAGACTCTGCTCTAAATTTAAATTTAGATTAAATTATTAATAATTCCTTAAAAGCGAGAGTCTGATCTTTTTCAATTTTAAACGACATAGAGTATACTTTAACACTAAAGCGCTCGTCTAACTTTAAAAGCAGCAAAACCCTTCTATATCTGATAAAAAGTTTACTTTATCCATAGAGAAAAGTTATTTCACGAAAAAGAATTACCTTAAGGAAATGTTTTCAAAAGTTTTTTTAAGACTTTTGAAGATTTTTGACTTTATAATAAGCAAACACATATGAAATGAGGATGAATCCAATAATTAAGCTTCTTCAATTCTGCATTATTGTGGAGATGAATACACATACACTGTACCTACAACTCAAGGCAACAGCACCAATTCCTTATAGAGTGGAACAACGAATATTTTTTTGAAATCAAGGATTAAAATTCTGTCTCCTTTTAGAATGAAGTATAATTATCATCTTAACAATCACAATCTAAATTTATATGGCACTTTTACTAGATAGGTACATGTTTTATAAAATTTACATTCTCCAGCGAGAAATTATTTGTTTCGAAGTATTTTTTTTGTATTCATTTTAAATTTGTTATTTGTTTCTGTTGTGTAGCTGTGTCGCTTTCTTCATCTGTCAGATTTGGGCTTGTTCAACCCAAATTTGCTAACGTTACGTTGTGGAGTTCCCTCTAGTTAGAAGAGGTGTTTAATGCGTTTAAAATTATAAAATAGTTAGACAAAGGTTCTAAGCAAAACGACTACGTAAACTAGAGCCGGTTCTATTCCTTAAACGAGTAATGTTTAAAATTTTGCGCCAATATTCTTAGCGCCAAAAAAAGCAAACATTAAACTATACACACAGAAAAAAAAACGCAGTGTAAAATCAACATGACGAATTATTGATTTCGATAGAAAAGATGAATTTTTCAATCATTGGATTTCATTTCGATTTAATACGTTTTCATTTTATTTTTACATTTCAAAACATTTATTTATGACTTAGGCCCATTTGCTGATACGACACTTAAATATTTAAGTAGAACATACGCGCTTATGTGACAGTTTACGCAGAGGAAAAAGTAGAACATAAGATTTTAAGTAGAACATAAATGCTTAGGTTTCGTATCAGCAAACCGGTCTTAGTCCCGTTAGTTTAAAATTGAAAAACAAGTAAACAGGAATTTTATTTTAAATTACATAGTTTTCGCTTTGTTTTAACTTTGAAGTAGTGTTAAAATAAAATGATTCGTATATAAATTCCAAGTAAAAAGAAATTCATGTCAAAAAAAGCGTTTTCACGTAAAAATAACCAGGCACACCTTAATAAAATTTTTTATTTTGATTCAACATGTTTTGTATTCTAAAGGAAATATTATTAAATCATTAAGATTTCATTTACAAATTGATTCATGTGTGAGACCCTGTTGAAATAACATGATTGAACTCATTTTAACATATTGAAATAGAATTAAAATAAAATGATACAAGTTAAAAGTTCAAATGAGCTCTACTCCATATTGCGTTTCGCCCAGCTACGATAGCTGGCATTGGAATTCTAAGTGTCTGAATTTAAACAAATTCCCTTAGAATTATAAAAGTAGCAGTAATTCCAATGCTGTGTTTTTTATATTATTCGGTAAACATCGATACAAAATTGCGTCTTAGAAGGGTACGATAGTCATCTAACTGATGAGCCCAACTATCATATCTGGGCGAAACGCATTTTCTAATAAGCAATGCTCATGGGGCGGTCGTTATAATTATGGTTTTTTTTTTTGCTAAGTTTTTATATTTTGAAGGGCCTAAATCAGCTCCAATCTACAAATGAAAAACAAAAAATTCCCTATTTTTTTCAGATCTTTACATATTTTCATCCGTTATAGTCGCTGTAGGGGTTGGTTAAATTCCCTATTTTTTTTTTTTGCATACCCAATAGTAGTACAGTAAAATTAGAATTGTAAATGGAAAAAAAAAAGCGGCAGGCTGATATTTTGCAGGTCGTTTTGGGGGTAGGTATACAACTTAAATCTAAGTTGGCGACCTCCTACCCCTTGCAGGGGCGGTGCCACGCCCACTTTTCTTAAATCCTGGTTTCTGAAGAAGCGATTGCACCGATACAGACGAAATTTTCACAATTTAATAATATGGTCATACCTATAAAAATTGAAAAAATTGTTAAAGCAAACTCCGCCCACTACCACGCCCACTTTTCTTCTTTCTTTGTTTCTCGGAAATGGCTCAAACAATATGCATGAAATTTTCAGAGTTTATTCTTATAAACGAGAAAAAAGTTTAAAACAAAATTTAATTTAAGTCCACCCACTACCACGCCCACTTTTTTAAATCTTGATTTCTCATAAACTGATTTGGATAAAACTTTGAGAGTTTTTCATGCTAGTGATATAAAGATTTACGAAGGACATTTGGTTTTGTGAAGCCCACAGGTAGTCACGCTCCTCTTTCATGTATATTTATTAATTTCTACGAATTGTCCAAGAGAGTGACGATTTAGTTTTCAAATAAAAAATAAAGCCCAAATCAGACCTTGAAGTCTTATACATATCAGATTGATGAAAATCATTTATTTGAGTTCTTTCATAGCGTAAGGGTTTTTTTAAATTTTTGCTAAATGGGCATTGTACATTATTATATTTTAATTAAAAAAACACTTTTAGTAAGATCCGCCCACTAGCACTCCGACTTTTCTTCAATATTATCTCTATAAGACGTCTATTTGGAGTGTTAAAATTTTCAAATCCTGTTTTTTCTAGCGAGACTTAATATTATTCATCAGTGTTCATAGGGGGTGGGAAATCCAATTGTGTTGATTAAGTAGGTACATCACTCGTTTCCAAACCATCCTGGAGGTAGAGTTAATGGCACAGTGTTGCCCACTGTAGGCCTAATCAACATAATATCTTATTAATATTTTTATATTTTCTTCGTTTTTGAGAAGGACCTGGTAGTTCATTCTCATTCTCAATCAAAGGCCCAGCGTCACGTTTAGTAGAGGAATCTCACGACTATTGTCGCAGGTTTCCACACTGTTCTGGCCGCTGATGTTCACTTGCTTTTTTTTCGCTTTTCTTCTTCTCCAGTTTTCCTTATTATTTTTACCGATTTTTTGTTTTCTTTTACTTTATTTTCGTTTTCTTTATTTTACTTTTAGTTCAAGGTATAATTATGATATTCAGTATATCTCAAATTTAATTAAAAACTTTTGTTAATGAGAGCTAATGGTGATGATGGTGGTGAGGTGTGGTTTACAGAACATTAATAGGAAAAACCTCCGAGGAAGTTACTCGAGTAGAATTAGGACCGGGAGGAATCGAAACACGAAACTGGAAAGGGATGTGTTCACAGACTTAGTATCTTATTTTCGCAATAAGATATCTTAAGCCGCGAACACAAACCTCTCATTAGTTTTCAATCCTCCCGGCAAATATTTCGCTCATGAAATTGACCTGAACACCCACTGTAATTCTTGCAAATTGGTGTACATTTGAGATCAGCTTTTTGGTAGCGACAAGCATGCCAACAATTTTGTGAACCTTTTTATGCTATTAGTCTAAGACGGGGATTTAAAAAAAACAACTTTTTTAAATTTTTTTCTCGTACATAAGAATTAACTCTCAGAATTTCATACAAATCGTAGGAGGTGTTTCCGTGAAATAAAGAAATGAGAAAAGTGGGCGTGACAGTGGGCGTGACAGTGACGGATTTTACTAAAACCAATTTGACAAATTTTTCTCATCCATAAGAACAAACACTTAAAATTTCATGGAAATTCTTGGAGCAGTTTCTGAGGAACAAATAAATAATAAAAGTGAGCGTGGCAGTGGGCGGATTATACTTTGACAATTTTCTCAATTTTTTGTTTGATTATATTAACAAATTATGAAAATTCCATCCATATCGGTTGAGCCGTTTCTTCATAAACCATGATTGCAGAAAAGTGGGTGTGGCACCGCCCCTGCAAGGGGTAGGAGGTCGCCAACTTAGATTTAAGTTGTATACCTAACCCGAAACGACCTGCAAAATTTCAGCCTGCCGCTATTTTTTTCCATTTGGTCAGTAGAAAAATTTCTCTATTTACTGGACTATAGGTGATTCGCGTAAAATCTGACAAAAAACTCGGAGCATGTACATAGGTTGGAAGAAAAAAAAAATCCCTAATATTTCCCCCGCTTGGTTAGGAGGGGCAATTTTATAAAAAAAAAAACTAAATTAAAATTTTGAGAAAAAATTAAATTTTTCCTTAAAATATTGAGTTTGAAAGAATTTTTTGCTTAAATTGTTCATCCGACCTACATACTCTGAAATTGTTGAAAGATTTATGCCAAAAAAATAGAATGCACGTAAAATGAGTCGCACGTACTTGCTCTTACCTTCAAGAGGCTGAGGGTTTAAGAAAATGGAAATTATGAGAGAAAAATGTTTAAAACCATTTAATACGATATGTATTTAAATAAGCTAAAATAACTCTTTTGATAGTTTGAGGTGAAAAACATAACGCCATCTTAATTCTTGATTGAATATGATTGTATGGAAAAAAAATTGTAATCGTTGGAGCGTTTTTTTTAAAGTATTATTTTATCAAATTTTTAAAAACAATTAATGGAAACATTTTGGTATGCAAATCTTAAGTATTTATTATTAATTAATTATTTAATTAAAATTTAAAAGAGAATTGTCGAGCTGTTTTTTCAGATATCGAATTTTCAAAAAAAGAAATTTGACACTTTTTAAAAAATTCAAAAATTTCTTTTTCAAAATTTTCATATGTAATTTAATTTGAACTTATTGGAATTTGATAATGCTGATAATGAGAGAGTTAAAAAAAAATCCTTTTACTACAGGTAAGTGTAAAATTGTAGATCGTACTATTTTTAGCATTCGGAAAAAGTTTTATCAAAATCGGAGGAGTTGTTTTTGAGATTAAAAAATATTAACCTTAAAGATTTTTTACCTTTTGTATGGAAGGTACCATTATTTTTGTCATGAAGATAAAATTTTTTCATAAAATGTTTTAGAAAGTCTTATTTATCGACTTTCAAAACAATACAAAAATACGATTATGTAAAATTGTTAAGGAAATTGTATGACAGGTACCTTTATTTTAGGTTATTATCTCTATAAGACGTCTATTTGGAGTGTTAAAATTTTCAAATCCTGTTTTTTCTAGCGAGACTTAATATTATTCATCAGTGTTCATAGGGGGTGGGAAATCCAATTGTGTTGATTAAGTAGGTACATCACTCGTTTCCAAACCATCCTGGAGGTAGAGTTAATGGCACAGTGTTGCCCACTGTAGGCCTAATCAACATAATATCTTATTAATATTTTTATATTTTCTTCGTTTTTGAGAAGGACCTGGTAGTTCATTCTCATTCTCAATCAAAGGCCCAGCGTCACGTTTAGTAGAGGAATCTCACGACTATTGTCGCAGGTTTCCACACTGTTCTGGCCGCTGATGTTCACTTGCTTTTTTTTCGCTTTTCTTCTTCTCCAGTTTTCCTTATTATTTTTACCGATTTTTTGTTTTCTTTTACTTTATTTTCGTTTTCTTTATTTTACTTTTAGTTCAAGGTATAATTATGATATTCAGTATATCTCAAATTTAATTAAAAACTTTTGTTAATGAGAGCTAATGGTGATGATGGTGGTGAGGTGTGGTTTACAGAACATTAATAGGAAAAACCTCCGAGGAAGTTACTCGAGTAGAATTAGGACCGGGAGGAATCGAAACACGAAACTGGAAAGGGATGTGTTCACAGACTTAGTATCTTATTTTCGCAATAAGATATCTTAAGCCGCGAACACAAACCTCTCATTAGTTTTCAATCCTCCCGGCAAATATTTCGCTCATGAAATTGACCTGAACACCCACTGTAATTCTTGCAAATTGGTGTACATTTGAGATCAGCTTTTTGGTAGCGACAAGCATGCCAACAATTTTGTGAACCTTTTTATGCTATTAGTCTAAGACGGGGATTTAAAAAAAACAACTTTTTTAAATTTTTTTCTCGTACATAAGAATTAACTCTCAGAATTTCATACAAATCGTAGGAGGTGTTTCCGTGAAATAAAGAAATGAGAAAAGTGGGCGTGACAGTGGGCGTGACAGTGACGGATTTTACTAAAACCAATTTGACAAATTTTTCTCATCCATAAGAACAAACACTTAAAATTTCATGGAAATTCTTGGAGCAGTTTCTGAGGAACAAATAAATAATAAAAGTGAGCGTGGCAGTGGGCGGATTATACTTTGACAATTTTCTCAATTTTTTGTTTGATTATATTAACAAATTATGAAAATTCCATCCATATCGGTTGAGCCGTTTCTTCATAAACCATGATTGCAGAAAAGTGGGTGTGGCACCGCCCCTGCAAGGGGTAGGAGGTCGCCAACTTAGATTTAAGTTGTATACCTAACCCGAAACGACCTGCAAAATTTCAGCCTGCCGCTATTTTTTTCCATTTGGTCAGTAGAAAAATTTCTCTATTTACTGGACTATAGGTGATTCGCGTAAAATCTGACAAAAAACTCGGAGCATGTACATAGGTTGGAAGAAAAAAAAAATCCCTAATATTTCCCCCGCTTGGTTAGGAGGGGCAATTTTATAAAAAAAAAAACTAAATTAAAATTTTGAGAAAAAATTAAATTTTTCCTTAAAATATTGAGTTTGAAAGAATTTTTTGCTTAAATTGTTCATCCGACCTACATACTCTGAAATTGTTGAAAGATTTATGCCAAAAAAATAGAATGCACGTAAAATGAGTCGCACGTACTTGCTCTTACCTTCAAGAGGCTGAGGGTTTAAGAAAATGGAAATTATGAGAGAAAAATGTTTAAAACCATTTAATACGATATGTATTTAAATAAGCTAAAATAACTCTTTTGATAGTTTGAGGTGAAAAACATAACGCCATCTTAATTCTTGATTGAATATGATTGTATGGAAAAAAAATTGTAATCGTTGGAGCGTTTTTTTTAAAGTATTATTTTATCAAATTTTTAAAAACAATTAATGGAAACATTTTGGTATGCAAATCTTAAGTATTTATTATTAATTAATTATTTAATTAAAATTTAAAAGAGAATTGTCGAGCTGTTTTTTCAGATATCGAATTTTCAAAAAAAGAAATTTGACACTTTTTAAAAAATTCAAAAATTTCTTTTTCAAAATTTTCATATGTAATTTAATTTGAACTTATTGGAATTTGATAATGCTGATAATGAGAGAGTTAAAAAAAAATCCTTTTACTACAGGTAAGTGTAAAATTGTAGATCGTACTATTTTTAGCATTCGGAAAAAGTTTTATCAAAATCGGAGGAGTTGTTTTTGAGATTAAAAAATATTAACCTTAAAGATTTTTTACCTTTTGTATGGAAGGTACCATTATTTTTGTCATGAAGATAAAATTTTTTCATAAAATGTTTTAGAAAGTCTTATTTATCGACTTTCAAAACAATACAAAAATACGATTATGTAAAATTGTTAAGGAAATTGTATGACAGGTACCTTTATTTTAGGTTCTTAAAAAAAAATTAAAATAAAACGTGTTATGTATCGAGTTTAAAGGAAATCAACGGACACAGACGTACCTACTTTTTTTGTCTTCCCTATTATCGTAAAGACAAGTCTGATCAAAATCTCGAGTTCGATTTTTTGTACGTTGAGCATAACTTGCCATATATAGTGAAACCTCTCTTCGGCGGACAGCGAAGGTCTCAACACTTTCGTTCGTCTAAGGGAGTTGTCCCGTCCAAGAGAAAAATATCAAATAAAAACAATGTTCAAAATCAAATTTGTATAAAGAAAATGGCGCAAAATTTTAAACATTTAAAACCAACTCTAAATCACTCTTAACATGAGACTCTGCTCTAAATTTAAATTTAGATTAAATTATTAATAATTCCTTAAAAGCGAGAGTCTGATCTTTTTCAATTTTAAACGACATAGAGTATACTTTAACACTAAAGCGCTCGTCTAACTTTAAAAGCAGCAAAACCCTTCTATATCTGATAAAAAGTTTACTTTATCCATAGAGAAAAGTTATTTCACGAAAAAGAATTACCTTAAGGAAATGTTTTCAAAAGTTTTTTTAAGACTTTTGAAGATTTTTGACTTTATAATAAGCAAACACATATGAAATGAGGATGAATCCAATAATTAAGCTTCTTCAATTCTGCATTATTGTGGAGATGAATACACATACACTGTACCTACAACTCAAGGCAACAGCACCAATTCCTTATAGAGTGGAACAACGAATATTTTTTTGAAATCAAGGATTAAAATTCTGTCTCCTTTTAGAATGAAGTATAATTATCATCTTAACAATCACAATCTAAATTTATATGGCACTTTTACTAGATAGGTACATGTTTTATAAAATTTACATTCTCCAGCGAGAAATTATTTGTTTCGAAGTATTTTTTTTGTATTCATTTTAAATTTGTTATTTGTTTCTGTTGTGTAGCTGTGTCGCTTTCTTCATCTGTCAGATTTGGGCTTGTTCAACCCAAATTTGCTAACGTTACGTTGTGGAGTTCCCTCTAGTTAGAAGAGGTGTTTAATGCGTTTAAAATTATAAAATAGTTAGACAAAGGTTCTAAGCAAAACGACTACGTAAACTAGAGCCGGTTCTATTCCTTAAACGAGTAATGTTTAAAATTTTGCGCCAATATTCTTAGCGCCAAAAAAAGCAAACATTAAACTATACACACAGAAAAAAAAACGCAGTGTAAAATCAACATGACGAATTATTGATTTCGATAGAAAAGATGAATTTTTCAATCATTGGATTTCATTTCGATTTAATACGTTTTCATTTTATTTTTACATTTCAAAACATTTATTTATGACTTAGGCCCATTTGCTGATACGACACTTAAATATTTAAGTAGAACATACGCGCTTATGTGACAGTTTACGCAGAGGAAAAAGTAGAACATAAGATTTTAAGTAGAACATAAATGCTTAGGTTTCGTATCAGCAAACCGGTCTTAGTCCCGTTAGTTTAAAATTGAAAAACAAGTAAACAGGAATTTTATTTTAAATTACATAGTTTTCGCTTTGTTTTAACTTTGAAGTAGTGTTAAAATAAAATGATTCGTATATAAATTCCAAGTAAAAAGAAATTCATGTCAAAAAAAGCGTTTTCACGTAAAAATAACCAGGCACACCTTAATAAAATTTTTTATTTTGATTCAACATGTTTTGTATTCTAAAGGAAATATTATTAAATCATTAAGATTTCATTTACAAATTGATTCATGTGTGAGACCCTGTTGAAATAACATGATTGAACTCATTTTAACATATTGAAATAGAATTAAAATAAAATGATACAAGTTAAAAGTTCAAATGAGCTCTACTCCATATTGCGTTTCGCCCAGCTACGATAGCTGGCATTGGAATTCTAAGTGTCTGAATTTAAACAAATTCCCTTAGAATTATAAAAGTAGCAGTAATTCCAATGCTGTGTTTTTTATATTATTCGGTAAACATCGATACAAAATTGCGTCTTAGAAGGGTACGATAGTCATCTAACTGATGAGCCCAACTATCATATCTGGGCGAAACGCAATATGGAGTTGAGCTCATCTGAACTTTTAACTTGTATTCAGTCACTCCACTTAAACAGAAGAATTATCTTTTCAAAATTATTTTAAAATAAAATGATTCACATATTAATTCCAAGTTAAAAGTACCTCAAGTTGACGTTTGGCACTAGTTTTTTGCGTAGCGAGTTGGCCTAGTGGATGAGTGCTATCTCCGTGTGCGGAAGGTTCCCAGTTCAAAACTCAGTAAGTATCACAAAGTATTTTTAAAATAAAATAAAATAAATATGTAATGAATTCCTATACTTTTAGAATAATGCAAAACGAGCGATTCAACATGATAATCATAGTGATTCAACATGCTGACCATGGTGATTCAACACGATGATAGTAACGGCTTAACATGATAATAATAATGATTAAACATGATGGATGTAAAGATTTTATATGATGGTCATGGTGATTCAACATGATGATCGTGTTAATTCAACATGACATCATACTGATCCAGCATTCATTTGCTATGGATTCCATTTTTATTTGCAGGTTTTTTCATATTATTTCAAAATGAAAATATATTGATTCAACTATAAGGACAATGTCATTTTAACATGATAAAATATTGATTTCCCTTATACAGAAATCATGTTAAAATGAAAAGAATGCTCGATGAAGAAAAAACATTTGGCAAAACACGTTGAATCATTATTGTTTTTGTTGATTTTACCTCGTTTTTTTCTGTGTGTATCTTAACTGTCCTTAAAGCTAGCCATACACGACCGAGCCATCTGATCCATTTGGCTTGGTTGGATTTCAGCTTTCATTCAATTAAATAAATAATGATTAAGAAAACAAAACTCAATTTCTCAAAAAAAAATATTTATTTCAATAAGGAATTTTAAAAATGGCGCCATAAAATTCATTAACGGGAAATAAATGAACAAGAAGATACAATAACAGACCACAGCTGCAGAAAATCCGTTAGGCGATTGTTTGTTAGAAGTTTCTCATTACAAATAATTTGTGTCCGCCAAAGAGAATTAAATACAACAATATACGGCTGATATTCTTGTCCACGTCCGATCAAAAGGAACATAAAATGTATGGAACTCAAATCCTAGAGATCTGTCCGCTTAAAAGAGCTGTCCGTTATAGGCGGCTTCACTCTAGTTCCTATGCATAATGTAGCAAGTCCAAATAGGGAATTTAATTAAAATAAAAACCAGAAAAGAATAGGGATTTGTTTTTTATTTAGAGCCGATTAAGGTCCATCCAAGATTATCTTTTTTTTTTAACGTCCACACTAGTGCATGTGTAGTAGTACATAAATGGTTTTACTACCTCAATGCCGACTGATTATGGGATATTTAAAAGAAAGAAATAAAATGCCAAAAAAAAGAACTTCAATTTCATAACAATTTATATCACCAAAGCAATGCTTTTGTTCAAAAATAAAATTTAAAAATTATTATTGGTCTCGTTTTGAAAACTCATTCAGCACTTTGATTTGGCATCGCTACAGTAAAAAAGTCAATTGAAGGGACACTTTTTGGTTTCACTTCACACTTCCTAGATACAAAAAATAGATTTGGTTTTTTAGTCGTGTTTACGTTAGTACTGTCGGCAATTCCACACAGAATATTTATTAAGGTACCTATCATACGAGGAGCGAGCGTAAACATCCTCACAAACCGCAAAGAGAAAAGTTCAAGAAAACTGCAAATAGATACTTATTTCGAATTTGCCATTTATCTTGCACTGCACTGCAGAATGCTGTAAACTGTAAAAATAAATCAGCGTTGCTGCTGAGCTGCTGTCGTCCTCATCGCTCTTTGGCATCCTTAGAGAGAGAAAGATTTATTATATTCGGTTGGCAGCATTTACTTATCTTATCGCAAAATTTGGCATCTCAAGCTGAGATATACTCCTCAGAAAATGCAGTCACATGCAATACAATGAACTGTGTGTAAGAATATAGAGTGTATCTATCTATGAAACATCTCGGATGTTTCCCATAAGTTGTAGAACTGCAATATCAACAAAGACTGCCAGATTATTTATTATTATCAAACTGATCAGCCCCAAGTTTGATGATTCAATATTATTTTATTGGCAAAATATCTATAAGAGTGCGAATGATGTATCAACATAGCTTCTACGATTTTCAATCTTCTATTTAAAAACCACTTCGGCATAAAGTTTCCCAAATGCATTAAGTCCATATGTCCGTTTGAACTTGTTCCATTCCCATAAGATACAATACCTATACCGGAAATGAACAAATGCTATGAATATATACAAAATGTACTGAAAATATCTCTATCCCCCACATGATGCTTAGGCACAAAAAGGTCACTTGGGGATATACGGAATAAGCCTTCGATGCCAGGGTGAGGCAATTATTCATTTTCCGCTTTGTTCAGGGATGCCAAGCGAATAAATGAACTTAATCCAAGGTATTTATGTCCTGTGGTAACTGAGAAATAATTTACCTCCAGGGCTACGAGTAGCATGGATTTGTGTGAGCGGCAGCTTCCCTAAGAGCAGGAGAAGAATTACCATAGCATCCAATATAGAAAGCAACAGCAGTCGCAGCAATGATTCGTCTGTTCATTGTACACTTTGTATATACCTACCTATAAAGTGCTGAAATAACCAACGTACAAGAATAGCGAAGTAAATCTAATTGTGCGTGCAGAAAAAGGAATCAGTGTGCTACTGGACATTGGAAATGATCATAGAACACGCAAAAAGGGTTTCAGTGCTGGACTAGGGTTATTGAATTTCGGTATTAGTAACCTACACTTAAAGAATTCTTCAAGACTTAATATTTTTATAATAAAAAAAGCCAACAAAAACAGAAATCAGCACATACATACATATATGAGGCAATAAAAATCCACCTATAGAGTGACACTCTTTTTTGAGAATTTTGGATATCATCTCATGTTTCGACTTTAATTTTTTTTTCATTTTTTTTTAAAGTTTTTGTTTCTAAAGTCTGTTCTTCTAAGAGTTGTTTGCAATAATAATAATTATTAAAAAAATCATTTTAATGGAATGTGAAAATATTTTGTGTTAAACTAATTCTAATGCAAAATAAAAATTGTTTCCACTAAAAATAAAATTCAAGACTTGGTTGCACGTAGGTAATTGCTTTAAGACTCTGTTGGTTTCAATTTAATTAAATTTACTATTATTATTATTTAATAAAATATTTACTAAAAATAATTTTGTGTATATAAAATTCTTAAAATATTTTTAAGAAAACATTTTTGTAGAGAAATCTTAATTATTTACATTTAAATTAAATTCAAAAAAAAAGTTTCGAGATATCGTATTTTCAAAAAAAAAAAATTGAACCTTTTTTTAAAAATTCAAAAACAAAAAGTTAAAAACGTTTGATATTTAGGTATACTATATTTTTTAAGCTTGTTTGAAATTTGTATACAAAAACTAATCTAGACCCGTTCCGCCGATAGTGAAAAATAAAAAATCCGTTCTATGTGAGGTAATATTAATATGAAAATAGTCGCAATGGTAATACATTGCACTTAATTAAGCATCCAGAGAAAGTTTTATAAAAATCGTAGCAGCCGTTATTAATAAAAAAAAATGTCCTTGAGGGTTTTTTTTTAATATTTGTATGGAAAACCGTTATTATTGCAAAAATATAAATTTTCTTCTTAAATTATTCCTTAAAATACCAAGTTGCTTTCAAGACATTTGATTTTCAATAAAAAAAATTGGTTTTTGTTTTTAAAATAATTTTTTTTTTTGAAAAATTTGGTTCCAAAGATCTATTTATAATTATTTGGAAGCTTCTGTGTAATAAATATAATCAAATCAGAAATACCGTTCTGTACGACGATTTTCTTAGAACTTGGTATCTACATTGTGGTTTGGTGATTCTACCCACACATTTTTTTCCTCTTTTTTGACTAAAAATAACGGTGCCTGCCATATAACTTCTTAAGCAATTTTATAAATCCCAATTTTCTCAAAACGGCTTCACAACTTTCATTAAAAAAAGTTCAAAAAATTTCCCTTAGTAAAGCCTACCTGAGGATAGGAAACCAAAAAATTGCTATTAATGAAGCTTCAAAAATATGTACCTATATTAATAAAGGGTGCTTTTTAAGAAGCAGGGGAGAGAGGGGCAAAACGGACGCCGGGACAAGAAGGTCCAAGCCGATTTTGGGCTTAGTTTGTAACTCAATCTTATTTTTAATGATGAGAACTCATTAAGAACCTGCTTTGCGAACGCACCCCTAAGTTTCATAGATAGAATGAAGTTGGGTCCAGTTTATAAATAAACATAAACTTTTTAAAAGACTTTCAAACTCACGGTTATTTTGCAACCACAATTTTTGGCTAACCCAAAAATTTACTAAAATAATCTTTGAACAATTCTATGTTAATAAGAAAAAAATAATATTGGGAAAAAACTCCTTCCGGGGTAAAAAGGCGCAGAACGTCATAGGGAAAAACGAATTACCAGTCCATTTTGCCCCACGACGTTCAAGGAAGCAAAAATTAGCTCTTTATTGACTTTTTAACTTTAAAATGTAGTTTCCAGTCAATATCTTTTTATGTTGTCATATATAGTTATGGTAACAGTTTTCCCTGTTTTTTTCGTGTAATTTGCTTCCGCCTTTGTTTTCATATATCATTCTGAGATAGATATCAATTCACTTAAATTTTATCCGTTGCAGGAGGTATTTAGTTATTTTGTATACTTTCAGTAATATACAAAATAATATTGTAGGTAATGAAAAATAAAGTTGTTTTTCATATTTTTCTTCCAATCCTCGGCACAAAAAATTGATGTCCATCTTACCCCATCTTACCCCATTCAAAGGCCCCGCTATTGGGGCAAAACGGACTTTTGAGATTGTGTTATATTTTTTGTTCTAGGTTTGTATATATGCTTCTCAAACCCTTGCAATCCTTTAATATGATAAAGCTTAAGGTTCAAGCTATTATTTGCGAAAAATTTGATTTGATTTTAAGAAATATTAAAGAAGTAAGAAAGGTTTGAAGCTTAAGTAGTCCTTCTTGCCTCCCTCTCCCCTATTAAATGAGATAATAAACACCTTGATGCTTGATCTCTATCCACTGGGCCAAATCTTTCCTATCCTCCTACTCTTTCTAACTAGTGCCGTGCAATTCAGGTTGTATTTAAAAGACCTTAGGTCTTACCTATACAGGCATATTTATGTAGTTAAAAAAAAAAATGGAATAAAGCAAAGATGAATTTTTTAAACTGACATGAAATTAACTTTATTCGAAAGATAATCTTCTGGCATTATAATTTTAATATGATTTCTGGCATACCTATGACCACGGCTGGCTCAAACGTAGTCTAATCTGGAGGTCCAATTTTCGATGACTTTTTCCAACATTTTTGTGGCCGTATATCGGCAATAACGCAGTGAATGTCTTGCTCTTAGTGGTCAACTTCACATATTCCCACAAATAATAGCCAAGCGGCGTTAAATCGCATTATCATGGAGGCCATTTTACGGGTCCGTAACATGAAAATATGCGGTTACCAAACGTTTCTTTCAATAAATCGATTGTGGCACGAGCTGTGTGACATGTTGTGTCGTCTTGTTGAAACCACAGCTCTTGCAAATCATGGTTGTTTAATTGATGAACGAAAAAGTCAGTAATCATGGCTTTCTAGCGAACGCCATTGACTGCAACGTTCTGGCCAGCATCGTTTTTAAAGAAGTACGATCCAATTATTCCACAAACTCATAAAGCACACCAAACAGTCAGTTTTTGTGGATGTATAGTTGTCTCAACATACACTTGAGGATTATCATCACCCCAAACATGGCAGTTTTGTTTATTGACGTATCCATTCAACCAAAAGTGAGCTTCAGCGCTAAACAAAAATTGGGATCAACGGCAATCTTGTTTTGGGCCCATTTGGCACAATTTGGAAGCGCGCACTCAGAGAAAAAAGCAGGCACTATCAACCAATTTCTGGTCAATAATACCTGATTTTCATGTTGTTATTTTTCAACACGGTAGATCAGGTTAACTGTTTAACCAGATACCTGATTTGAAAATTTAGCACTGTAATCCTGTAAATTTTACCTGCAAATATAGTTAATTTAACCTGACAAAATATTCAATGCCCTGTAATTTTAACATGAAAATCTGGTTAGTTTAACCTGACAACCTATAGCTAATTTAACAGGTTTCAATGTTATATCAACCCTGTATCTAATGCCGGATTTACACGACTTGAACGCTGCCACTATAATGACAAAAAGAATTAATTTGTCCATTCTTTTGTTGTTGCTTTTGTCATTATACAAGCAGTTTTCCAATCGAGTAAATCCGGCATAATTCATGAATTTATACGTCTAAGAGCCGTCTCTTGCGCTGTCTATCGCTCAACTCGTAAGCATTATTCTGAAAGTACATATAGAAATTTATTATTTATTTATTTTAATTTAAAAATTATTTGTGATACTTACTTCAGTTTTGAACTGGGAACCTTTCACACACGGAGATAGCACTCATCCACTGGGCCAATTCACTACACAAAAAACTGGTGCCAAATATCAATACCTTAGTTGAAACTCATTGGATGGCTTGTGTGTGTGTTTTAGCACTAGTGTCACGTTTAAATGAACTGACAGAGTGCTACTTTAACAGGAGGCCAGGTAAGATTCAAATAATTTTATTTGAGTGGCCTGTGTGTGTGCGTTTCAACGCTAATGTCACGTTTAAATGAACTGTCAGATTTCTTCTTTAACAGGAGGCCAGGTTAAATTCAAATCGTTTTACTTAAATTGTCGGTGTGTGTGCGTTTCAGCATTTGTGTCATGCTGGAATGAACTGGCAGAGTGCTTTTTTAACATGAGGTCAGGTAAAATACAACAGGTAAAAAAAACACATTAAATGTTAGTTCAACCTGCTATGTAGTAAAACAGAAATTCATATCATACAGTGTTAGAAAAACATGACCTGGGTTAAAATTAACACTATATTCTTGTTAAAATTTCTTATTTACAAGAATTTAGTGTTAAAATTACAGGTCATCTTCTTAAATCAACCTGAATATGGCAAGAAAGTCCACCAGGTTGATATTGCACTGAATAAAAGGTTACTAAAATCAGGTAAATTTCTGAAATGTCAGTAACTTTGTATGGGATTGTGCACCTCGTGAATTCAACAAGGCCCAGGTTAATTATTTACCTGACGTTTTTCTCTGAGTGCGGTTTAGGTGTCAGTTTATTCATGTTGAAATGCCAATAAAAGTAAATCATTTGACAGCTGACAAAATGGCTGCCAGTTATAATAATGTTGCCAACTTAAAGTTCTATACCTCTAAAAAAACACTCTTTACTAATCGATAACATCCATATCATCCTATTTGGCCCAAAAGAAATAGTTTGGCATAAATCAGAGTCTCCGCTGACTTCATTGACTTTTTAGATGTCCTCTATCCCCATCTCCTTCCCCCTTACTGCCACTCTTTTTTTCAATGTTCAATCCACCGTCAATGCTGATGGGAAAAAGACTTCTTGTGTTCTTAGAAAAATTCAATAAAATTTTAAAACTATTTTTTTTTTTCAGTGTAGGTAGTACGTAGATAGGTACACATAGAATTCACACATGATTATAGGTAGATAACTCATATTTCTATTTTATAGGTACCTTAAATATTTGTAGGTTGTTATTGGTAGGTAAGTTACCAATACTCATTTATTTTTTCTACACTTTTCAATAAGTATAAAAAATAAAATACAAACAATCTCAAAAATAGCAAATACTTCCTTATGAAACCATAAATACATAATGTGTGGTACATTCAACCTTAATACATCCAATAGCTAATGAACAATATTTGTATTCTTAACCTGTGAAACAAAAGCTGCTTATACCAAACCTATTTATAGAGAACACAAAAACTATTATTCTGAATAGAACATACTCGTACATACATAAATGAACTGAACATATCCTATTCTATGGAGTCTCCTTTTATTCTTCCTTTCCGGAAGCAAAATGTACTCTCAGCGTGAAAATAATTAAATTTTGGGAAAATTAAATTGGACAAGGTCACGCGAATCTCGAGCTTGCAGTTATACCAGTAGAAGCAAACTGCTGCACCACAGACACGCAGCATGCATGTACAAGAACATAATTCAACAAAATTCCCAAATTAATCCTTTGTCCGGGGTAGGGTTATGGTTTTCTTTTGTTTAAATGAAATATAAACCTATACCTAGCTCGTAGAAATAAAATGCTCCAGCTTACCTACTATAGAAAGTGTTAAGAGGGAGAGAGAGGAAAAATAGTCATAGGAATTATAGGGGAGGAAGTATTTAGCTGTGTATAACCACATTACCTACATATTTGTATAGTTTGTCCTATGCGTACTCTGACAAAATCCTCTTGCAGGACACATACAATTGCCGTAAATTTTCATCGATCTGAAGTCCTTCCGGTGTTTAATACATTTCCAATTTACTTTCCGTTTCAAATAACATTCATATACAGACACATCGAGCTTCAGTCAGCAGCATTTGGTCCTGGGCCTGGTCTGATGGTAAAACATCTACAAAGAGTTGTTGTTTTGCTGGGCCAACATTTACACCGGATCTATGTATGATGGCGGAGCGAGGGAGCTGAATGAAGCACAATATGTGGACGCCCATGGACAGGATATATTATAAAGGAATAAATCCAACCAACTGTGTATTAAAATACTTATAGAAAGCCATACATTTTACTAGGCGTGCATTGACCAGCAGCATCACCACCCCCAAAAGCCCCCAAGGCTATACACCGCATTATAGGACGACCGTATATAGTAGTAAACCAAACGTATAGTATACTTTTCTACATGATTCTGTACTGACATTAGCCTAAAGAAGGATTGGAATTTCATAGGAGGGGTGGGGGGGGAGGTGGAAACCAGGCATAGAGCCTTCTGCTACCGCTGCTGCTGGCTAAATTAGAAATTGACATATACACAGAGGGAGAAGGACCAATTGTGTGTTGTACAGCCGTTGTTTTTACGTAATTTTTCCTTTCGAATGATTAATTGTTATTGAGTGGGGAGTTTGCATGTGGTAGGGTGGCAGTGGCGGTGGCGGTGGTGATGAGAGTGTATGGGAGTGGATTGCCAAGCCAAGGATAAAGATTATGTTATAGAATCTAGAACTCAAACGACTGTTTTCGGGGTTTAATGATTCGTGCTGTTGTAATAAAAGCAACACAAAAAAGAATAAACAAAAAAAAAATACATATAATTAATGATGAAATCATGCGTTAAAGCAACTGATAAATGAAACTATTTTAACGGGGACACATAAAATATATATTTTATGTTTAACTTTGCTATTCTTTAACTAAAGATAAAATTTTTAATAAATAAGAAGAAAAAGCGCTGCCGGGATCCTCGCACACACCTCATCCGTGGGATGTTACAGAGAAAGTGTACTTAGGTAATATCCAAAAGGTAAGTTATTGGTTATGGTCAGCGTGAATCGTACAGCAAAAATAATAAAATTTTTCTGCAGAAGTCTGCCAGTGATTCCAATTCCTCAAAAAACAATATTTTCTTTTGTTAGCTGACTATAAGTTTGGTCAACCTTTCTGAGTTTAAATGGAATTTTCATTGTTTCCATAAATAAAGGCGCAACACTAGTTTCAGCTACATATTCCTTGGCGAACACTGTTTCAGCTTGAATACTCTCCTGAAGAAGAAGCAGAGCAGCTGAGATACAACATGTGACCTGCTAACTTCACTGTGTAGTTAGCAGGTCACTCAATTACACCCTTATTTGGCCAACAATCAGGAATAGAAATGCAAAAAAAAGCAACAAAACTGCAAATTCCTGTCAAGGTCCCATTTGCGTAGGTGAAAGTTGCCCTATTAACTTCACAGACGTCCTCCTCTTCTAGAGACCACACGGAAGGAATTCTTGGATTAACTCACAAAAAATGAGCCGCAAGTCATGAAAAATTAATCCCGATTTATACCTTGGCTCGTGATAAACTAATTTACATATTATTGTTCGCAATTTTAAAGCTGATATTCAAAAATCATGAATTATGTAGTATCAAAAATTGCTATAAGCAATTTGATCCACATGAACCTCGGTTTTTCTTGCGGGAATAACCATCACTCTTCCATCAGGTTGTTCGTCAGCCAATGACCAGGATCAGTGGAGAAAAGTTCCACTATGCACAGATACCCTTCAAATCGACTGATTGGAAATCTTATAACTTCAAGTTTAATAATACTGTCCGATCTTCAAAGTTAAGGTTTTTAAGGAAAACGCAAAGGTTAAGATACATTCCTGAATCAAACTTTTTGAGAATGGTCAAATTATTAAATACCAGAGAGCAGATTAAGTCCAACATCGATTTGATTTTCCGTTTTCAAAATACAAATATGAATTCGAAATTTCACATTTTTGAAAAATTATGTCTTGAAAACTTATAACTAGTCCCACCTCTCCTCTATAACTAATAAGTAATTTTGTATAGTAAAATAGAACGGAAGAGATGGCAGGGGCATTTATCTACATTATTGTATACCTTAAAATTGATTCTAAGTAGTTAAAAAAAAAAATACAAAATTAAAAAAAAATCGATTTAATTAGCTTCAAAAACTTCTAACCTTGCCTCTGCTGCGCAGATCTACAAAATTAGGATAATGAAATAATTTTCAATAATGGCGGCCAATTTGTGGAAAATGGTTAGTAAAAAAAAAATCGTAAATTACTTGGAAAATGTTCATGATCCATATAACGATAGGTACTTAAAATACCTAAAGATGTTTAGTAGATGCACCTTCCATTAAAATTGCAGTGCTGTCACTTTTTGGGAATATAATCTACTATTTTTGATGTCAAAGGATCGGATTTCCACTTTTTTTGGTGATTTTTAGTATTTGTAATGCGAAAAGTTGTGCGGAAACGCCTCCAGATGCCAAATTAATTTTGGGAAAATAAGTTGCAAGTTTGTTCGTGTTCAAGATATTAGAAATTAAAAATCCCACCTTTTGAAATCAAAAAGAGTATGTTTCTGAAAAGCGGTAGGAACACTGAAATTTTAACCGCAGGTGCTTCTACTCAACACCTATCTTTTAAGGCGTCAATCTTTTATTTCCAAACCACGTTACGTTTTCGCAACTTTTTTCACGTTCAAAATATTAATAATTACCAAAAAAGTTGAGATCCCACCCTCTTACATGAAAAAAGTATGTTCCCAAAATATGGCAAAAGTTACATCTTATCCGAGGATGCGTCTACTTAACATTTTATCTTTTAAAATATTTACCGTTATTTTTCCAACACACGTTTGACGTCCGGAAGTACTTTCTTCAGGCTAAAAATTACCTGAAAATGAGAAGTCCATTAAATTACATTAAAAAAAAACATGTTCCCGAAAAGTGGCAACATTGAAATTAAAAACAAAAGTGCATCAACTCAACAATATCAATTATTACAAACGATATTTTTCTGGTGGGAGGCGATTTTAACTACAAACATAGGAATTGGGGATGCATCAGAGCCAATGCATGGGGAAATATAGGTACTTTAGTACAGTAAAATTAGAATTGTAAATGGAAAAAAATAGCGGCAGGCTGAAATTTTGCAGGTCGTTTCGGGGATAGGTATACAACTTAAATCTAAGTTGACGACCTCCTACCCCTTGCAGGGGCGGTGCCACACCACTTTTCTTAAATCCTTGCAGGGGCGGTGCCACACCACTTTTCTTAAATCCTGGTTTCTGAAGAAGCGGCTGCACCGATATGGATGAAATTTTCATAATTTGTTAATATAGTCGTAGAAAAAATTAAAAAATTGTTAAAGTAAAATCCGCCCACTGCCACGCCCACTTTTCTTCTTTCTTTTTTTCTCGAAAATGGTTCCTACGATTTGCATGAAATTTTCAGAGTTTATTCTTATGAACGAGAACAAAATTTGAAACAAAATTTCATTTTAGTCCGCCACTACCACGCCCACTTTTGTATATCTTGATTTCTCAGAAACTGATTTTGATAAAACTTTGAGAGTTTTTCATACTAGTGATATAAGGATTTGCGAAGCACTTTTGGTTTTGTGAAACCCACAGGTAGTCACGCTCCTCTTTCATGTATATTTATTAATTTCTATGAACTGTATTAGGGAGTAACGATTTAGTTTTCAAATAAAAAATAAAAACCCAAATCAGGCCTCGAAGTCTGCAGATTGATGAAAATCATTTATTTTAGTTCTTTCATAGCGTAAGGATTTGTTCTTGATTTCGTTGCTAAATGGACAATCATTGTACATATTATATATCGATTAAAAAAGCACTTTTAGTAAGATCCGCCAACTAGCACTCTGACTTTTCTCCAATATTGTCTCTATAAGACGGCTATTTGGAGTGTGTAAAATTTTCAAATCTTGTTTTTTCGAGCGAGACTTACAATTAGTATTATTAATTGTGGGAAATCCAATGGTGTTGATTAAGCACATCACTCGTTTCCAAACCACCCTGGAGGTAGAGTTAACAGCACAGTGGTGTCCACTGTGGGCCTAATCAACATAATACCTTATTAATATTTTTATATTTTTTTCGTTTTTGAGAAGGACCTGGTAGTTCATTCTCATTCTCAATCAAAGGCCCAGCGTCAGGTTTTTCAATTGAAATTTCATCGCCAAAACAATCGTCGTTTTCGTTCAGTAGAGAAATCTGAAGATTATAGTCGCAGGTTTCCCCACTGCAATTCTTGCAAATTGGTGCAAATTTCAAACCAGCTTTTCGGTAGCCACAAGCGTATCCACAATTTTTTGTACATTTAAATACTATTTGACTAAGACGGGGATTTAAATAAAACAACTTTTTTAATTTTTTTCTCGTACACAAGAATTAACTCTCAGAATTTTATACAAATCGTAGGAGGCGTTTCCGAGAAATAAAGACATGAGAAAAGTGGGCGTGACAGTGGGCGGATTTTACTAAAACCAATTTGACAATTTTTTCTCATCCATAAGAACAAACTCTTAAAATTTAATGGAAATCCTTGGAGCAGTTTATGAGAAACAAAGAAATAAGTAAAGTGGGCGTGGCAGTGGGCGGATTTCATTTTAACAATTTTCTTAAGTTTTTATTTGATCATATCAACAAATTATGAAAATTCCATTCGTATCGGTCGAGCCGTTTCTTCATAAACCATGATTGCAGAAAAGTGGGCGTGGCAGCGCCCCTGCAAGGGGTAGGAGGTCGCCAACTTAGATTTAAGTTGTATACCTACCCCTGAATCGACCTGCAAAATTTCAGCCTGCCGCTATTTTTTTCCATTTGGTCATAAGTAAAATTTCTCTATTTACTGGACTACTTGAAAATATAAGAACCAGGCATCCTTTTAATATTTTGTTTCCTCCCCATCCTACACATTATCCTCCAAATAACCGAGCTAACCCGTCAACGATAGACTTTTTCTTGCCTAATACATCGGGGTTGTTTAGTAATTAAAACATTTTCCTCACCAGTCTGTAAGAGAAACGAAGTTTTTGACTATAAAAATGCAAATTGGGCTACATTTAAGGGTCAAATGAGACGAAAAATAAGAATTATTCCTAATTTAAATACCAATGAGATAAGCAAATTACAAATTGATGAAAATACCTCATCATTTATAACCACTATAATGGATAGTTGTTAATCAATCTGTTCCCTTAAGTCAAGTGAGGTTAAATAGCGCTAATGTTCTAAATCCTAATCTAGTTGAGCTTATAAAAATGAGGAATAGCTATAAACAAGTGGGATAAGGACTAGAAATAATATTTACTTGACTGAAATGAAAATTTTAACTAATATTATCAAAGAACTAATAGCTAACTTCTAAAATCGAGTCTGGAATCAAAAATTGAGTGGGCTTGAGAAAGAAAGCAAACCTTTTTGGAATATTGTAAAAGTAATAAAAAACTTACATTTAATATTCCTGGGAACAGTTCGGTTTTCGTGCATTCCATAGCACCGTGCACCAAATACATGGTGTAACAAAAAACACAAAAATAAATTTCACCAGAGGAAAAAGTAGATACTAGTATGGTCCTATTAGACGTTGAAAAGGCTTTTAATACTGCCTGGCATGATGGACTTTTGCACAACCTTTTGATGCTGAACTTTCCTATGCACCTTATACACATTGTTAGATCCTTTTTATGGTCAAAAAGTTTTGTTGTTTGTGTTAATCATAGCATTTCGGAAACCTTTTCCTGCACTGCAGGAGTTCCTCAAGGATCTGTTCTTGGTCCAATCCTCTACATAGTTTTTACATCAGAGATCAGACTTACATTTCATTCAAAACTGCTGTAGAGCTGTTTTTTGCAGATGATACTTGTATCTTTTCTTCGGATTCACTTGGTTCCATCATTGCAACCAATCTGCAATCTGCCTTAAACACACTATAAGATTATTTTAACAATTGGAAGATTAAAGTCAGGCTATCTTTTTCACTCGAAAAAAAAATGCCTTTTTCATGCCAAGTAATTCGCTCTCAATCAATGGTCTAGTTACTTATTGGAAATCAAGTGCAAAATACCTTGGTGTTTAACTAGATAGCAAATTAATTTTTTGACATCACGTACAAGAAATTTTAAAAACGGTTGAAAGAACTACTAAGATACTCTATCCGTTTACAAATCGCATATCTAAATTAAGCCAAGAAAATTTACTCATTATTTTTAAAGTAATTTTTCAAGCAATCATGTTTTACGGATCACCAGCTTGGGGAAATCTTGCGGAAGCCATATTTTAAAGCTACAAATATCGCAAAACAAGTAGTTAAAAATGATGTTAAACCTTCTTTGGGGTTTTTCAACGAACGAATTGTACACGATAGCTAATGTTGAATATGTTGCAAATTAAATTTTGAAATTAAAAGAAAAATATAACATATCTTGTGTTGCTGTTGACAATGATTTAATTTCAAATTTAGCTTCTTAATTATAAGACTGATGTTTGTTAAATTATTCTTTTTTGTTATTTATTTATTCATAAATATTATATATTATGTGCATATTTGTTTATTTATTAATTGGTTTATATAATTATATATTTATTTATTTGTTTATCTATTTATTTATTTATTTCAACTCATCTGTTTATTTATCTACATGTTTAATTTATAAATTTATTTTTTTTAATTTATTATTTTCAACTTATCTGTTTATTTATATGTTAATTTATTTATTTATTTGTTAATCTATTTATTTATTAATTTATTTATTTATCTATAAACTTGTTTATTTATTACTCAAACTAAGAATGATAATTCTTCGTCAATTTTGTAAGAGTTATTTTTGAAAACTCATTGTTGGTTTCGCACAAGCCATCCCTTCTCTCTAGCTATATAATTTTCGTTTCTATTTTTATTATTTATGTATTAATATGTATATACATTTTTTTTTTCTAATGAAGGTTTTTACTGTAGCTTTTTCTTCAATTCGATAATTTCAATCAACTCATCTCGTTAAAATCAAATGTTTTACTTGGCGGTAGTAAGGTAGTTTATGTACCAATCTCTGTAAATTGTGCAATATAGATTTAAGAAAAATATAATGTAATATTTCCGCTACAATAAAAATATACTATACTATATAATCAATTATCAATTTTGATTTCACAACGTATCTACGTTTGGCATCTTCAAGAGTTTCCACAACTTTTTTCATATTCAAAATACCTAATGAAAAATTATTAAAAAAATCCAGTTGACATAAAAAAGCATGTTCTCGAAAACTGGAAGCAGTGAAATTTTTGAAGAAGGTGCGTCTGCTTAACACCTTTCTTTTAAGACATCAATAGTTTTTTGAACATTGAAATTTTCCAATCAATTACGGGTTTTTTATTTACCATTTTACACTGATTGAGTGCCATTTTTGAAAATGGCATCTAAGCTTCAGGATTACAACAATCACTTCCAGGCTAAATTTCATCTTTGATGTGTAAGGAATAAATTTCAGACATAAAAAAGGTCCCTGCCAAAAAGAGCACTAGATTCGGATTCCTGCCTATACTAACCTACAATTATTTCAATTTCTATTGGACATGTACTCACTATTTTGCCGAAAAGAAACTAAGAAGGTAGATTCCCTTTAAAACATGTTGAATCCACCATACTCTATCCCTATTGTAAATTTTTAATTAGCTGTCTATTCAGTTCGAGATTTTCGCAATAAATATCACTTTACCGCTTTAAATTGCGTAAAAATAACACAATGACCTTTCAGAAGAAAAGAAATAAGAAAGAAATGCCATTACAGAAATATAATATAAAAAAGAAAAAAAAAATCCTTCAAGGATTACAGCCATTATTTTCGAATTCTGACATTTCTTTCTAAATATGTATGTGTGCTGTGTTAATTTATTACCTAAAGCTTTATCTCATTTCGAATCCATCTCCTTGTGAAAAAAAATAATAAAAAAAAAACACCAAAAGAAAAACCTAAAAAAAAAGAAAAGAGATTGTAAAAACCCACCCCTCTTCCTCTGTATACGGAAATGTTCTCGCAGCAATATACCAAAAACACAACAACACTGCAGGGCCATGATGGAAACCGACGCCATTATATATCAACATGCCACTCTGAGCCAGTGATGGATCACCGAAGTGTTTAGTTAAAAATTTAGGTTAATCTGAAAAAAATAATCACAAAATGCTCCAGGGAACACGCCGGGAAACTCACACACGTTTTATACGTTTTCCTTTCCTATTCATACCGATGCGACGATATACAGGGAAAACAGCAACCAAAAACCTCACCTTTATCGTTGCTTCTTTTCCCTCTCTCACCTTTTTATTGTAACCGTCAAGTCCTTTTTTGCCATAATGGAATATTGTATTTCTCATCGTCAACGTGGTTGTTGTCGTTTTCTCGCCCTTGTGGCAGGTTACCAACAAAGAAGGATGAACAACAACAATATCAATAGCTATAGCAGCCTACATATAGCGGAGGACTCGTTCAAGGACTACCCAAAAAAGGTCTTCTTTTTGGGGGTGGAACGGACGAAAAAAAGAAGAATGGAAAATGATAAGAAAAGAATGGCATCCGCAGGGTAACTGATATCAAAGTGAAAGTGTTTTCTGTGTGAGGGGAGATTAGGACAGAAAAAGGAACCACCATCACCGTCACCATTCCAAGTGATTTGAAAATTACGTATACCTAGTTTAATCAGGGCCGTAGGTAGATGAATATATATTTTATTTATATGACAGCTTGTTGTTTGCAGTATTTAGCTTATTGCCTATTTGTTCCTAATCAAAAGGAGATAATTTCCTGTTTCAAAACTTTGATGAGAATATGGTACAAAATTTATAAATTAAAAAAAAGAAACATCTAAGAAATAACGTCTTACTTAATAATTCGGTCAAATAGATGTTCAGTCGATTCTGATGATCAATTGATGCAAGTCCAATCCAAAATGTTGAGGAATCTTTCCAAAGAATGAGAAAAAATTTGTTTGTATTGCTTTGATATTTTGTATTATTAGGGACAAATATGATCTTATATGAAATCAAATACAGTTTTGAAGAATTTAAGACCTACGTTTAAGTACATTAACACCTCAAAAACTCAAAATTATCTTAAATAAGTTTTGAAAATGCTTTTTTTCCTGGTTAAATCTGATGTCAGATAAAGAATTCTGACAGTTGACAGTTGCAAAACAACTTTGCCACAAAATTATTTAGCTAAACTATGACTTTAAATTTTAATGAAGCAGGGGCCGATACAGTGGGAGGGTAATGGGTGCAATTGCCCCACTCCCTGGGAAAGAACGAACGAAGCATAACATAAGAATTTAATTAAATGTAATAAGAAAATGCTTTTTCGTTATACGTTTATAAAACTAGTTCTTGGCAACGAAAAGAGGACTTCACGTTTCCATTTTCCTGATTTTAACTCTTTGATGATGAAACAAATGATGCATTTCACCTCTACCAACTGGAGCCTTACCTTAATGGCTAAAGCAGCTTTTTTTAAGGCAGCGAAAGTGAATAAATAAAGTGGGAGCAGACAAACTCAAGAGCTTTATGCAGCCCAGAGCTGCACGATATCTATAAATCTAAATTTGCTGCGCAGCAATGAGTGGTTGTTCGTCAGCCGCTGACTAGGTTCAGTGAAGAAAAGTTCTGCTATACACAAGTAGCCTTCAAATCGACCGATTTAAAATTGAGGTCTTTAAACAAAAGATTAATGTCACCCCACATAACTTTTTTTTGAGAATAGTCAAATAATTATTTCATACTAGAAAATAGATTGATTCCCAAATCGATTTGAATTTCACTTTTCAAAATTCAAATGTGAATGAAAAATTCCCAGTTTGAAAAATAATGTTTTGAAAAGTTACTGCCCCAACCCTCCTCTACAAATTTGTTAGTTGTTTTTTATAGTAGAATGGAACAGGAGAGCTGGCAGAGGCACTTATGTAAGTATCTAAATTTTCCAGCTTAAAATTGATTTTAATAATAAAAAAAAAATCTTTAAGATACGCAGATTCAACTAATTTAACAAAATTTGAACTTTGCTTCAAATACTCAGGTCTACAAGATTAAAATATTTAAATGAAGTTAAAATAATAAACTACATTTGTATAAAAAATTATTAAAAAATACCAAAAAAAATTCAACCTTAAAGGGTGATTGAGACCCTTTATGATAAATATTTAAATGTGCGTTTCCATTTGAGAGATAGACCTACTTTCACAAGAAAACTCTTGGATATCTGTCTTCCCCTTTGGTGAATTAATTTTATGAATGTGTCCACTGTCCACAGAGCTGCTCGCCGTCTTTTTACTCTCAAATGAATACACACATTAAGAGTATGCACATTTGTTTCGAGTGCAGCGATGCATGTACCTAGACGTGATGAACATCTGTTTAAGACATAAGCTATATTTTTGATGGTAGTATTCGTGAGGATTTTGTCACTTTCGTGGTAATGTTTTAGGAACTTCCGTCTTTCGATTTATTAAACTGGCGAAGAGTACGAATCCGATGAAAAAAAATTGGAAAGAAACCAGGAACCGACTGTAGCCATCACTACAGAAGTTGGATGGAACTTCAATACCTAAGGATAGTTATTTTTGTCGCTTTTGTAAAGCGTCAATTCCATTTTCAAATGATCGTCATATAAAAACACGAATATTGCTATTATCAAACATATGCAATGGTTTTGTTTGTACAAAATCTTTTTTGTCAACGTCATTAAACGTTCTCTAGCGGGACTTGATTTTTTTACTGCATAATTGTTTTCAGATGACGTTTTCAAACAAGTGACAAATTACAGTATCGAACACAATGCTTATGCAGTAAAACTTCTATTTTGAACAGAAGAATTTTGCAGTTTGCGTTTGAGAGTATTCTGCAAATGCGTTTTTGACGCAGAAGACGTTTTCGAAAACGGCATTTATCATGGGAAGGCTACTGGCTAAATTACCTTGTCCCAGCTATAGAAAAATCTTAAACTTTCACTTCAACTCGAACGTCTTGTGTGGGAATAGGAACATGCCGATGTGCCATTATGCTTTCCGAAAATCGCGGTGGTATTAGGCGCCAGTTATAGCTATCATTGAAACTCATCATTGAAAATTTTAATGATTGGTTTTGAGACGTTTAGGAGGCAAAATCATTTATTATTTTGATGGACGATCAAAGCTCAAGACTTTATTAATATTTATAGTAAAAAAAAAATTTCGAATAGGCCCAACTTTCCTCAAAAATTGACTTTTAATTTTTCAATTATCATTGGTAAGGTAGTTCAATCATTGAAATAAGAAAAGTCTTTTTATGTGGAAAGTTGGGCCTATTTGAACAATTTTTTTGGCTAGAAATATTAATTAAGTCTTAAGGTTTATTTTTCCATCAAAATAATAAACGATTTCACTTCCTAAACGTCTCAAATTCAATCATTAAAATTTTCAATGATGAGTTTCAATGATAGCTATAACTGGCGCCTTACGCAGACCCAGAAGGAATTAAAAAAGTCTGTACAGACACCATGCTTCAGACAAAAACTGTATAGCTTAATTTCACAAAGTTCCAAAGCACCGCTATCCAAGGCACTGTGGGAGTAATGAAAGAATTATTTGCTTTCTTCAAATTTCAAACTCATCCACTCACGTTACTTTCTGTGACTAGGTGTGTAAGGCGGTATGAAGTCTACTCATGAAGATTGTGGACAATCACGAAAATTGCACCCTTTCCCCCTGAACGAAATCCTGGATCCGCGCCTGTACTGAGGGCCTTAATGTTAATAATGTTATTGCGCAACAAAATTTCAAAAATATTGCGTGAAAATGTGTCGCCCTTACACGGCGAAATATTATTGCCCACATCAAGCATTTGGGTTATATAATGCGGACATTACACCAGGCAATATTATTGCTTAAGTATCATATTGCGCAGTCATATTGACCGTTTAAGGGCTGTATTGCGCAATCACTAAAGCCCCTGTTGTGGGCTGCAAGATTTAAATTTTTTAAATAGCCTTAATTGAAGCTTTCAACGCCTTTACTTTGCAATAAAGCAACATTAAGGAAAGCTTGCCTATGACTCTGGCCACATGCAGAAGTGTATTGCAACCCCGATTTTCTGCATCCGCAGCGTGGACCTCACCCATTCTTACAGTTATCATCATCATCATCGTGTCCTGTAACCCCGGCTGGGGCATAGGGCGTCAACAAAACGTCTCCATCCTTCACGGTCTGCTGCAAGGTACTTTAGCTGTGGCCACGTCTTTCTCTGGGATTCTGGTTCCGCTAAGACAGTTGATTTCCATGTTGTTCTTGGTCTTCCAAACCGCCGTGCACCCTGAGGATTCCATTCAAAGGACTGCTTTGCAATTTCATCGTTTGGTTTCCTCAGTGTGTCACCAATCCAACGCCATTTACGCTTTCTTATGTTGACGTCCAGCCGCTCTTGACTTGTCCTGCGCCACAATTCCTCATTTGATATTATTTGTGGCCAGCGAATCTTTAGGATGTGGCGAAGACAGCGATTCACAAAAGCCTGCAATTTCTTCGAAATGATAGACGTGACTTTCCAGGTTTCGCAAGCATATAACAGCACGGATTTCACATTGGATTCGAAGAATCTCAACTTAGTGCGTAAGGAGATTTGACTTGATTTCCAGATTGGGGACAGAGCACCGAAGGCAGCACGAGCTTTATTTATTCTACTTTTAACGTCCAGATCCGTACCACCATTTGCGGAGACAATACTGCCAAGGTAGTTAAACTGTTCCACTACTTCAACTGGCGTCTCCTGTAGAATAATACGCTGCTGTGTGGAGCGGCCTGTGAGCATCTTTTTGCTGTTTATTCTTAGACCACTCGACTCTCCCTTCACTTGCAGTGTTTGGCACATCCCGTTCAGCCCACTGATGTTATTTGCCAGTAGACATATGTCATCGGCATAGTCTAAATGACTGAGCCTTTCGAACGGTCTCCATTGAATGCCCTGTCGCTCAGCTGTACCAACACTGGCCGTCAATGCGTCGTCCATCGCCAGCAGGAAGAGAATTGGCGATAGAACATCCCCTTGTCTCACACCCTGTTGCACTACGAAGGAGTTGGATAGCTGCCCATTGTGCAACAAAACACCTTGCGTTGTTGTAGTACTCTTTTATAATGCCAACTATTTTTGGTGGAGTTCCTCTACCAAGCAACGATCTCCATATACATTCTCGGTTAACTCGATCAAAGGCTTTTTCAAAATCCACGAACATGAGATAAAGCGGTGATTGGAATTCCATCGACTGCTCGAGGACGATACGCAGGGTGTTGATATGGTCGACACACGATCGACCACTGATGCGGAAGCCAGCTTGATGCCTCTTGAGTGTAGACTCGATTCTATCCTTTATTCGCTCGAGAATGATGGTTGCCATTAGTTTTGGGAAAACGGACAAAACGGTGATACCACGCCAATTGTTGCAATTCTTTAAGTCACCTTTCTTTGGCAACTTAACAATCACACCATCCTTCCAATCCCTGGGATAGTTTTCGTTTTCCCAAATGCTTTGTATCAACGGATGTAAAATACTAGCCGCTGTTACGGGATCGGCTTTCAGGAATTCAGCTGGTATTCCGTCCAGTCCAGCTGCCTTGTTGTTTTTGAGGAGATTTATTGATGTAAGGATTTTCGATTCTGACGGGGGTTCGATGTCAATACCCCTATAGGACCTGCACATCTCGTTTAGTTGGGGCACTTCAGCACTCTGCTCAACTGAATCCTCATTTAGCAGGGCACAAAAATGGTCCTTCTATCTACGAAGCTGATCCTCAATTGATACCAAAAGTGTGCCATCCAGATCCACATCCATTACAGGTTGATTCGTGTTGCTTTTTTTCCCGATCACGTCTTTGGCTATTTGGTACAATTCCCGGATATCTCCTCTTCTGGCAGCGATTTCCGCATTATCTGCGAGTCCGTCTAATCTCACCCTCTTGTCACGTCTCACACAACGATAGACTATCTTATGTGCAATGCGGTACTCTCTTCGCAAGTCAGCCTTTCGTTGAATATCTGCTTCGGCATTTATTTGAATTTTCAACGATTTGCGAAGTTCGATCTTATCACAGGTGTCTTGGGATATCCAAGAGACTCTACGTCTCGTTCGCTTGGGTACAGTTTCGGATCCAGCCTCCATAATTTCATTTAATTTCACCCCATATCTCATCAATTGTTGAATGCTGGATTCCGTTTAATGACGAGGCTCTGCCGTTAAGGGTGGTGACATAGTTTCGACATATGTTGGGGTCATTTAAAGAATAGTAATGAATTTTGAGCTCCTTGCTGCATCCTGCGCTGGTTTTGTACGGCAGCGGTTCGTATAGTTTGAGACTCATCAGAACCAAATGCGGTGGTCGCTTCCCACATCTGCATTTCTTATACTCCGGACATCACACATAGACTTTCTCCATCGCTGCTGAATCATGATATGATCAATTTGGTTCTCGGTTTGACCATCCGGATGCACCCAGGTAATTTTGTTGCACGTCTTATGCTTAAATACAGTCCCACCTATAACAAGACGATTAGCGTTACAAAAGTTAACAAGCAAGTCACCATTTTCATTCCATGATCCCAAGCCAAGTCTTACAGTTATAGTATTAAGTAATTCACTTGGAGCTGGTAGTAATATTGCATTGTTGTCATTGGCTCCAGGAATTAATTTTTCAGCACCGAACCCCATTCCTGGGGCTCTAAATCATGCCCTTGCCATTTTTGAACGTGGAAATAGACATGAATCTTTTTAGATTATTTAACGAACTGAGTGTTTAAAAGATGATCGATATTGTTTTCAGGTTTAAGAGCATTGTACACGTACACGCTGATAATATGCGTTCTCCATGTTCGTTTAATTGCTACACAGGGTTGTTTTATTTTATAGATAAAGTTCAGCCAGTTGGTCGAAATTGACAAGTTTTCATAGTAAATCGAAGAATGTTCTTGCTATTTTGACTTTGATTTTCGAAGCGGTTACTTTGTTCACGCTGCGGGTTGGTGTTTCATTTTTAATGATCTAATAACCTTATAAAAGGTATTATTCACCGAGATTCACATTTGACTTTGCATTACTTACAGTATGAAAATGGATGAGATCTGCACATTCTGCCCCTTATATCTCAAAAATGGCTGACGGCTAAAATTCTTGCAAAATATTATGCTCTACAATTTTTTTATAATAGGTGTCAACATCATTAGAGCTATATAGAAACCAAGATAATAGCGAAAAAACGATTTTTGTGACCTTTGACCTTGAATAACTCACAAGCCACGAGATTTTTCAGACAACTCTTTGAAAGCCAATATGAATGTGTATACGAGTTTCCCGCTTATTATCTATCGTTCCCAGGTTGACCCTTATATTCTGCTTAAATGACTGAATTATAAGTAAAATATGGGGCATTTCACGTGAAGCGGACAGCGAAAAAAAGGTCGGGTCTTGAAATTCGTTCAATTTTGGGTCACTTGTACTTCTTTTGATACTTATAATAAATGCAGAAGGATTTTGAATTTTGAGGCCTGGTGCTGGAGTTATGGGCTTGTAAGGTTTCGACAAGCCATGGGGTAAAGTTTGAAAGAAAAATGTTTATAAATTAAATGAAGGGATAGAAAAATTATTTGAGTACTTAAGTAAATGGTAAATTAGATGTTGTTTTCATTAATGAAATCTAAACCGGAAATCGTTTTCTTTTTTAGGTAGAAAACCGGAAGTTAACATTTCAAATCAGATTTTAAGAAACTTCGACCGTTTTAATTTTTTTTGTTAAGGTCTCGAAATTTAGCTTATACAATATAGAATCTACATGCCAAGTTTCAGAGTGGGATCTCAATTCGTTTAGAATATACATAATTTTTAGTGCGTGGCTCTCATTAAAAAAAATGATTTTTTGTATAGAAAACCGGAAGTATAGGCCAGGAGCCGAGTATTTTTTGTCTTCAATTTTCTATTGAACTGATTTTCTGGTTGCAATATGTTCAGGGGTGTCCTCCACATGTAAATCCAAGTTGGCGGACCGGGGTGGTGCAAGCGTCAGCCGCCATCTTGAAAAACACGTTTTATCAAATATGTCGTGAACCGTACATCGGACGAATGTAACAGTAAACTTTTTCGAAAGCATATATTCAATTCTCTTATTTACTTTTTAAATCAAGTTGTTTTAGTGAAAACTTTTTGAGCAATTAAATTTTAAAGTCAATACTTGTGAAATTTTTTGTTTTAATTAGATTTTTTTCAAAATTTTTCCTTCTTTAGTATAAGTTTTCTATTTAGTATTCAATGCTCTCATTAATTCTAAGTCAAATACTGAAAACCAAATGTAAAAATGTTTCTTAGTTTTTGAGAAAATAAAAAAACAAAAGGTACTTTTTCTTATTTCTTGTTTGTCTATGAGGCAAAAAAAGTACCATTGATTATTGAACTTTTGTGTTTTTTTTCTTAATTTCTCAAAAACTAAGGAACATTTTTACATTTGGTTTTCAGTATTTGACTTAGAATTAATGAGAGCATTGAATACTAAATAGAAAACTTATACTAAAGAAGGAAAAATTTTGAAAAAAATCTAATTAAAACAAAAAATTTCACAAGTATTGACTTTAAAATTTAATTGCTCAAAAAGTTTTCACTAAAACAACTTGATTTAAAAAGTAAATAAGAGAATTGAATATAAGCTTTCGAAAAAGTTTACTGCTACATTCGTCCGATGTACGGTTCACGACATATTTGATAAAACGTGTTTTTCAAGATGGCGGCTGACGCTTGCACCACCCCGGTCCGCCAACTTGGATTTACATGTGGAGGACACCCCTGAACATATTGCAACCAGAAAATCAGTTCAATAGAAAATTGAAGACAAAAAATACTCGGCTCCTGGCCTATACTTCCGGTTTTCTATACAAAAAATCATTTTTTTTAATGAGAGCCACGCACTAAAAATTATGTATATTCTAAACGAATTGAGATCCCACTCTGAAACTTGGCATGTAGATTCTATATTGTATAAGCTAAATTTCGAGACCTTAACAAAAAAAATTAAAACGGTCGAAGTTTCTTAAAATCTGATTTGAAATGTTAACTTCCGGTTTTCTACCTAAAAAAGAAAACGATTTCCGGTTTAGATTTCATTAATGAAAACAACATCTAATTTACCATTTACTTAAGTACTCAAATAATTTTTCTATCCCTTCATTTAATTTATAAACATTTTTCTTTCAAACTTTACCCCATGGCTTGTCGAAACCTTACAAGCCCATAACTCCAGCACCAGGCCTCAAAATTCAAAATCCTTCTGCATTTATTATAAGTATCAAAAGAAGTACAAGTGACCCAAAATTGAACGAATTTCAAGACCCGACCTTTTTTTCGCTGTCCGCTTCACGTGAAATGCCCCATATATTGTTTGTAAATTTTGGCATAGGTATTTGTTTACTTCTGGAGGAATAAATAAATTGGGTGGCGCAATAGCTCGTGGAGAACCAGGACCTAGTGACTTACAACTCTCAACCATTCCTGTGCGTGTTGTTGTCAGGAATGGAGTGGACCTACAGTTTGTTGTCGAGTCCGAACGGCTAAATGAGAAGCACTTTTTTATTACAAGTATACTCTTGGAGGATTTGTCAGTTCCTCGCAAGAGGCAGTACCTCGGATAAAACATTACTGTGTTTAGATGGCACGGCTCGGAATCGAAACCACACTTTGATACTCCTACGCACTTACCATCATGTCACGAGTTACTGCTTTAGGAGAAATGCCTTATGCTTTATTTTAACCTTGGTATACTGTCGGAATCCCCAAACGTGTCTCGATGATCACTCCCCTCGGGACCGCTTTCGTATATCTTCAAGGGTCCGGTTTAAGTAGCGGGTCAGGTGCTAGGATTGATCCTAGTTGCTCCGAAGTTGATCTTCTTCCTTTTTCTGACCTTTTCCTTTTTCTGACGATACCATCGTAGATTAACTCTCGGTTTTTGAGGTAGTCCATGGTGATTTGTAGGAGTTAATCTCGAATTTTTAACATTCTTTCGAGTAGTGGTTTCCTTGTTGTGCTTTGTTTGAAGCATTCTATCACTTGAATGCTTTGATCATAGAGCATTCCCCTTAAAAATCCATGCTGTCTTTCAGATAGATTCCCGACATCTATATATGAATACGCTTAGCTTAAATGTATGGGAATTCTCTCAGTACACTAACTTTTCTCCGTTAATACTCAATTCAAAAGCATGAATTAAGTACTGTTGGAAAGGTTTTATCCCACAGATGTGCAGATTTTAAAAATTATTTGTCCATGTAGCCGTTAAGCTTGGTAATGGGTTATTTGAATTTTGTTGAGGTTATTGAATTTTATCTTTTTAAGGGTTGTGCTTAGAAGATGATGAAGATTATTGAATGCCATTTTTGGTGAAAAAATAGAAATTATAATTTTTGTTCAAATGTAAATCATATAAAAGAAATACATGTTTTTTGTACAGTATACTTCGCTTTAAAAGCTATAAACAAATATTTTTTGTTTTAGTATTTAAAAAAATGCTTTGCTTTTATTTTCTTGAATATTGTATGACACATTTGACTGTGGGATGAACGACAAAAGCCAGAAGAACTGATAAGACAACAACCTGAAGAGGGCCACCCAAGGTAGATAAAAAGTTACTACCTACTGTTGTTTTAGGATCCTGTGTAACCAAAGTACATTATGTTAAAGATAATATCACTAGCGTTTCAATTTTTCAGTTCAGTTCTGCGCATCTATCAAGATATGTGTTAAAATTTGATGTTGCGTTTACGTGTCTCACAAATTGCCATTTTTTATTTCTGACAAATACAATTTTGACAACATGCGCAGTATATTACCTTAGATGTTTGCACTGTGCCCACGCGACACACTTTCATAATAGGCGTTTTTCTTTTTTAATTCAGAAAAGAGCTCAGAGCTAAAAAAGAAATACAACTTTTTGTTTGACAGTTCAGGCTCTGCTCTGAATTAAAGAAGAAAAACCCCTAATGGGGGAGAGAACTCCAGAGAGAGTTTGAAGCCTCTGAACCTCTAAACTAAATGGTCGAGTTTCGACCACAGGGCGGATACTAGTTTTTATTATTTACTCTAATAGGTTTTCAGTCGTATCTAGCATGAATAATGGTCTATATGCTGAGTGTTGATTGGTTCATCCTTACATTTGCCTTTACCTAATCACTGCATCTTCAGTTCTTGTCGAAAACTCCTTCTTCCCGGCAAAGATTTAACATATTCAGCAGTAGTTAGAGACCCGTTCGGGCAGTGAGTTTTAGGATTTCTGCGGATATTCTGTCCGGGACAGCAGCTTTCTTCTTCTGAAGTGAATTCACAGCTTACTCGAGTTCGCCCACGTTATAGGGTGATATTTCTAGGTCATGTGTTAAATAGGTGTCGGTTGGTCTATTGGAGTATGAGTTGGAAGAAGTGTGCTAATGATCCGTTCCATATTTGTGCATTGAGATCTGGGTTTAAAAAAAGCTTACATCCTATTTTCCAGTTTTGCTTTATTGAACATTTCTATTAACAATTATTATCGCCAAGGTACCTTGGTTCTGGATGTCGTTGTTGGTTATCATCCTTCTCATCAGTTGATTAGGGTGGTTGGAGATGTTTCTAACCAGTTTTTGTACTTGTCCAGGGGGACTACCTTGGCTTCAGAGTAGAGTTGCTCTTTCTTAAATGTTTGCGCCGCTGACAATCGAAATGAAGCCCAGAGTGCATGTCCTCATAATTGTCCTTGAGCTTATATCCTAGTGGTGTTGTCAACGTGATTACTTAATAATTTTTCCTATTTCTGTTTCTTGGTGAGTTTAATAGATCGTTTCAGTTTACTTGCGATGGTTCCTCTGGTTACTAACTGTTCGTCTGAGTTAAAGGCTTAGGTTTTGGTTCATCTGTCCACCAGTAAACCAGCTTCTATTATTGGACTCTATTATTACTCCTGGTAGTAGCTTCTGCAGTCCCTTTTGTCTGGAGGACAGCTGGCTTCCCTTCTTCGATCGCTGAAACGTTTAACACATCGTTGGGTCTGTTGAGACACCAATCGGGGCTTGTGTTCGATTTTGGCACGTTTTGTTTGCATTTACCGTTAGTTTAAGGACGATAATATTGGTGATCACTGCCAGTGTAGTCTTCAATTACTCTCAAATTAATGACCCTGGATAGAACGCCATTAGATTGAAAGGTGACATACGAGATGGTGCCAACGTTGCAAGGTCTCCAAAATGTTCGTTTATGCAAGAATCTGATGTCAAATCAATAAAGCCTTCAAACTACAATGACAACTGACGACGTAAGACAACATAGCTTTTCTAGTGCGGTAGAGTATGGATTTGCAACCCTCACGTTTTCCCAGCTATTTGAGTTTGTGTCTTCCGGGAAATAGCTGCTGAAGCTGTCGACCAAACCCAACAGGTAAATATGAAACTCAATTTTAAATCAATAGGTAGGCATGTTCAGAAAAATCTGATCTCAAAGACCTCAACAATCTCAGTCTTGTGAATATGATTCCTCAGAAAAATTTCTCAGTTTTGCTGTAAAATTACAAAGACTACTCCACTTGCTCACTTTTTGACGGAGAAAAATTTGATGAGGTCTTGGAGAATTCATTTTCCTGAACATGCCTATTGTAGGTATCCGGCTTGCTCATTTTTTGCTAGAACTTGCTGAGGTAATTTGTGTGAACATGCCTTAAATTTCAAATTGCTACGTACGAACAAAAGAGAACAAAATTAACAGTAAGTGCTCCACACTTGGGAAGCCCAGCTCCAATGTTTAGCTAAGAATTTATAAAAAATAATAAACACAAAATAGTCTTGTTCCTTACCCTTCATCTAACACGAGACAGCCCTGTTGTAAGTATATTATGAAATAAGGACGAAAACTCAAAGATAAAAGAAGAAAAGAAAAAAAAATTAAAAGAAAAGAAAAAAAATCTGCCAAAGGATCAAGGCAACTAAGCATCTTCGCAGCGCAGATACATCCATCTACTTGTTTCGTATCACGAATTGTATTAGATATGAGTATGTGATGCAGCATGGCCCGCATTTTTGTGAGGGTATGTCTATGTGTATCTGGTATACAAGAGCGATGTACGAAATGAATTCCATGGCGCTAGGACGAAAGATTTATTATCAAATTAAATTTCTGACAGAATTTATTGCTTTATCTCTAGTTCTTTCATCTTTCTCTCTCCCTCTCTGTATATCTGTTACTATTAGTATAGCATATCGCACCATATCAAACTGGAGCCACAGGACGAATGCGAAAAACTCCATAGCTCAGCAGCGCAACTCATATGTATGTATTTATATGCTATGCACAAGCACATACCTACATACGAACGACCTCATACCCCACATACCAATTGACTAAAAGGATAGAATTTTCGTACATGATTATTTTGTAGAATCGTAAAAATGCTCCTTTTTTGTGTGCTCTCAATGAAATTCACACATAGCCGAGCACACAATAAAATGTAGGTAGGAGCATATTTCATAGGGAATGAATGCTGCTCTATAAAGTTGGGGTGCGGTGGGAAGAGGTTATGTCGGGATCGGGATACCTATTAAGCTCTCTGGTAACTATAATATATTATCGAAAAACCAAAAGCACAAGCAATCATACAACCAGGATATAAATTCTCCCTCGAAGTTATTTTTTTTTTTTTGTATTATAGTATATTCTATTTCGTTGCTGATATTTTCATCCCTTTTTTCGTTTCTCTTGTTGTTAGTTGTGCTATTTGTTTTGGAAATAGGGAAAGGGGCTTGGAATAGGCTAAATTGTTGGCACCATACCATGCATCACAGATTGGTGCCATGTGTACCCACGCATTAGGTTTTATAGAAAGAAATTAATGGCAACAAAAAACCTTTAGTTGCGACCGTGATGGCTTTTGCTGTGTTATTTTATTATAGCATACAACCTTTCAGTTATGGTTTCTACGCATAAAGGCACTATGAACCTATGCTTTGCATTCTGATTCTGACCCCAAGCTACAAAAACTATTATTTTGAAAACATTTTGATCCCATAGAACAAGCATTCCTGAGAAACATCGCAAACACTTTTAATTGAACAGATATATGTAAAATAAACAACCATTGCTTCATTAGCTTAGTTCAATTCTGCATTTCAGAAACCAGAACCCTTGCTTGATACATTAAGAACCAAGTTTTTTTTTACTAAAACCTAGTAAACGAAATTTCTAGTTGATTTCCAATAAGACAACGAAATGCTTATGAAAACAGAGCGAAAAAATATTCATTGAAAACTTCACCAACTCCAAAAATTATAAGAAATGCAGATGCAAAAAATCACAGCCGTGCGGTAGTGCAAAATACCAATGTCATTTTCCGTACACAAAAAATGGTACATGATTAGTTTTTTATGCGAAAAAAGTGTAAACTTCTCTTAATAATCTGCTTCAATTATTATCAATTCTGGTCGTCGAACAGCATACCACAGAACGAGAAGTAGAACTATGTAAGTTTGATACCCTTCATCAGCGTATTGCCTCTCAAAGAAATGAAAAATGGCGCACTCAATCTCTGGTCCGGTCAGGGAACCGAGACTCCTGCGGTTTTTATATTTGTTATTTTTTATTTTTGACATGATGAAACTATGCTTGAGAGTCATTGTCGTATCTATACTCCTGTCGCATGGACACCATTTTCAAAAATGGCGCCCAATCTGTGGAAAATGGTTATTTTC